>OY744476.1:202663018-202849018 GCA_963556175.1 Tipula confusa | reverse complement strand
GCACAAAAATTATCAGAACTAATAATCAATAATGTAAAAATATGTCAAACCGTTTTCAAATTAAACGTAGTTAAGATGACATGCGATCAGGCAGCGACAAATATTCAAACTTTTAAACATCTGGGTATTGATCAAAACAAACCATATATTGTTGTTAATGATTTAAAAATATTTGGACAATTTGACCCACCCCACTTAATAAAGCCAGCGAGAAATGCATTTCTTAAAGAACAAATATTGCATTTAGAGTTTGGCACTTCCAACAGTCTTATTGTTAAAAAAGTATTCGAACGTGATGTAAACAACAAAATCAAACTAATGCCGAAACTTACAAAAAATCATATTCAGCCTACTAATTTTCAAAAAAAGAACGTAAAACTCGCAGCTCAACTACTAAGCAATACTGTGGCTAGTCAATTAGAACTGCATTAAGCGTTTCTCCTGAAATTTTTAAACAATACCAACAGCGAAAATTATCGAATTTTTTAATAATTTGTTCGATTGCTTAAACTCCAGAAACTTTTCCTCTACCGCGCCATATTGCCAGCCGTTATCTTAAAACAATAAAATTTACAACTTCTTAGAAACTAGCTTGGAATATTTAAAAAATATTAAAATTGTATCCAAAAACGAAAATTATTTAAAATTCATTAAAGAATTTCAACTAACAATAAAAAGTCAACTTGGTCTGATTGATTATTTCGAAGAAAACGGTATAAAATTTATTTTAACAGGTAGAACCAATCAAGATGCTCTTGAAAATTTATTCCCACAGCTTCGATGAAAAGGAGGATTCAATTATATGCCAACAAGCTACGATGTCATCATTTTGCAAATATCCTAGTAGCTAAAATACTATACAAATCGAATCACTCTAACTAAATCGAGCATCAAAGTATACAATGTGGAAAACGACGGCTGTCCAATTGAAGAGTTGGATACGGCAATCGAAAATCTAGATATAGGAAGTTTAGAAAGTAATGCTATAACATATTATGCAGGATATTGCTTATATAAAAAAATCAAATGCGAATCGTGTCAGTTAAAACTGTACAAAGTAAATGAAACGTTCTGCAACAACGAAAAGTTTATTACAGAAAAAAACTATGACAAAGAAAACAGTAACTTTGTATCTTTGAAAGTTCCTTCCGAGGAATTCGTTTTAATTGCGAAATTAGTTTTCAAAATTTTTGAATCAAACTTTGAACTAGAAAGTCACCTCCAAATATTCGAGAAAAAGTAGCTTCAAAAAGTTTTAGAAATATATTTCAATTATATCCTACTTTTCTTCCGAACATTGATAATCCTTGCTATAAACATTTTGAAGATTTGATTTCCTTTTTTATATTGGTTCTTATCCGGAAAAACTGTAAATGGTCAGTATTAAATGATGAATTTTCGAACAAAAAATCTAAACAAAAACTAATTTTCGAACGACTCCAGCTTCAAAGAAACTAAAATTTTTTAAATAATTAAATATTGTGCAAGCGAAGATAAATAAAACTATTATGTTGTTTACTTTTTTTTTAATGAAATAAAATATTTTGTTTGTCTTTTGATAAATGTATGTTCTTATTTTTCATTATTATGTCGTTTTTGAAAATCGAAAGAAGTCATTGTAGGCGGTGAAAACTGTCAGCATATTCGTTGCAGTTTTACCTCACGCACAAAATCATAGATATTTATTATTATTTCGTATAAAAGACATTTTTAAGTTTTTTATTGATAATTAACCTAAATTATATTTCAAGTATCCTAATGCTATCTTGAATATTTATAAAACAAATTCAATCGTATCAAATATAGTGGGAAACAGCAGAAGTTATCCATATTACAATGCAATCAATTTAATTTAAAATATATGTTGATATTGAAAATTGAAAAGTAGAAATTGTCTAAAACTTCTTACACGTAAAACTTCTTATCATGTACAAATTTTGTAGACCAATATTTTTTAAAATTGATTTTTATTACCAAATTACTAATTTAAGTATGCTGCTTTTGGCTCGAAATTAAAAATCTAATTGATGCCTAAATTTTTCAATATGATAGGCAACTCGTTAACAATAACTAACATAATAAAATATGTATTATCATTTCTAAAACAATCTAAAACATTCTTATTTGGTTATGTTTAAATGTTGTTGCAATTAATTTTTTTTATGTTTTATTGCACATGAAATTAACTTTACTATTATCAGTGTATGATAATTTTTTCAAAATTACTCTAGGAATAACTCATTATTAGATTACCATCACAAACCGAACTTATACCAGTGTCCGGTACAAATGAAAATAGTGATTTTTTAAAACTACAGTAACATTTTTTTATATCATTTATAAAACAATAAATTTGAATTGGTTAATATTGATCCTATCGTTTTTGTTTTATTTAAATCGTAAACGTAAAGTAGAAGAAATATACAAATATACAATTGTATATCGTGTTAGTATTAGAAACGAAGTTTCGAAGAATTACGAAAAACACTGCTGCATACATAAAATATAAAACGTAATTTCCTTCAAATTACAACACCAACAAGTCTATACACAAAAAGATTACTTATTTTTTACATGTAAAACAAAAAGTATAAACTTTCATTTCATTAAGAAGGAGAACTGTTGATATTAAAGAATATACGAATAAAATTGAACAGTGTGTAGAAGTAATTTTTTATTGGCAAAATCAAGCCAAACGCAAGACACAAGTTATTACAAAAAGATTTCCTTTTAAACCGTGTCGATCAACAAAAGATATTTTTTTCATTTTTCATAATTTATTAATTACTTATATGTATGTATATATATATATATATATATATATATATATATATATATATATATATATATATATATATATATATATATATATATATATATATCTATATATATATATATATATATATATATATATATATATATATATATATATATATATTATATATATATATATCTATATATATTATAGTATATATATATTATATATATACTATATATCTATACTATTATATGTATACTATATATATATATATATAGTATATATATATATATATATATACTTATATATATACTATATATAGTTTATATATATATCTATATAAGTATATATATATATATATATATATATATATATATTATATATATATATCTATATATATATATATATATATATATATATATATCGAAAATCAAATTTTTGATCATAATAAATACAGCAAATAGCAACAACCGTTAGCTTCAAAATGGTTGTGTAATATTTAAAATAACGTAGATCATTTGTTGTAATTACTTTTTTCTGTTTATCTTGTTTTATGTTCTCGTCAACCGAAGTTTATTATCGTTGATCCGTCGGTGTTAATTTTTCTTTTTTCATTCACAAAACAGAAAAGGGGAATTAATATTGGTTCATATACATCAATGAAACGTTTTTTTATTATTTACAAAGTAAACGTAAAATAGAAGAGATAAACAATATATTAATTATATTATATTGTCCTTTTCGAAACTGGCTAGATTCGAGTTTGAAGATATTTTAAAAGCTGAATATTCCCATGTAATTAATGGCTATTAAACTTCGATATCTGTATATCTTTTTCTGTGACTCAACAACAAAAATCTAACGGACAATGAAATTAACAAATATATTGAAAAAATTACAAAACTCATTTTGGACAATGTTAAATGCAATTCACCAAAAAAGTAGAGAAAAAGAAATAACTGCTATCTCTATAAAAACCTTGTTTAATACTCATATAGTAAATAAATCAGTCACAATTTAGGGACTAATGGAGTTCAAAACACGAGAACTCATGGAATTTATATTATTTAAATTTCATGAGTATTTCGATGGACTCATAGGACTAGAGTTAATGCAACAATTAGATATTAAAATAGATTTAGTAAAATCTGAAGTAGTTACGGATAAAGTAAAAATACCGTTACAATACAAACCAAATTATATGTCAAAAAAATATACTATTGCACCACGGAGCAAACTAATAGCGGAAATTCCCGTTGATATAAAAAACGGTGAAATATACTTAACACCTGCAGTTCTAAACGAACACAAGTAATAAACAACTAAAATCTAACTTTCAACTGACGGAAATTGCTTTGAAATTTTTAGGTGATGAACTTCGACAAATTTTACTTAACGCTTTCGTTGAAACTGTACATACCACTGTACATGGACTTATCTAGCATTTTTATCCAAATAGAACAATTTTATTATACAATGAAACGCGCCTATTATATTTCTCAATCTTTTGTTGTTCGTTTTGCATTGTTTATGTATAAATACAGCTACATAATTAAATTCAGTTGCAATTTAAACGTCAAGGTGTAGGTGTACTTTTTTTTGTCTCTCAAACGTGTGGTTTTTAAAAGTGATTTTAAATGGTAAGATATGCAATTTTGTATATTTTTATGAGAGTTTTGTAGTTTTCAAAGTTTATATATAATTTATTTTGCATAAAATCTTCAATATTTAATGCAAAAATTGTTCATTTTTTGATTTGAAAAGCGTGTACAGTGTACTGTACAATTCTGCTCAACGGTAATGTACATTACCATGTACATAAATGCAAATGTACATTTCTGTGTACAAATGCTATGAATGGTTGTAAATATTTAATTTTTATTTTTATGGAAAGTTAAGATCACCATTTTTATAATTTGGATAATCTGTATCTAACTAATATATAAAATTGTAATTATGGTTTGAACATATTAATTTAAACCCATTTCTATTTGAAATATTTAAATAGAGCCGTCAGATATTGACAAGTGAGGAGGCCTATGAAGTTCTCATGGCAAGCGATGACGAATCGTTAATCGAAGAATCGGTCGAAGGATCTATTGCGGGACGATTATGGGACTTTCCAGAGAATCTTGAACAATTGCCAGTTATTCACGATACAAGACGTGACAAAATAAAAAAAAATACAAAATCTCGTGTTGAAGAAGAGCAGGAAATGGACGATGCAAACTTTATAGAGGAAGAACCAGCACCAATATTTACTGAAATTGCTAGGGTGTCTAATTTAGGCGAATATGAAGTAGCTTTAAATATAGAGTTTGAGATAATTGACCAAATTCAAAATTATAATATTACCCCAAAAAAAGCAATAAAATGGAAGTATGCTCAATTCGAAATTTCGGCTGTTGATTTTGAGCCTTATTCTGAAGCCATACATGAAATTTACGAAAGTGATTCCCCAGGAGAATACTTTAGTAAATATTTCACTGATGATTTATTCCAAACGATGGCTAAGTTTACAAATATGTATGTCCTCCAAAATAACCAGTCAAGCTTTAAGCTTACCAATGCCGGCGAGCTAAGAAAATTGATTGGACTTCATATATTTTTCGGAAGTACAGGTTTTCCACAGTTAAAAATGTACTGGGACAGTTTAATTGGCATTCAATTAGTAAGAGAAGTAATGTCCAAAAAACGATTCCATAGTCTACGATCAAATCTGCATTTTGTGGATAATTTAGCCGCAACCGATACAGATAAAAACGATAAATTTTATAAGTTACGACCATTATTAAATACAGTTCGAGCTCGTCTACTGCAACTACAGCCGGAAAAAAATCTAATGTGATTCGAAAACAAAGTAAAATATCTCAATTTTGCTACCGTTTTTATTTTAGTAGCATTTTAGTTATCTTTCCGTTGATTTATATTTATTTTCTATACCTACATTTTAGGAAAACCATGTCCATGGGGGTTAAAAGTTTATGTAATATGCGGAAATATTGGACAGCCGTACGATTTTTTAATGTACCAAGGTGCAAATACTGAAATTTCAGCACACTTAAAACAATTAGTTTGGTCTTGGGGCAGCAATCGTTCGCCATTTGTGCCAACGATTAGAGAAAAAAGGACACAATTTATTTTGTGATAATTTTTTTACTACTTATGCCTTACTTGAAGTGCTTAAACAAAAAGGAATAAACGCAGCTGGAACGGTTCGTCTAAACAGATTTTCAAATCCTCCATTTACGAGCGATCATCTATTTAAAAAGAAAATTCGAGGCGAAGTGGAAGAAATTGTAAGCCAAGATGAAAAAATTGTAGTCATCAAATGGCTAGATAGCCGGACAGTTCATTTAGCCTCAAATTTTGTTGGCAAAGGTTTAATGGGAACCGTTCAAAGATATGACCCCAAGTCAAATAAAATTAATAAGTATATTACGATTAGCCAACCCGAAATTATAAAATTGTATAACGATTCAATGGGCGGCGTTGATCTTTTAGATCAATTCATTAGCTACTATAGGATATTCATAAAGTCTACAAAATGGACTTTAAGGGTAATAATGCACTTTTTGGATTTTTTGGATATGTTCAAGTTGGATTGAATATCGACGTGACATGTTATTAAAAAAAAGGGGGGGAAAGAAGTATTAGACTTATTAAGCTTCCGGTTAGAAATTGTGCATTTTTTAATAAAAACTAATTCCGAAAAAAAACGAGGGAGACCGCCAAACGACATTACATTAAACGAAAGTTCTAATGAAAATAGTAAAAGACAAAAGCAAGAATTTCGACCTAGAGCGGAAGTTCAATTTGATAATTATAATCATCTTCCCGTATTTGACGATAAAAAAGAAGCAACCCGCTGTAAAGAGCCACAATGCAAAGAAAGAACACATTTATATTGCTAAAAATGTCAGACATTTATATTGCTAAATGTCTGTGATTATTTATTTATATATTATTATGAATTAGATATTTATTTTTATTATTTACTAATTATGAATTATTTATTTTTATAACGTTGTTATAGCTTTAAGTTACGTACATTTAGTTTACCAAGCTGCTTTAATTTTTCTTATTTAATAAAAACCTCGAATATGTACTAAAATAAAAATATTCTTTAATTGTTTATTTAAAAAACTTTACACCACTTGAAAGCCAATTTACACTAACATGTACATTTTGAAAAACCTAGAAAAAAGGAAAATCCATATTTTTTTTTTTACTTATTTTGAATTTTTTTAGGTTTGGCTTAAAAAAATCCAAACAAATATTTTTTTTTGTGTCTGGTTTAGAAAAGGTTCTGAAAGGGTTAATAATTCACAGGAAAATATTGCGAAATTAAGCAATCTATGTAAAATTCTTAATATTTCAAAACATGAAAGTGAAATATTAAAGGCCCAACCATAAATAAATTACAAACTTAAAAAAAAATTAAAAAACTTGACGAAACTAATTTCTTTGGACATTCCAACCACAAATGAATAAGGAATTTTAATTTTCGTGCATCTTTTGAAATGAAGGAGGTTGATCCGGGCCAATTCTTCATACATACTAGAATGCCAAAAGAATTATTCAGTATGCTACTGCAGTTGGTCCGGCTATCGATGCAAACTACCGGAAAAGGGAGGTACTCGGTGCAAACTCGGTGTTCAGAGTTTCTAACAATAGCTTGTATTTATTTCAAATTATTTATAGATACCTATCACAAGGCGCTTCTATCCAAAGCTTAGCTTGGAGCTGGAAAAAAGGAAAAGAAACGGCACGTCTAATCATATTGCGAAACAATTTGGACACTTTTAGGTCCATTATACGTGTCGAAGCCAAATACGTTCGATTATAAAATAATAATAAAAGAATTCTGGCAATTATGGAATTTACCGAACTGCTTAGAAGCAATTGATGGCAAACATGTTGCAATACAGTGCCCACCTGGATCTGGCAGTCAGTTTTACAATTATAAAAAATACTTTAGCATAGTATTAATGGCTACCTGTGATGCTCGGTACACCTTCACCAATATTGACGTAGGTGCACATGGATCACAAAGTGATGGAGGTAATGTATACTTTATTTATAAAAAATGTTAAATAATCATAAAATAAATAATAATTGTATTTTTAGGCATCTTCTATATCAGTGAACTCGGAAAACAAATTAGCAATAATTTATTAGAAGTTCCACCTGCTAAAGTTTTGCCCAGCACTATCACAAGACTAAATAATTTTTTTGTGACTAATGCTGCTTTTACTTTAAGTAAAAGTTTGATGAAACCATACCCAGGAAATAATTTATCTAGTGAAAAGGAGTTATTCAATAAAAGATTATGTCGAGCACGTCGAGTAATCGAGAACGCATTCGGTATCCTTGTAAGCAGGTGGCGAATATTATTAACGACGCTACATATGTTTCCGGGTAATGCTGAAAAAGTTGTGTTGCATATTTTTCGAAAATTTTAGCAGCACAGAATACTTTTGTAGATATTGTCTTTACACACGTGATAAACTTAAAAATTATGATCTAAAGATTACTGAAGCTCGAAATAAAGAAAATTATAATTTGAGTATAGCAGATTTACATAGCGGAATAAAAACTGATTCATGTCTTAACACTCTTAAATATTTTCATGTATGTAATCCTGGGCTTCCTCCTTGCATAGCCCATGATTTATATGAAGGAATTATTCAGTAAAAGACTGAGAGCTTTTGCCAATATCATCATTGATGAACTAAGGGCATTTTCTTGTATATTCCAATGTCAGTATTACGTATAGAGTTGCTGAACAGGCAGCTCAGCAATATCCTGATTCTATAATTGAAAAAGATGAAAATGGAGACATTTTATCAACTCAACCAATAGCATTAATGGATCACAAAAATGAAAAATAGGAACAATACTTTAAATCGTGCTCCAAAACGCAAACCTACAGAAATAAATTTAACTGTTCCATTAAAAGCAAGGAAGCTAACCAACATTTTAGAAACCACCTGTGCTAATTGGCAACCACAACATCGTAGTTTATCTGCAGGTTCCACTGAATATAAAAAAAAAATGTTTAGAAGAAATCAACACGAAAGACGAAATAACAGATGTCGAGAGACAAACAATCATAATATATATGACGGACACCTTTGCTGACCAAAGGTTATTTTTAAATAATAGAAGAAACAAATTTTAAGAAACTGGCCCTATATATTCGATATCGAAATTTTAAAGAAACATTTCATACTTTTAATGAACAAAGATCCAGATATTATAAAAATCAACTTCGAATCAAATAAAACAAAAATTAAAACATTTTTCTTAAATTCAACTATCAAGAACTATGCAATAATATTCTTGATATATCACTAGCAAAATAAAATATAATTCAAAAAATTAATTCCAACAGGAAGAAACCCCCTCCCTCCACTTCGGGAAGGAAAAAAAATATATGTACGAAAGAAACTTTGATAAAAATTAAAACCATTCTATCAAGAAGTATTGCTGGAAAAGGATAATAAAATAATAATACAAACAAACAAAGGCAAAATCTATAAATTTAATATTAAACCATTATTCCAGGATCACCATGGTGTCATCCCGAAATAAAATAATATCACATTTCCTTTTAACACCCAAAGAACTAACTTACCTCCATAACAATATTAAACATGAAAATATCAATTTAATCAATTTAGATAGAATTTATTCACTTATATCGCTGCAAGGATATTACCCTCATATTTAGTGTAAACATCTCAACATTTGTTAACCAGTCATTTACCTTTTATCGAATCCTAACCATTCCAACTAACAATAAAATAATTAATCCTATCCCATCCAAAGAAATATTTTTTGAACGAACATTACTTTCAATATGTATCGAACCCATGCATCGAAATCGAGAATCAATATATATGTGAATCACAACAATTCGTCACAACCAATTCATCATGTATACCAAATATTATATTACAAAAACCAGCCATTTGCAATTGAACACAAATCAACCAGTTTATGGATAACATAGAGATCATCACCGAAGGAAAAATATATGTACAGTCAGCAATAAAATTATTATTCACATCCACAAACAAAAAATCTTCCGAGCCAATCATTAATTGAATTCAGCAATTGCACCCTCAATATAAATAATCAAATCTATTCTTCAAACATCGAAACCTTCGAGGAAAATCATTTATTATTACCATATAACGATGTGTCATAGAAGTAGCAACACATCAAAATATCACTAAAAAAGGATCTTCACAACATTACTCTCCGAAATCTACAAAAAATCGAATTACTACAAGAAAAATCATATTTTAATATAATTAAAAAAAATCTACCAGTGAAAATTAATATAAAATCCACATCAACTGAGGAGGAAGAGGCACCTATCCCACTGAAGCGGTTATGGCCTAATCCTCGGCGGGAGAAGTTACGTCATTCATCTGTTGACTCAACACAATCTAAATAACCACTTAAATATTTACCAAGAAATAACTACTTGACTATTTCATTTCCTGTTTACAATTTCGTGAGTTTTCTATATTCTAAAAAATTTAAAGAATAAAACCATTGTTCTAATTAACCCATAAGGAATTATCCTATAAATTATAACCACTTAATAACGTAATAATACAATAAAATCTTTATTCGTTATTTTTAAATTAAACAGAATTATATTCATAATAAAATAATCAATAAACCTTTTGTTTATTGATAAAATTACGCAATAGTTTACGTCAATACAAAATGTTTTATATATATATATATATATATATATATATATATATATATATATATATATATATATATATATATATATATATATATATATATATATATATATAGCTACATGCCCCAAGTGGCACGTCACTGTTCCCAAATATAAGGAATCCGACATCATAACATAATATAAATATACATAATATACAATATACAGTATACATAATATAAACATCCAATATATCACATATTAATAAACAACTACGCAAAACAGTATTTACAAATATCGAACCTCATCAGCGAATTAATATCAGAAAAGCATAAACTATAAATTAAAACATAAAATATTATATATACAAACCCTTGTCGCCGCATCAACCAAATCAGCAGAAATTTAAATAAAACAAACAAAATCTAAAACAAAAACTAACACGTATATTTATAATTCAATAAAAGATATCACATTTCACTGCTGAGGCAGGAAATGCTTAACTATATAAAATCAAACTAACATTTTATTCGGTTGTCATTATTATAATCAATATTAAACTGTTAACACTTACTACGTAAAAATAAATTTGTTACGTGAATTAAAAAGGAATTGAAAGTTATTTTTTTAAATCCACGAGTGCACAAAGAACCCTCGCTTAAATCCCGTAACTATATATATATATATATATATATATATATATATACACTCATTCCTCGCTTAACGGAAATTATTTATACGGAAAATCGCTATAACGGAATTTAAAAATTAAACCAAGTTCTCTTTTTACGGAAAAAATTCGATTTACAGAACAAAAAAAAAATGAGCAAATTACAGTTAGAGTGAATATAATAAACACAGTGATGTATTCAATATACATAATTTATGTTTTTCTCGTCCTTTTTACTTGTAATTGACCTATTTGATTCTTAGGGTCTTTGTGAATGAGTTAAAAAGTTGTTAAAAATGTAAACTTTGACAGATAAAATTAAATTTTTTTTTTATCCACCACACAAAAAAAAAATTTACACGCTACTGACCGTCTATAAATTTTGACAACTGATTTTAAAAAACATAACCTTATTTATTTGGATTTTGAAATACATAAGCAGGTGCATAATCAAGTAATACGGGCACCATGGAAACACAAAAATCTACTAAAATACGGCGGTTTGCAGAAAAGCCATACGCAATATGTAAGTAATTTACAAATATAATATTATATTAAATTTAATTTACATATATGTGTTCATTACTGTAGAGTGTAGATAAACTACATAAATATATACATGTCTTTGGTTTGTTTAAACAGAGACATACGCGGAAAGAATGGAGCTCATAAAAGTAAGAATAAAAAATAATCAAGATTGTATATCAAAAAACGCCCATATTACCGCTGGCTGGAGGTAATACTCATTGAAGATTATTGTTTTGCATGGCCAATATATTTTTGAACATCTTTACAGAAAAATAGTAGGTGAATGTGGCTGTAAATTGGGCCCGGACAAAACACCTTTAAATTGCAAACAGCAATGGTCAGGGTTAATGTGAAAATACAAGGTTTGTATTGATGTAAATTTCTGTAATGTAATAAACTAATTTGATGTTTTATTTACAGAGCCTTTTTAAAGTAAATACATGGTGATGGAGCAGGGGACGAGGCGCCAGATGAACAGCAAAATAAGGATGATTGGCCATATTTCGAATTAATACATACATATGCCCGTAATAAGGATAATTACCATCCTCCTTATTTAATTGAAAGCAGTATTGGAGTAATTACCAATTTATCGAGTCCCACTCCCACAGCTAGTCAACTTACGGAAGTAGCTGAATCTCCGCCTAATTTGCCGACGACATCTATCTCGTCCGCCTCAGTCTCACGATCGTCTACGGCCTTTTTATCTCAAGGCCAATATTTGGCAATCAGAGACTAAAGAGATAAAAAAATCCAAAAAAATTTCTGGCCTCCTATTGGAAGAATATCCAAATATAAATGTGGATTCTTTATTAATTTCACCAGGTTCAGAGTCAGATTAAATTTCTTTATTTATTAATGTTTAAGATGTTTATTATTTGATAAAATAAAATAATTGAATTTTTGAATTTTAATTTTTTTTAAGTTAATTGCTCCAAAAGAGCATTACGGAAAGCAATGGCTTCCGTAGAATCACGTGCATCTCCAATATTTGTGTCATCCATTTCGAAGTTCGATTCATCTGCCATTGCTTCTACTTCTGATGATGAGCCGAAATCTCCTCCAGACATACAAATGTTGTGAAGCACACAAGCAGCAAACACCGTCTTAATGGAATTTTCTATTTTTATTTCTAGCGCTTTATTAAATATATTTTGCCATCGTATTTGTAGCGGGTGAGTATATATAAAATACTCATCCGTACATATTATTACAACACAATCACAACACATATTATTTGTAAATATATAATCAACTTGATTATATATATTTACATCATAATAAAACAAAAACACGACTGTCAAAATTGGTCATCTATTTACATAACGTTGACAGTCAAGCAATTTCGGAGTTGGATTGTAATTGCTGAGTACACCAGTTCATGGTGTGCACCGATAGATGGTGCGATGGCGAAAAATAAAATTCGAAGACAACTAAGAACGCTAGATGGTGCGATATATTATTTGTATTAAACAAGTAAAATAAATAATTGATACTCGGCCATTCCATTTTGAACCAGCGAGGTAAAGACATCGTTCAACCATTATAATCAACAGCATCATCATCTATACAACAACAACAATATAAATAAATTTCGTAAATTATAATTGTTACTACGTGTAATTGTAAGTTCATAAACCAGTGAGCAAATAAAATAAATTAAGTTATTATAATTGTTGTATTGCATACAACAATTATTTTTATAAATAGTGAGTTTTATTTTCCTATCCCAACTTGGGATAAAATAAGAAAACAACACTTGCTATAGTTTCACGAAATTCAAAATGGCTACTATTATTTGTTTGTGTCAATACAGCAGTAAATCTGGTCTACAAAAAAAATATTTTGCATATTTTGGCATTTTTTTACAAAAAATTATTATTACAAAAAATAAATTATTTTAGTTCAAGTTTTTTGTTGTGTTCCAAATTGTTCCGACGAACGGATCTAAAATTAATGCTTACAGGATGATAACAGCAGCAGAAATGAATTCCGATGAAGAAAACATAAGAAAATAAAAAATTTAAAAACGTGCATACGGCGGAAAGGAAAAAAATAGAGAAGTCCAAAAAATCTGGTGCGGGCCTGGATCAAATTAAAGAGGCCAATTTATTTTATTTCGACGAAATGAAATTTTTGGACCCGTGCATAATTTATAGAAGAGGGCAAATAAATTTAAAAGTAAGCACATACGATAACACACAGTAATTATTTTATATTTTACACAACCACATTTTAAATTTATAGTTAGCAGAATATGTTGATGACAATACATAACCTCAACAAACAAACCTCGAAAAGGCCGATGAGCATATTGATGAAATAAGCGTGCCACCATTTAAGAGACAAAAAGAGTCGTCGCATGATTCATCTACAACATCAATGACATCTACGACAAATTTCTATGAAATTATAAATAAAGTGTAAAATTATAAAAATAATGTTTTTTAAAGTTAATAAAATATTAGCAAAAACCATAACTCGACAGCGCGTAGCACATTCCGTCCGGGGGTTCAACGTAATCGTCCTCGTTCGTTATCAAGGGATAGACTTCCAAAAAGCGACTAATGTTATTATCATACGACGCTTTGGAGCAAATGTCCTCAAGTGCGTGTCATCATGTAAAGACCATGTTTCGTTTTCTTCAAAATAAAACGGCAACGCCGATGTAAAAAATTAATTCCCCATCAGCACATGGTGACGTGTAGTGATGGTGAGAAATCTAGTCGCCTTTATTAATCAAAGAAAAGAACTCGAACAAAAAATGTATGATAGACACGGGCGCCGACGCGTCAGTAGAACCATATCAGTAGTATTTAATATGTACGCAGCCAACGTCACCCAAGTCAAAGCATACGGCACCATAACAATAAATTTAAACATTGGTTTACGACGAAAAAAAATAAAAAATAAAATAAAGCAGTGAGATAAAATTTAAATAAATAAAATAAAAAAAAAATTTGAAAGTAAAAATCCTGTAAATCGAATCAATAAAATAACCGAAACAAAATTATAACAAATCATAATAAAATATAAAAAAAAATAAATAAAGTGAAAAAAAAACAAAACAAAAACGAAATCCAAACGGAATCAATCATTTGACAAAAATCGTTCCATTGTGGATCCTGAAATAGTAAAACAGTTACAAAAGCAAAATGAACAAATACAATATTTACAATAACAATTGGTTGTTCAAGAAATTAAAATAAATAAAGTGGAAGCTACGAAATTCGATCTCACTTCAGACCAAATAATAAGAAATTTCATCGAGATTAATCCATTCTCGGGAGAAGACAGTTAAAAGCTGAAATCATTTCCAAAATCAGTGGAAGATGTGGAAAATTTGTGTGGGCAAAACAACGAAGAACTTAAGCAATATTGCCTAAGTAAGTTAATAAATAACAAAATTATTGGAGATGTCAGAAACGCAATAATGGAAATACCGGACCAACATAGAAATTGGACAAATGTGGTTCAACAGTTAAGGTTAAGGTTCAGACCAAAATCTTTAATCCATCAGTTGCTGTATTACGCAAAAGAACTAAAGGTATTTAATTTTAAGGACTTATTTAATAAATTAAATAATATTAAGAGACCATTAAAATTTACAGATAATGATGAGAGTACTGACTTTATTAATGCAAACAACAATACAAGCACAACTACAAGTTGACTTTATATAATTAATGACGTCATTGATCTAGTTTGTACAAATTATGAATAAATAATTACTGTTTATATTTCTATGTATGTATATAAAAGAACAATAGAAATGGTCGAGATGATGATAGCATTCGTAAAAATATAAAATAGGACATCAGTCTCGATCCATCGCCTGAATCATTAAAAACATAAAAAATATGTAAATTAAAAATAATAAAAATATTTAATAATGTTAAAAATTAATAAAGTGTTTAATAAATAAAAATAATTAAATAAATTGTCTTTATGTACATTATTTTAAAATACCACAACAGGATATACTATTTTACAGGAATGTGAACAAGTGATACCAAAATCATATAATTAAATATCATTGACATACAACAACTAGATAACGTACTAAACTTTTGAGTTCTTCTCTGTCCGACGAGCAATGCACATTGCATTGCAATTCATTTCTCATTGTTTCAATTTGATATTTTTTTTAAATTTTTTTGTTGTTTTTTTTTTATTTTTTTAACCTGTGTTAACCTGTGTTGTGAAAACTAAAAACTAATTAATTATTGATTAGACATTAATTATCTTAATTATCTTATGAAAAGAAATGTGTTTCTAAAGACTTTTGTTTACGGAGAACCCAAAAATAATAATAAAAAAAACAAACATCAACAAATATCACGTCAATTTAATTTCATTGTTTACAAATATATTTTGACAGATTGTTAATTGTTATAATGTTTAAATTGTTATAATATGTAATAGAATATAAACATCACACTATAAAATTATGTACTAAAAATTATGTAACTAGGCGTGTTAGAAGATAGATGTCATTTTTGTAAATTACAAGATATATTTTTTTTTATATGTAAAAACAAATAGCTATATGTAATAAAAAAAGTCATTCTAGAAAGAACCGACAGTGAATACGGTCAAAATAAAAAATATATATAGAAAGATCCGACAGCGATTACGGTCAAAATAAAAAATATTGTTAAAGATAAATTTATTGTTATTTATTATAAATTATTTATTAAATATAATTAAACAAAGGAAAATTGACACGAAAGTTTAAGCAACAGGATCTGAGGTATCGTACTTTGTGAATAAAAGATACGACCGGATTCTACGGTGTTATCAATAACAACTTTCGTGAAAGATTTTTAGTTAAAATCAAGTTCTTAATGTGTCGTGTTTTAATGTTTGGCACTTTTAAGATAAATTGACGCGCACAACAACACACTCTCATAAATACTTTCTATCCATCCCGTTTATTTCCCGTTAATCTGTTAAATTTTTAATTTTGTTTTTAAATTCCGTTTAGTCGATTTGTTTAATACAAGTAGATACATGAATTGCTGAACAGCTGTTGTTAAGCAAACGGTGTTGTTTGCATTTTAGTGTATTCGGTCGGAAGGTTAATACACTGTGATTCGGAGGTACTAAACTAAAAATTGTAAACTAAAAATCTCTCTCTTACAAACCAGCTATCAAGTAGACAACATTGAATTAAAGTGGAAAACCAAAATTATTATAAATTATATACAAAAAGAAATAAACATAAAATATTCAAATTGTTAATTTTATTAGATTTGTGGAACCGACATTTGAATATAACCAAAGAATTGTTATCGTACCCTTTGTACCATTACCTATTGGTACAGAAATAAAATCTTAACTCATTAGAATAAAAAGTGAAATTGTAACGAACACACCAAAAAGATCGGTGTTATATAAAAATTATAATAAAAAGTGTTTAACTAAAAAATTATCTTTTACTAAGCATAACACATTAAATGGTGGCAGCGGAGGGATACACTAAATAAAAATTAATAATATAGTGTATCCAAAAAATAAAAAAATAAAAAACGAACTCAATGTTATTCTTTATAAATGTTAAACATTAAGTGTTAATAAAAATATATTATTTAAATATAACAAAAGTGTTAAACATTAACAAATAAAAGTTAAA
The DNA here is from genome assembly GCA_963556175.1 of Tipula confusa. Lineage (NCBI taxonomy): Eukaryota > Metazoa > Arthropoda > Insecta > Diptera > Tipulidae > Tipula > Tipula confusa. The sequence goes on along the minus strand of OY744476.1, from coordinate 202,831,719 downwards.
TATTAGCAAAAGTGTAAAAAAAAAAATATATATGTATTAATTATTAAATATTAATAAAAATAGTGTTAAATATTAATAAAAAATTAAATATTAACATATTATTTTAATAAAAGTGTTAAATACTAACAAATAGACGTGTTAGATATTAACAAAAGTTTAAAAAAATATATATATATATATTTATATATATAAAAAATATCAAATATTAACAACAAAAATACAACATCAACATCCATCAATCAACATTTCAAAAAGTTGCAGCATAGTCGGATCTTCTGTACCACTACACAAGGCAGCTCATATAATGAATTTTGGTTTATATGTTACTATAATTTTTATGTAAGTTATAAAATTTCATTTTTTATTTCTCAACTAAAATTAAAATTAAATTAAAGTTCTTTTTCTTAAAAAAAAAAAAAAATAATAAAAATATTGTAACAAAAGTTTTGACAAAAGTTCTATTCTATTCTAATAAAAAAAAAAAATAAAAAAATTTTAAATTTTTATATTTTTTTTATTGTATTAAAAAAAAAAATAATAATTAATAATAATGGCAGAAATTGATATTAAATTTTCCAATTTATACCAAATTTTACAAGTCAGGCTGAAGAAGCCTTTAATTTTATCCAAAATTGCCAGAGTGCAATGGATTTAGCCTCGAAGGATCAGCAAAATATCCTCTTGGCATTTATAAAGTCTAGAATAAGTGGCAATGCGTCCATTATTTTAATGAATAAAAATATAAATAGTTGGGAAGTTCTAAAAACAGAACTAAATTTAATATTTAGAGAAAAATATTCAAATCTCCAATAGCACAGGGAACTTATTTCCTTAAAACAAAAAAATTTTGAAAGAGTAATTCAATTTAAGCTAAGGTGTGAAACTTTGCAACGCCGAATGCTCCAAAAGGCGAAACAAAAGAAGAGGATTGGAACGGTAAAAGTTCATATATAAAAACCAATATTTTAAGTTCGTTTATAAATGGATTAAACGAAAAGATAGGAACTTATTGTAATACTCTTAGGCCTGGGGTGGGATGTTGTAACTTCGAATTTTTCGAACTTCGAAAAAGTTTATAACTTTTTTAAGATTTTTTAATTACTAATTTAAACTATAAAATTGTTTTTTAATTTTACATTGTAGACTTAAAAAAGCGACAAACTCACGACAGTTTGAATTGATGGTGTGCTATTTAGAGGAACACCGGGAGCTCGTGACAGGCTCTTTCAATAGTACTACGACAAGGATTGTCTTGCAACAAGGTTGGCGCGAGCTCTCAAATAAATTAAATGGAGAAGGACCTCCGATTCGTAACGACGAATCGTGGAAAAAGGTAGGATTTTTAAAGGTTAACAAAGATAGATTATATTTAATAACATATATTTTTCTAATTAATAGGTTTGGGCTGATTTAAAAAATAAAATTTAAAAAAACTTAGAAAAACCCATAGAGAAACCAGACGGATGGGGGGATCAGATCGGTCTTTTTGTCGCCGTTCGAAGAACGGGTAGTTCAATTGACCGGTCTTACCGAAGCCGCCATAGGCGTAACCGGCAAAGAACTGGGGTTCGAATTTAATGAATCACCATCACCGATGCCGATATTAGTGGTTGAAAACAACGAGGCGGCAGAATTACCAACACAAAGTACAACTGGTGCAACATTAGAAGTGCCGCCAAGTGTACAGAGACGATGGCAAAGTATGATGTCGAAGGTATACGAGGAATTTAAAGACCAAGGAAAAAGGCAACAAGAATTTCAGACTTCCCTACTTTTATTGATGACGGAAGCCAATGAAATAAATGCTAAAAGGCTGAAATTGGAAGAGCAAAGACTTCGGATGAATTAAATCATATTCGTAATTATATTTATTTTAAAATAATCAAATTTTTATTATTATTTTATTAGCTTTAAATGTAAAGAATGACCAATGAATTTTTATTTAATTAAATACAATTAAACATTATATTTTTAATTTTATTAAAAACAATTTAAAAGACCGTTCCGAATTTCCACTGCGTTTTCCATGTCTTGAATATCATCATATTCGAAATCATCTTCGTAATTTATATCGCCTGCATCGTCGGTAAGAGGTAAATATGCCATTTCAAGTTGGTTTATGAGTCATAAATTGTAAAGAGCGGCACAAACATTTACAATTTTTACAACTTTGACTGGCTCATATCGCAGCATTCTTTCCCCCAATAAGCATCGAAACGTGTTTTTTAAAACTCCAATGCAGCGTTCAACTGGGTTACGCGCCTTCGAGTGTAACGTATTGTACATCGTTTGTGTAGCATTGGGGTTTCGGTATGGTGTCATTAAAAACGGCTCCAATGGGTACCCTGAATCACCGAGAAGCCATGTATTCCTTTGACCATTATCAAATGCTTGTTTAAGACTTCTTTTAACTTTTGACATCTCCCAAATCGCCGAATCATTTGTCGATCCAGGAAACAGCGCAAACTGATAATATCAGCAAATCATAGTTGCAAATCTGAAAACAAGAATTTATTAATTCATAAATATATAATTGAAATAATTGTGTTTATATTTACCAATTGAACGTTCATTGAGTGGTTTCCCCGCCGGTCCACAAAAATATGTTCATTCTCGCGTGGCGCAAGAATATTTATGTGAGTCCCATCGACACATCCAATGACCCCCGGGTGGCTTGTTTTCTCATAGAACCGTTCCTTGTACTGTGTCTGGGTATTTTCATCAGGAAACTTTATGTATTTCCGGCAAATAGTATCCTCTAGGATAATAGATAGTCCACTTACGGATCGTGATATCATGGATTGATCCATATTATGAAACATAACATCTCCCGTGGTTCGTTGATAAGAACCCGTTGCATAAACGTTTAATACTGCGGCGAGTTTCACTTCTAAAGGGATTTTTGTAATTCGTTTCCCAGCGTCTATTCGGGGTGTAATTTCAGTTAAAAGATACTTAAATATATCTTTCGATACACGAAAGGATTCCAAGATTCATTTAGTAATTTTAAATAATAAACACATTACCACAACCTTAACTTACTTTTGTGTAGAAAGATCAAAAATATTGTATCTATCCCTCAGGAACCGACGCTCTAAATAAAAATTTATGTTAGAATGGTTTTGGCAACGATAAGAATTTCCACGCAACGAATTGATTAAAATAACACAACCAATATTGTTCATTTTCACTTTATTTAACTAAATAATATTATTTTATTTACTGAAAAAAGAGAATATATAAATTTAAGCACGAATCACAAAACAAAATATTTAACAATTAAACACTTGACACATAATAATATTGTATTTGCAGCTGTCATTCCATGTTCGAAAAAGTGTTGCATGATTCAATTATCGACTATCTGTCGATAATGATACAACATACCGATTTTCATCACTAGTGATGTGATCATCACTTTCGACAGTATCGATAGTGATGTTACAACATCCCACCCCTGATTCTCTTAGTCAAGCTAGTGAGTTTGCAATAGAAGAAGAAAGTAGGCTGGGTTTAAATAATTTTGAAAAGGTTGGAAATCCTAGGCGAGATTATTCTAACAGAAATACAGTTAGAATAAACATCGCACAAATAAAGTGTTATACGTATGGAAAAATTGGTCATAAATCAAATAATTGTTTCAAAAATCGAAATTTTAATAGTAATAATTTTAAAAATCGTAATTTTAAAAGTAGTTATTATAACAATTATAATAATCGTAATTTTAATTCAAATAATCGTTATTCACAAAATAGTGAAAAGAAATCTGAAAATAATAATGGTGAAGGTGAAAATAAAAAATTAGATGAAATCACAAGGCCAATGAAAAAATTAGGTCGGAGTCAGGATTAGATATGTTTAGGGTATCTGATCCTAATACTTCAGAAATTCCCTATGTTTTATTAAATTATAAAAATAAAATATTTAAATTATTAGTAGACACAGGTGCGTCTATGTGTTTGATTAAAAGTAACTGCATTTTTGAAGCAGATTTTAAAAATACAGGAATAATTACATTTCAAGGAATAGGTCGAAGCACAAGTAGTAGCTTAGGCAGTTGTGCTATTCGAATTTATTTCTTGAATAATAACAAAAGTAAAATTTATCATAGGGTAAATTTTCAAGTTATAGATGAAAATTCGTTAGGTTTTTACGATGGTATAATAGGAAGTGATTTCTTGCGAGAAAAACAATTAAATATTAATTACCAGTGCGACTCTTTAGAGAGCGCGACGGAAGAAATCGAATTACAAAGTAAATTTTATAAGGCCTAGAACAGAAGTTCCTTTTTTCGAACTGAAGACCGCAACTTCATAGGAAATGATCTTAACCACTATGCTACGAACGATCATGTATAAATAGATTTAAATGTTGTTTAATAGAAATTTATAATTTTATTATTCATATTAGTTTTAAGAACAGTCAATAGATGGCGTAAAATTTTTAGTACAATTTTACTCGATAGATGGTGGTGTAAAAGAATTAAAATCTTTTTTTTTTTACTAACCCGACATCTTGTGGTGAATAGTTGTGTTATTTGTTTTTTTATCAGTTAATTAGAAAATTAAATTTATAATTTTTTTATCTCTCGTATTTTGAATCAATGGATTGTATTATGCAATTTCATCGCCACCTTATCAGTAAATGAAGAAAATATTTTTTATACAACATTGTTGCAGTGGTATGTTTATCGATAATTTATGTAGAGGAATTATAGAAAAAATAATTTACCAAATAGCAGAATACTGATAACGATACTGCAAATGATGCATCTCATTTAAGGAAATTATAATTATCGATTTCCGTTCGCAATTATTTTACAATTTCATAAATATTTTTTACAAACAATGGCTTGTATTTATCTTATAATATGTTGGTACGATATTTATAATTTTTTCTTATTGTCTTACCAATAAATGAAGAAAATATTCTACATGATTTAACAAATATTTCTAATTGATCCTGTTCATCATAATTACTGAACAATGCTTTGTTTTTTACTAAGTATTAGTTGGTTTAAATATTAATAAAATCTAAAAAAAAATGTACAACGATAACGAGGAGGAGGTTTATCAGACGAAGACATTAAAAAATATGTCAATGGATCTTGTTATCAGGAAATTTTTATTTATGGGGTTAGACCACACAACATACCCTGCCGGTCTTTTGAAGGAAATGTGTTGCAGAGTGGTACCTGTTATGATGCGTTGCTTCATAACAATAGAGGACCAACTCTGTTTACAATGCGCCTGGGATGAAGGTGAAGATTTGGGGAATAATGGTGCTGTCCCCTTAGACACCCACGAGCTGCTTTATCAGATGGAAGAAGAAGGCTACTTTACAGTCAAATATAATACATATAGTTTTATAGGTATAATACATATAGTTTTCCAGTACTACCACCTATTTTCTGTGAGGTGTGTGGGTCCAGATGCTATCGCTCCGATGATGGTGCTCATCATATAAATGACGAGGTGGTGCCGGGGGAATCTGTAATTCAGTTATACACAAAGTTCAAAGTAGTACAGGCTGATGAAGAGGATAGTAATCCTCGAAATTAATCCCGTTAAAATAAAAAGAATAATTATATTATAAAAATTTTTTAGAAAAATTTTTTCTTTTTAGAAAGAATTTAGATAGAAAATTAATATAAAAATTTTTTATTATCACATTAAAGAAAGTTTTACTTCTTTGCTGTAAATAATTTTTAATTTTTATATATAAAACTAGAAGTATTGAATTCTTTGTTTTTATTAAAACAAGGTTTCCTTATTTCGTTTTATTAAAATTAAAAAAAGAATAATTAATAAAATATAATTGGAAAAGTTTGAATAGAGACGTCATAGATTTTATCAGTAAATGTGACGCTTGTCAAACTGAAAAAATAGATAGGCACCCACACAGAAATCCAATGAGGATAGTAAGTAATGCTAAGCATTGTTTAGAAAAAATTGCAATTGACGTAGTATATTAGTAATATACGTCGTATATTATCTGATAATGGGTCAGAATTTTGTAATTCTTTAATGAATGAAATTTCTAAATTGTTCGGGTTTAAACATAAAACCACTAGTGTGGCACATCCACAATCAAATGGTAGTGTAGAAAGAGCACATGCCAGATTAAATGAATATTTAAAATTAGTAAGTAAAAATTTAGAAAATGATAAAAAATGGGATGATCATATGAAGTATGCAAGTTTTTGCTATAATATAACAATTCATAATTCAACTGGATTTACTCCACATGAATTATTATTCGGTAGAAAAGTAAATAAGCCAAGTGAAATTGATTTCGAAATACTAGAAACAGTAAACGATTATGCTGAAGAACTACAAAAATATTTAGTAGGTATGGAAATTAAGGCTAGAAATCGTATATTAATTCAAAAAGAAAAATCAAAAATTCGGTATGATAAGAATTTAGGTATTAGTTAGAAACGAATATCACGGAAAACTAGATAGTGTTTTTCGAGGTCCATATAAAATAGTATTGGTAGATAAATATCATGTTTTAATTTTAAAAAATAATAAACGAGTAAAATATAATAAATCTCATATAAAACCATTTGTAGGTCGGGAACGGTTAGTTCCTTGAACATCGAGTCCATAGAAAATCACAATGGATTTTATTAAATCGGTTATTTAAATTTGAATCGGAATTGGAAAAAGTGGTAGATACAATATTATTCCTACAAACAGGAACTATTCATCCAATTATTATAACGCCAGAAAAGTTTATTGAAATTCTTAAAAATAGTTTAAATCAAGAAAAATTATTATTTACTCCAAGTTTAGAGAGTTATCATTATTTAATAAAAGAAACTAAAGTCAAAGCTTTTGAAAAAAATGGTATAGTAAAATTAGTATAGAAACTTATGAAATTATAGCTTTACCGTTTAAAGCAAATAATCAATGGTCTATTATGGACCATGATAAAGAAAATAAATTGTTATTAATAAATAAAAATAAGGATAATTGCAGTTTAAAAGATAATTTAAATGATTGTAATAAATTAATTAATGAAAATAATGTATATTTTATATGTAATGAATTAGTTTTAGAGAGTACCCTAAAACATGAAATTTGTGAAGTAAATGTTTTTATGAAACGAACAAATAAATTGTAGCGGGTGAGTATATAAAATACTCATCCGTACATATTATTATACACAAACACAACACAAACAAAACACAGATTATTTGTAAGATATATAATCAATATATAATCAACTTGATTATATATTTACATCATCATAATAAAATACGACTGTCAAATTTGGTCATCTATTTACATAACGTTGACAGTCAAGCAATTTCGGAATTGGATAGTAATAGGGCGATTTTTTAGTTACAGTTTTGGTCGCAAACTGCGACACCGTGAGGGATAGATATTGAAATGTCATATTTTTGTATGAGAAAACATGTTAAACCTAACGTGAAAAAAATAAAAATTATAAATGGATTTGTGGAAATTAAACTAATCAGATAAGTTTTTTTCGTAAAAATAGTTTTAATTAATATATTTAAATAATAATATGTGCAATTTCTTTTGTTTATAGGCCGCAATGCAACAGTAAACTTAACCATATTTTGAGTATGTTGACTATTTAATTGTCAAAAATATTTGTCAATAAGGCGCGGGATATCAAATCGATGGGATCAACGGTTTCAACAAATTGTGATTTTGAGCAAAATGGATCTTAATAATAATAATGTTAATAATTTTAAAAAAAAATTAAGAAGTGTTGGTGCAAAAACAAGTGGTAGCAAAGCAGTTCTAACTAATAGGTTGTTCGTTGAAAAGTTTAATGTGTATAGACACCCATTTAAAGCTATAATTATTTTTAGGTTAAGGCTATGGAATTCTGGAAACTTAAGCCATAAACTTTACAAGGCTGATGTTGTGCCAGCCGTCGAAGTTACATACGCCCGACCAATCGGTCCTATTTAAGCGAACTTCCATCGATGACATCATTATAATACCATCTGTGGAAATTCATCAAACTGGTAATAACCAGATTATATAAATCTGTTTTCTGAAATCATCAACTTCAACCAACTACAGAAAACATGATACATGATACTTTCTCAAATCATCAACATCAGCAACTAGTATAGCAACCAGCTGCAGTAAACATGATATCATAATACCACATTTTGTTATCATTATTTCATGATTTATTTCACAACTTATTTTGCAAGAATAGTAAAAACGCGTATAAACAAAATCTACCACATTAAGTTATCATGAAAGAAAACAGCTTATTTTGCAAGAATGGTAACGACGCATATAAAGTTACACATACCATTCATTTATCGCAAAATCACAATTATATATTTTTTATTATAAACTAACAGAACTATATAAACATTATGAAACTAACAAAAATTATGCTGAAGCATCATATAATAATATTATTTGTAACTTAAATTAAAATAAAAAATAAAGATTGCTCATTTCATGAGCTTATAAAAAAAAATAAATTATTAAGAAATCAAATTCCTTAATTTCGACACTACAGTTTCCAACACAAATTATGTACGTCGATCTAGATGCTGATTCCGACCGACGAAATCTACAATGGCTGTGTGGGCCATTAATTTCGGAATGGTTCCGGGAACGAAAAGCTAGTGCCGGAGAAAAAAAGGGGCATATATTATTTTTTAATGAATTTATTAAAAGTATTAAATTTGCCGTTGCATATAACAATATTTTTTTTAAAGGGATTTGTAGCGCAGAAACCAAGAAAAGTGTGAACTATGCTGTGCAACTACAACTTAATTATGTGCTTCGACAAATAGTGAAAGCAACTTGTAAATGTCCAGCTGGGGGAGGATTAAGCGCTGCCTGTAAGCACGTATCTGCGCTTTTATACGCAATTGAGTGCTTCGCAGTTTCAGGTAAACATGTTCATCTCGTGTTGGTTCAGCAATAGTTTCACATTTTATAATTTCTCGACGTCGTTTTTGAAAGCTGCTCTCGTGGGTACGTGCCGGTATATTTTGCGTGGGCACTGCAGTTTTTTTGAGTAATATTGGTGGTCCTGCTAAGTCGATATTAATCAGATTATATTCTATATAACAATAAAAATAATATGTTGTTTACCTGTGCGAAATTGATTGGCTTCGTAGTCACAGTCCTCAAAATGCTTGCTACACACCACGGCATACTTGGAAATAATTTTTCCAATGCGAAGTTTAATACTCCATTTCTTTTTTAAACTTATATTTTTAGGAAACCTATGAAATTTGATGCCATTTCCTTTTAGTGCTTTTGAATTGCATTTTGACACGCAGCAATAGTTCACCATCTTGATTAACACTTTTAAATGATTTGAAGTTGAATAAAACAATTAAGGAAGATATATTTTTATTCGCTTATATGGTCTTTTAAATATATGACTTTCGAAAATCACTCGGTTTATTCATATATAAAAATGTTTTAAATACACAATTCTTATTCACAAAACTTATTTTGTCAATTTCCAATATGAATGTGACATTTCTCGAATTGTTTATCCCTATCATACAACTGGTGTTAATCGGTGGAACTAATTGATAAATCGCCCTATTGCCGAGTACCACCAGTTCAAGGTGTGCACCGATAGATGGTGCGATTGCGAGAAATAAAATATTTCGAAGACAACAAAGAACGCTAGATGGGGGCGATATAAAATTTGTGAAGAAATAAAATAAATAATTTGGACTCGGTCATTCCATTTTGAACCAGCGAGGAAATTACATCGTTCGACCATCATCATCAACAACATCATCATCATATACAACAACAACAACAATATAATTAAAATTCATAATTATAATTGTTACGCAACCTTCTGATTTTAAGTTTATAAATACAGTGCGCAAATAAAATAAATTAAGGTATTATAATTGTTGTATTCCATACAACAATTATTTTTATAAATAGTGAGTTTTATTTTCCTATCCCAACTTGGGATAACCTACGAAAAATTAGCTTGCTATAAAATATTGTAATTTAAAATTAATACCAAATAAATTTGAAATTTTCCATAAATTAAGTGATTTAAGATATATATGTAGCCGCACCAAATACGACATCTTGCGGAGAGGATTGGTGTTTTCCGTGTTGCTAGATTACTCAGTGTAATCGTCGCTGGCAGCACAAATTAAAAACCTTTTTTTACTCACTTCTTCACGATCAGTCTACGACGACGAACAGAGAGCATCAAGACGACGAAGAAAATAAAAAAGTGAAAGCCGCGTGGTAAAAATTAATATTGAACAACCAGAAATAAAATATTTTAATTAACCAACAAAATAGTTTTAGTTTATTATTGGGATAGTGAAACATCCCAAATATATTTATAATATCAGAAAAAATCAAATATAAATGAAAATGTAGTAACTTTGAAGAAGGGTATTTAAATAATATTGGTATAATTAATTTACAAAATAATTGCTTATTTAGTACAGTAGATGTTGATATTGAAACAAATAAAAAAATTAATGAAACACAACATAATAATGATGTTTATCATTTTGGATTAGATAATTGTTGTTTAAATATTAAAATTGATGAAATAATACCTATAGCAAAAATAGAAAAAATAAAGAGAGTTGAATTAAATAAGTTAAACGATTTATCTATAGAATTAAATAATCAAGAAAGTTATGTTTCTAGAAATATGAAAAATACTCCTTCTCAAGTTACACATTATGTTCTTGGTACAACTGGAATAATAAAAATAATAATAATATATGTAAGTTGCAAATGTGCAAAAGGTGGAAATACCTTTAATTTGTTTAATAAATGTTTTAATAAGAAAAATAAAAAGCCCGTTTGTCAACAAGTAACTTATTGTAAAGAATATACTGATGAAAATGTTGAAAGTGATATAGAAATGTCAGAAAATGTAAAAGTTAGACAAAGGCCATCAATTAAAACAGGCTGTATAAATGAAGGTTACTTACCTTGAAATAAATTTTGATTCTCATTGTTTTTTTTTTGTTATTGTAAAAGATAATCATAATTTATTTTAATAAGATGGGAGGTGTTAAGAGTATAGCCTAAACATTTTATATACAATTTATAAAATGTCCCCATGCATTTCAAAATTACTTTGTATATTAATTAACACAATACTCATATTTCAATAATATAAATAATATTTTGATTTTCTTAAAATCACTTTTTCATGTTTTCGCAAAAGAAGACAAAACAATATAATATAAAATACAATCGTCCCATTGTTATATTTAAGAAAATTTTAAAGTTAAAGATAAACGAAATTTAAGTAAGCAAAATAAAATAAATATATTTAATCTATAATTGATATGGTAAAAGAAAAATAAAGAAAAGATGAAAAGTATATAAGAGAAATAAAATCTTAACTCATGAGAATAAAAAGTGAAATTGTAACGACCACACCAAAAAGATCGGTGTAATATAAAAATTATATTTTTATAAAAAGTGTATAACTAAAATAATCTTTTACTAAGCATAACAAAAGCGTTTCTATTAGAAGAGCGTAATTTTACTTTGTACACAGACCATAAGCCGCTCATATACGCCTTCAAACAAAAGTCCGAAAAAGCGTCACCGCGACAATCACGTCACCTTGACTTCATAGGGCAATTCACAACCGACATACGACACATATCTGGTGTGGATAATGTGGTTGCGGATACGCTTTCGCATATAGATCAAATCTCAATACCCGAGAATATTGATTATACGTATGTCACGGATCAGCAAAACAAGGACGTGGAGCTTCAAGCCCTCCTAGAAAAGAACGATACTGTCCTCAAATTACACCAGGTATCTATTAAGTTTAGTTCGAACAAGCTAATATACTGTGATACATCCACAGGCAAATCCAGGTATTTTATACCACGAACGTGTCGAAAGAATGTGTTTGAAGCGTTGCATAATTTATCGCAGCCGGGAGTTAAAGCATCAATTCGGATCTTAACCCAAAACGTAGTCTGGCCTTCTATTAGGAAGGATACAAAATCAATGGCCTAAAACTGTATCGCCTGTCAAAATTCCGAAGTCACCAGTCACACTAGATCACATACAAGTAGTTTCAAGATCACGGCAAATCGGTTCACCGAGGTACACCTGGCCATCATCGATCCGTTACCACCCTCAGAGAATCAACGATATTGCGTCACACTCATCAACCCATTCACCCGCTGAGCAGAGGCCATACCTGTATCAGACATAACCGCGACAAGTACCCAGTGCGGATATCACGCGCGTGACGTCAAAAATTTACATTGTCATTGACCTTATTTAAACTTGATCACGCGCTGTGTTAATGGATTTTTTATTATAATCTTATCACATATAAATTATTTTATTAAGTTACTGTACAAATAAAAACAGGTTAAATGCGGTAAAAGTCGAATGTTTTTATAAATTTTTATAAAAACATAAGACAAATTAATGTATAAAAAGAAAAATATTTCAAGGTTCAATTCATTATAATGCCAGTGCTCTTGTATTATTGTTTAAATTGTGAAAGATATTTTGAATCAAATAGTGAAGTGAGGAAAATTTACGTAAACCACTTGTTTTCAGTTGATAGAACTTTTGGATTTACTAAAACTAAGGTATTTAGTATTGTAAAACTTAAGTGTGCTAGAGAGAAAGAAGTGTACCCTCACGTAAAAATAGTGCTTCATCCATAATGTCAGTTATTGATGATTTAGAGTCAAATATTGATTTAGATTCCGATGTTGAAAGTGTAATAGAAGAAGGTGACATCAGTGGTAAAGAAACGGTATATAAAACATTGTCGGCAATATCACAAATAACTAAAGAGGATACAAACGAACTGTTATGGGCGAGCCCAATAGAATTTTATCGTTTTTTAGAAAGCGCTCAACAAATCATGAACAGCTCTCTAACGATAATCTTCAACAAATACAAAAACAACGACGAATTGGAAGGAAGCGAAGGGCAATTGAAAACAGAATTGAAGAAAACATTCCAGGATCCAATACCGAAATCACCAGCGCAACTGAATACCGTCGACAAATTAGTTTATCGGAACTCCTGGGAAAAATTGCTCTCCTCGATCTCCGAAACAAAATACTACACGACATCCTACCAATTGGAGGAAATCTTAAACAATATCAGTCTGATCAAAAAACACACGGAGGGGTCGAAACGTTCAAAACTTTGAAGAAGGGTATTTAAATAATATTGGTATAATTAATTTACAAAATAATTGCTTATTTAGTACAGTAGATGTTGATATTGAAACAAATAAAAAAATTAATGAAACACAACATAATAATGATGTTTATCATTTTGGATTAGATAATTGTTGTTTAAATATTAAAATTGATGAAATAATACCTATAGCAAAAATAGAAAAAATAAAGAGAGTTGAATTAAATAAGTTAAACGATTTATCTATAGAATTAAATAATCAAGAAAGTTATGTTTCTAGAAATATGAAAAATACTCCTTCTCAAGTTACACATTATGTTCTTGGTACAACTGGAATAATAAAAATAATAATAATATATGTAAGTTGCAAATGTGCAAAAGGTGGAAATACCTTTAATTTGTTTAATAAATGTTTTAATAAGAAAAATAAAAAGCCCGTTTGTCAACAAGTAACTTATTGTAAAGAATATACTGATGAAAATGTTGAAAGTGATATAGAAATGTCAGAAAATGTAAAAGTTAGACAAAGGCCATCAATTAAAACAGGCTGTATAAATGAAGGTTACTTACCTTGAAATAAATTTTGATTCTCATTGTTTTTTTTTTGTTATTGTAAAAGATAATCATAATTTATTTTAATAAGATGGGAGGTGTTAAGAGTATAGCCTAAACATTTTATATACAATTTATAAAATGTCCCCATGCATTTCAAAATTACTTTGTATATTAATTAACACAATACTCATATTTCAATAATATAAATAATATTTTGATTTTCTTAAAATCACTTTTTCATGTTTTCGCAAAAGAAGACAAAACAATATAATATAAAATACAATCGTCCCATTGTTATATTTAAGAAAATTTTAAAGTTAAAGATAAACGAAATTTAAGTAAGCAAAATAAAATAAATATATTTAATCTATAATTGATATGGTAAAAGAAAAATAAAGAAAAGATGAAAAGTATATAAGAGAAATAAAATCTTAACTCATGAGAATAAAAAGTGAAATTGTAACGACCACACCAAAAAGATCGGTGTAATATAAAAATTATATTTTTATAAAAAGTGTATAACTAAAATAATCTTTTACTAAGCATAACAAAAGCGTTTCTATTAGAAGAGCGTAATTTTACTTTGTACACAGACCATAAGCCGCTCATATACGCCTTCAAACAAAAGTCCGAAAAAGCGTCACCGCGACAATCACGTCACCTTGACTTCATAGGGCAATTCACAACCGACATACGACACATATCTGGTGTGGATAATGTGGTTGCGGATACGCTTTCGCATATAGATCAAATCTCAATACCCGAGAATATTGATTATACGTATGTCACGGATCAGCAAAACAAGGACGTGGAGCTTCAAGCCCTCCTAGAAAAGAACGATACTGTCCTCAAATTACACCAGGTATCTATTAAGTTTAGTTCGAACAAGCTAATATACTGTGATACATCCACAGGCAAATCCAGGTATTTTATACCACGAACGTGTCGAAAGAATGTGTTTGAAGCGTTGCATAATTTATCGCAGCCGGGAGTTAAAGCATCAATTCGGATCTTAACCCAAAACGTAGTCTGGCCTTCTATTAGGAAGGATACAAAATCAATGGCCTAAAACTGTATCGCCTGTCAAAATTCCGAAGTCACCAGTCACACTAGATCACATACAAGTAGTTTCAAGATCACGGCAAATCGGTTCACCGAGGTACACCTGGCCATCATCGATCCGTTACCACCCTCAGAGAATCAACGATATTGCGTCACACTCATCAACCCATTCACCCGCTGAGCAGAGGCCATACCTGTATCAGACATAACCGCGACAAGTACCCAGTGCGGATATCACGCGCGTGACGTCAAAAATTTACATTGTCATTGACCTTATTTAAACTTGATCACGCGCTGTGTTAATGGATTTTTTATTATAATCTTATCACATATAAATTATTTTATTAAGTTACTGTACAAATAAAAACAGGTTAAATGCGGTAAAAGTCGAATGTTTTTATAAATTTTTATAAAAACATAAGACAAATTAATGTATAAAAAGAAAAATATTTCAAGGTTCAATTCATTATAATGCCAGTGCTCTTGTATTATTGTTTAAATTGTGAAAGATATTTTGAATCAAATAGTGAAGTGAGGAAAATTTACGTAAACCACTTGTTTTCAGTTGATAGAACTTTTGGATTTACTAAAACTAAGGTATTTAGTATTGTAAAACTTAAGTGTGCTAGAGAGAAAGAAGTGTACCCTCACGTAAAAATAGTGCTTCATCCATAATGTCAGTTATTGATGATTTAGAGTCAAATATTGATTTAGATTCCGATGTTGAAAGTGTAATAGAAGAAGGTGACATCAGTGGTAAAGAAACGGTATATAAAACATTGTCGGCAATATCACAAATAACTAAAGAGGATACAAACGAACTGTTATGGGCGAGCCCAATAGAATTTTATCGTTTTTTAGAAAGCGCTCAACAAATCATGAACAGCTCTCTAACGATAATCTTCAACAAATACAAAAACAACGACGAATTGGAAGGAAGCGAAGGGCAATTGAAAACAGAATTGAAGAAAACATTCCAGGATCCAATACCGAAATCACCAGCGCAACTGAATACCGTCGACAAATTAGTTTATCGGAACTCCTGGGAAAAATTGCTCTCCTCGATCTCCGAAACAAAATACTACACGACATCCTACCAATTGGAGGAAATCTTAAACAATATCAGTCTGATCAAAAAACACACGGAGGGGTCGAAACGTTCAAAACTTTGAAGAAGGGTATTTAAATAATATTGGTATAATTAATTTACAAAATAATTGCTTATTTAGTACAGTAGATGTTGATATTGAAACAAATAAAAAAATTAATGAAACACAACATAATAATGATGTTTATCATTTTGGATTAGATAATTGTTGTTTAAATATTAAAATTGATGAAATAATACCTATAGCAAAAATAGAAAAAATAAAGAGAGTTGAATTAAATAAGTTAAACGATTTATCTATAGAATTAAATAATCAAGAAAGTTATGTTTCTAGAAATATGAAAAATACTCCTTCTCAAGTTACACATTATGTTCTTGGTACAACTGGAATAATAAAAATAATAATAATATATGTAAGTTGCAAATGTGCAAAAGGTGGAAATACCTTTAATTTGTTTAATAAATGTTTTAATAAGAAAAATAAAAAGCCCGTTTGTCAACAAGTAACTTATTGTAAAGAATATACTGATGAAAATGTTGAAAGTGATATAGAAATGTCAGAAAATGTAAAAGTTAGACAAAGGCCATCAATTAAAACAGGCTGTATAAATGAAGGTTACTTACCTTGAAATAAATTTTGATTCTCATTGTTTTTTTTTTGTTATTGTAAAAGATAATCATAATTTATTTTAATAAGATGGGAGGTGTTAAGAGTATAGCCTAAACATTTTATATACAATTTATAAAATGTCCCCATGCATTTCAAAATTACTTTGTATATTAATTAACACAATACTCATATTTCAATAATATAAATAATATTTTGATTTTCTTAAAATCACTTTTTCATGTTTTCGCAAAAGAAGACAAAACAATATAATATAAAATACAATCGTCCCATTGTTATATTTAAGAAAATTTTAAAGTTAAAGATAAACGAAATTTAAGTAAGCAAAATAAAATAAATATATTTAATCTATAATTGATATGGTAAAAGAAAAATAAAGAAAAGATGAAAAGTATATAAGAGAAATAAAATCTTAACTCATGAGAATAAAAAGTGAAATTGTAACGACCACACCAAAAAGATCGGTGTAATATAAAAATTATATTTTTATAAAAAGTGTATAACTAAAATAATCTTTTACTAAGCATAACAAAAGCGTTTCTATTAGAAGAGCGTAATTTTACTTTGTACACAGACCATAAGCCGCTCATATACGCCTTCAAACAAAAGTCCGAAAAAGCGTCACCGCGACAATCACGTCACCTTGACTTCATAGGGCAATTCACAACCGACATACGACACATATCTGGTGTGGATAATGTGGTTGCGGATACGCTTTCGCATATAGATCAAATCTCAATACCCGAGAATATTGATTATACGTATGTCACGGATCAGCAAAACAAGGACGTGGAGCTTCAAGCCCTCCTAGAAAAGAACGATACTGTCCTCAAATTACACCAGGTATCTATTAAGTTTAGTTCGAACAAGCTAATATACTGTGATACATCCACAGGCAAATCCAGGTATTTTATACCACGAACGTGTCGAAAGAATGTGTTTGAAGCGTTGCATAATTTATCGCAGCCGGGAGTTAAAGCATCAATTCGGATCTTAACCCAAAACGTAGTCTGGCCTTCTATTAGGAAGGATACAAAATCAATGGCCTAAAACTGTATCGCCTGTCAAAATTCCGAAGTCACCAGTCACACTAGATCACATACAAGTAGTTTCAAGATCACGGCAAATCGGTTCACCGAGGTACACCTGGCCATCATCGATCCGTTACCACCCTCAGAGAATCAACGATATTGCGTCACACTCATCAACCCATTCACCCGCTGAGCAGAGGCCATACCTGTATCAGACATAACCGCGACAAGTACCCAGTGCGGATATCACGCGCGTGACGTCAAAAATTTACATTGTCATTGACCTTATTTAAACTTGATCACGCGCTGTGTTAATGGATTTTTTATTATAATCTTATCACATATAAATTATTTTATTAAGTTACTGTACAAATAAAAACAGGTTAAATGCGGTAAAAGTCGAATGTTTTTATAAATTTTTATAAAAACATAAGACAAATTAATGTATAAAAAGAAAAATATTTCAAGGTTCAATTCATTATAATGCCAGTGCTCTTGTATTATTGTTTAAATTGTGAAAGATATTTTGAATCAAATAGTGAAGTGAGGAAAATTTACGTAAACCACTTGTTTTCAGTTGATAGAACTTTTGGATTTACTAAAACTAAGGTATTTAGTATTGTAAAACTTAAGTGTGCTAGAGAGAAAGAAGTGTACCCTCACGTAAAAATAGTGCTTCATCCATAATGTCAGTTATTGATGATTTAGAGTCAAATATTGATTTAGATTCCGATGTTGAAAGTGTAATAGAAGAAGGTGACATCAGTGGTAAAGAAACGGTATATAAAACATTGTCGGCAATATCACAAATAACTAAAGAGGATACAAACGAACTGTTATGGGCGAGCCCAATAGAATTTTATCGTTTTTTAGAAAGCGCTCAACAAATCATGAACAGCTCTCTAACGATAATCTTCAACAAATACAAAAACAACGACGAATTGGAAGGAAGCGAAGGGCAATTGAAAACAGAATTGAAGAAAACATTCCAGGATCCAATACCGAAATCACCAGCGCAACTGAATACCGTCGACAAATTAGTTTATCGGAACTCCTGGGAAAAATTGCTCTCCTCGATCTCCGAAACAAAATACTACACGACATCCTACCAATTGGAGGAAATCTTAAACAATATCAGTCTGATCAAAAAACACACGGAGGGGTCGAAACGTTCAAAACTTTGAAGAAGGGTATTTAAATAATATTGGTATAATTAATTTACAAAATAATTGCTTATTTAGTACAGTAGATGTTGATATTGAAACAAATAAAAAAATTAATGAAACACAACATAATAATGATGTTTATCATTTTGGATTAGATAATTGTTGTTTAAATATTAAAATTGATGAAATAATACCTATAGCAAAAATAGAAAAAATAAAGAGAGTTGAATTAAATAAGTTAAACGATTTATCTATAGAATTAAATAATCAAGAAAGTTATGTTTCTAGAAATATGAAAAATACTCCTTCTCAAGTTACACATTATGTTCTTGGTACAACTGGAATAATAAAAATAATAATAATATATGTAAGTTGCAAATGTGCAAAAGGTGGAAATACCTTTAATTTGTTTAATAAATGTTTTAATAAGAAAAATAAAAAGCCCGTTTGTCAACAAGTAACTTATTGTAAAGAATATACTGATGAAAATGTTGAAAGTGATATAGAAATGTCAGAAAATGTAAAAGTTAGACAAAGGCCATCAATTAAAACAGGCTGTATAAATGAAGGTTACTTACCTTGAAATAAATTTTGATTCTCATTGTTTTTTTTTTGTTATTGTAAAAGATAATCATAATTTATTTTAATAAGATGGGAGGTGTTAAGAGTATAGCCTAAACATTTTATATACAATTTATAAAATGTCCCCATGCATTTCAAAATTACTTTGTATATTAATTAACACAATACTCATATTTCAATAATATAAATAATATTTTGATTTTCTTAAAATCACTTTTTCATGTTTTCGCAAAAGAAGACAAAACAATATAATATAAAATACAATCGTCCCATTGTTATATTTAAGAAAATTTTAAAGTTAAAGATAAACGAAATTTAAGTAAGCAAAATAAAATAAATATATTTAATCTATAATTGATATGGTAAAAGAAAAATAAAGAAAAGATGAAAAGTATATAAGAGAAATAAAATCTTAACTCATGAGAATAAAAAGTGAAATTGTAACGACCACACCAAAAAGATCGGTGTAATATAAAAATTATATTTTTATAAAAAGTGTATAACTAAAATAATCTTTTACTAAGCATAACAAAAGCGTTTCTATTAGAAGAGCGTAATTTTACTTTGTACACAGACCATAAGCCGCTCATATACGCCTTCAAACAAAAGTCCGAAAAAGCGTCACCGCGACAATCACGTCACCTTGACTTCATAGGGCAATTCACAACCGACATACGACACATATCTGGTGTGGATAATGTGGTTGCGGATACGCTTTCGCATATAGATCAAATCTCAATACCCGAGAATATTGATTATACGTATGTCACGGATCAGCAAAACAAGGACGTGGAGCTTCAAGCCCTCCTAGAAAAGAACGATACTGTCCTCAAATTACACCAGGTATCTATTAAGTTTAGTTCGAACAAGCTAATATACTGTGATACATCCACAGGCAAATCCAGGTATTTTATACCACGAACGTGTCGAAAGAATGTGTTTGAAGCGTTGCATAATTTATCGCAGCCGGGAGTTAAAGCATCAATTCGGATCTTAACCCAAAACGTAGTCTGGCCTTCTATTAGGAAGGATACAAAATCAATGGCCTAAAACTGTATCGCCTGTCAAAATTCCGAAGTCACCAGTCACACTAGATCACATACAAGTAGTTTCAAGATCACGGCAAATCGGTTCACCGAGGTACACCTGGCCATCATCGATCCGTTACCACCCTCAGAGAATCAACGATATTGCGTCACACTCATCAACCCATTCACCCGCTGAGCAGAGGCCATACCTGTATCAGACATAACCGCGACAAGTACCCAGTGCGGATATCACGCGCGTGACGTCAAAAATTTACATTGTCATTGACCTTATTTAAACTTGATCACGCGCTGTGTTAATGGATTTTTTATTATAATCTTATCACATATAAATTATTTTATTAAGTTACTGTACAAATAAAAACAGGTTAAATGCGGTAAAAGTCGAATGTTTTTATAAATTTTTATAAAAACATAAGACAAATTAATGTATAAAAAGAAAAATATTTCAAGGTTCAATTCATTATAATGCCAGTGCTCTTGTATTATTGTTTAAATTGTGAAAGATATTTTGAATCAAATAGTGAAGTGAGGAAAATTTACGTAAACCACTTGTTTTCAGTTGATAGAACTTTTGGATTTACTAAAACTAAGGTATTTAGTATTGTAAAACTTAAGTGTGCTAGAGAGAAAGAAGTGTACCCTCACGTAAAAATAGTGCTTCATCCATAATGTCAGTTATTGATGATTTAGAGTCAAATATTGATTTAGATTCCGATGTTGAAAGTGTAATAGAAGAAGGTGACATCAGTGGTAAAGAAACGGTATATAAAACATTGTCGGCAATATCACAAATAACTAAAGAGGATACAAACGAACTGTTATGGGCGAGCCCAATAGAATTTTATCGTTTTTTAGAAAGCGCTCAACAAATCATGAACAGCTCTCTAACGATAATCTTCAACAAATACAAAAACAACGACGAATTGGAAGGAAGCGAAGGGCAATTGAAAACAGAATTGAAGAAAACATTCCAGGATCCAATACCGAAATCACCAGCGCAACTGAATACCGTCGACAAATTAGTTTATCGGAACTCCTGGGAAAAATTGCTCTCCTCGATCTCCGAAACAAAATACTACACGACATCCTACCAATTGGAGGAAATCTTAAACAATATCAGTCTGATCAAAAAACACACGGAGGGGTCGAAACGTTCAAAACTTTGAAGAAGGGTATTTAAATAATATTGGTATAATTAATTTACAAAATAATTGCTTATTTAGTACAGTAGATGTTGATATTGAAACAAATAAAAAAATTAATGAAACACAACATAATAATGATGTTTATCATTTTGGATTAGATAATTGTTGTTTAAATATTAAAATTGATGAAATAATACCTATAGCAAAAATAGAAAAAATAAAGAGAGTTGAATTAAATAAGTTAAACGATTTATCTATAGAATTAAATAATCAAGAAAGTTATGTTTCTAGAAATATGAAAAATACTCCTTCTCAAGTTACACATTATGTTCTTGGTACAACTGGAATAATAAAAATAATAATAATATATGTAAGTTGCAAATGTGCAAAAGGTGGAAATACCTTTAATTTGTTTAATAAATGTTTTAATAAGAAAAATAAAAAGCCCGTTTGTCAACAAGTAACTTATTGTAAAGAATATACTGATGAAAATGTTGAAAGTGATATAGAAATGTCAGAAAATGTAAAAGTTAGACAAAGGCCATCAATTAAAACAGGCTGTATAAATGAAGGTTACTTACCTTGAAATAAATTTTGATTCTCATTGTTTTTTTTTTGTTATTGTAAAAGATAATCATAATTTATTTTAATAAGATGGGAGGTGTTAAGAGTATAGCCTAAACATTTTATATACAATTTATAAAATGTCCCCATGCATTTCAAAATTACTTTGTATATTAATTAACACAATACTCATATTTCAATAATATAAATAATATTTTGATTTTCTTAAAATCACTTTTTCATGTTTTCGCAAAAGAAGACAAAACAATATAATATAAAATACAATCGTTCCATTGTTATATTTAAGAAAATTTTAAAGTTAAAGATAAACGAAATTTAAGTAAGCAAAATAAAATAAATATATTTAATCTATAATTGATATGGTAAAAGAAAAATAAAGAAAAGATGAAAAGTATATAAGAGAAATAAAATCTTAACTCATGAGAATAAAAAGTGAAATTGTAACGACCACACCAAAAAGATCGGTGTAATATAAAAATTATATTTTTATAAAAAGTGTATAACTAAAATAATCTTTTACTAAGCATAACAAAAGCGTTTCTATTAGAAGAGCGTAATTTTACTTTGTACACAGACCATAAGCCGCTCATATACGCCTTCAAACAAAAGTCCGAAAAAGCGTCACCGCGACAATCACGTCACCTTGACTTCATAGGGCAATTCACAACCGACATACGACACATATCTGGTGTGGATAATGTGGTTGCGGATACGCTTTCGCATATAGATCAAATCTCAATACCCGAGAATATTGATTATACGTATGTCACGGATCAGCAAAACAAGGACGTGGAGCTTCAAGCCCTCCTAGAAAAGAACGATACTGTCCTCAAATTACACCAGGTATCTATTAAGTTTAGTTCGAACAAGCTAATATACTGTGATACATCCACAGGCAAATCCAGGTATTTTATACCACGAACGTGTCGAAAGAATGTGTTTGAAGCGTTGCATAATTTATCGCAGCCGGGAGTTAAAGCATCAATTCGGATCTTAACCCAAAACGTAGTCTGGCCTTCTATTAGGAAGGATACAAAATCAATGGCCTAAAACTGTATCGCCTGTCAAAATTCCGAAGTCACCAGTCACACTAGATCACATACAAGTAGTTTCAAGATCACGGCAAATCGGTTCACCGAGGTACACCTGGCCATCATCGATCCGTTACCACCCTCAGAGAATCAACGATATTGCGTCACACTCATCAACCCATTCACCCGCTGAGCAGAGGCCATACCTGTATCAGACATAACCGCGACAAGTACCCAGTGCGGATATCACGCGCGTGACGTCAAAAATTTACATTGTCATTGACCTTATTTAAACTTGATCACGCGCTGTGTTAATGGATTTTTTATTATAATCTTATCACATATAAATTATTTTATTAAGTTACTGTACAAATAAAAACAGGTTAAATGCGGTAAAAGTCGAATGTTTTTATAAATTTTTATAAAAACATAAGACAAATTAATGTATAAAAAGAAAAATATTTCAAGGTTCAATTCATTATAATGCCAGTGCTCTTGTATTATTGTTTAAATTGTGAAAGATATTTTGAATCAAATAGTGAAGTGAGGAAAATTTACGTAAACCACTTGTTTTCAGTTGATAGAACTTTTGGATTTACTAAAACTAAGGTATTTAGTATTGTAAAACTTAAGTGTGCTAGAGAGAAAGAAGTGTACCCTCACGTAAAAATAGTGCTTCATCCATAATGTCAGTTATTGATGATTTAGAGTCAAATATTGATTTAGATTCCGATGTTGAAAGTGTAATAGAAGAAGGTGACATCAGTGGTAAAGAAACGGTATATAAAACATTGTCGGCAATATCACAAATAACTAAAGAGGATACAAACGAACTGTTATGGGCGAGCCCAATAGAATTTTATCGTTTTTTAGAAAGCGCTCAACAAATCATGAACAGCTCTCTAACGATAATCTTCAACAAATACAAAAACAACGACGAATTGGAAGGAAGCGAAGGGCAATTGAAAACAGAATTGAAGAAAACATTCCAGGATCCAATACCGAAATCACCAGCGCAACTGAATACCGTCGACAAATTAGTTTATCGGAACTCCTGGGAAAAATTGCTCTCCTCGATCTCCGAAACAAAATACTACACGACATCCTACCAATTGGAGGAAATCTTAAACAATATCAGTCTGATCAAAAAACACACGGAGGGGTCGAAACGTTCAAAACTTTGAAGAAGGGTATTTAAATAATATTGGTATAATTAATTTACAAAATAATTGCTTATTTAGTACAGTAGATGTTGATATTGAAACAAATAAAAAAATTAATGAAACACAACATAATAATGATGTTTATCATTTTGGATTAGATAATTGTTGTTTAAATATTAAAATTGATGAAATAATACCTATAGCAAAAATAGAAAAAATAAAGAGAGTTGAATTAAATAAGTTAAACGATTTATCTATAGAATTAAATAATCAAGAAAGTTATGTTTCTAGAAATATGAAAAATACTCCTTCTCAAGTTACACATTATGTTCTTGGTACAACTGGAATAATAAAAATAATAATAATATATGTAAGTTGCAAATGTGCAAAAGGTGGAAATACCTTTAATTTGTTTAATAAATGTTTTAATAAGAAAAATAAAAAGCCCGTTTGTCAACAAGTAACTTATTGTAAAGAATATACTGATGAAAATGTTGAAAGTGATATAGAAATGTCAGAAAATGTAAAAGTTAGACAAAGGCCATCAATTAAAACAGGCTGTATAAATGAAGGTTACTTACCTTGAAATAAATTTTGATTCTCATTGTTTTTTTTTTGTTATTGTAAAAGATAATCATAATTTATTTTAATAAGATGGGAGGTGTTAAGAGTATAGCCTAAACATTTTATATACAATTTATAAAATGTCCCCATGCATTTCAAAATTACTTTGTATATTAATTAACACAATACTCATATTTCAATAATATAAATAATATTTTGATTTTCTTAAAATCACTTTTTCATGTTTTCGCAAAAGAAGACAAAACAATATAATATAAAATACAATCGTCCCATTGTTATATTTAAGAAAATTTTAAAGTTAAAGATAAACGAAATTTAAGTAAGCAAAATAAAATAAATATATTTAATCTATAATTGATATGGTAAAAGAAAAATAAAGAAAAGATGAAAAGTATATAAGAGAAATAAAATCTTAACTCATGAGAATAAAAAGTGAAATTGTAACGACCACACCAAAAAGATCGGTGTAATATAAAAATTATATTTTTATAAAAAGTGTATAACTAAAATAATCTTTTACTAAGCATAACAAAAGCGTTTCTATTAGAAGAGCGTAATTTTACTTTGTACACAGACCATAAGCCGCTCATATACGCCTTCAAACAAAAGTCCGAAAAAGCGTCACCGCGACAATCACGTCACCTTGACTTCATAGGGCAATTCACAACCGACATACGACACATATCTGGTGTGGATAATGTGGTTGCGGATACGCTTTCGCATATAGATCAAATCTCAATACCCGAGAATATTGATTATACGTATGTCACGGATCAGCAAAACAAGGACGTGGAGCTTCAAGCCCTCCTAGAAAAGAACGATACTGTCCTCAAATTACACCAGGTATCTATTAAGTTTAGTTCGAACAAGCTAATATACTGTGATACATCCACAGGCAAATCCAGGTATTTTATACCACGAACGTGTCGAAAGAATGTGTTTGAAGCGTTGCATAATTTATCGCAGCCGGGAGTTAAAGCATCAATTCGGATCTTAACCCAAAACGTAGTCTGGCCTTCTATTAGGAAGGATACAAAATCAATGGCCTAAAACTGTATCGCCTGTCAAAATTCCGAAGTCACCAGTCACACTAGATCACATACAAGTAGTTTCAAGATCACGGCAAATCGGTTCACCGAGGTACACCTGGCCATCATCGATCCGTTACCACCCTCAGAGAATCAACGATATTGCGTCACACTCATCAACCCATTCACCCGCTGAGCAGAGGCCATACCTGTATCAGACATAACCGCGACAAGTACCCAGTGCGGATATCACGCGCGTGACGTCAAAAATTTACATTGTCATTGACCTTATTTAAACTTGATCACGCGCTGTGTTAATGGATTTTTTATTATAATCTTATCACATATAAATTATTTTATTAAGTTACTGTACAAATAAAAACAGGTTAAATGCGGTAAAAGTCGAATGTTTTTATAAATTTTTATAAAAACATAAGACAAATTAATGTATAAAAAGAAAAATATTTCAAGGTTCAATTCATTATAATGCCAGTGCTCTTGTATTATTGTTTAAATTGTGAAAGATATTTTGAATCAAATAGTGAAGTGAGGAAAATTTACGTAAACCACTTGTTTTCAGTTGATAGAACTTTTGGATTTACTAAAACTAAGGTATTTAGTATTGTAAAACTTAAGTGTGCTAGAGAGAAAGAAGTGTACCCTCACGTAAAAATAGTGCTTCATCCATAATGTCAGTTATTGATGATTTAGAGTCAAATATTGATTTAGATTCCGATGTTGAAAGTGTAATAGAAGAAGGTGACATCAGTGGTAAAGAAACGGTATATAAAACATTGTCGGCAATATCACAAATAACTAAAGAGGATACAAACGAACTGTTATGGGCGAGCCCAATAGAATTTTATCGTTTTTTAGAAAGCGCTCAACAAATCATGAACAGCTCTCTAACGATAATCTTCAACAAATACAAAAACAACGACGAATTGGAAGGAAGCGAAGGGCAATTGAAAACAGAATTGAAGAAAACATTCCAGGATCCAATACCGAAATCACCAGCGCAACTGAATACCGTCGACAAATTAGTTTATCGGAACTCCTGGGAAAAATTGCTCTCCTCGATCTCCGAAACAAAATACTACACGACATCCTACCAATTGGAGGAAATCTTAAACAATATCAGTCTGATCAAAAAACACACGGAGGGGTCGAAACGTTCAAAACAGATGAAGAGGAAATTGAGCACTGGATCACACACTTCCGAAAAAAAATCGAGGTTACAGTTGGCAACCGAGGGTATCAGGGCGGTATCTTCGCAGTCGCAGTCCACCGCTCATCAGCCCCACATTTACACATCGTCCACGACTGCACATACGGAAATTCAAACTGCAAATGTAGCATCATGGTTGGAGTTCCAATCAAATCCCGAAGCAAGAGATCAGGACGATCTCAACATATTAGCACCTCTGTACAACTCGGACCAAATGACTGGCGCGCTATCGCAAAATATCTCTTTTTATCCAGGTAATTATAAAGAGTTATTTTATTTTTGAATTTTTTTAATTTTTTTTTTATATATTATAGCGAACAACAAAGGCGAAATCACTTCGTTTACTTGGCCGGTGCTGGACTGCTCCACGTATTTGACCATGACACTGCATCCCTGGCGTTATGCGAAAAACAAATCTCAGAAGGAAGTGTGGACTGCGAGGTCAGAGACCTACAAGCTCTGCATAGGTCAACACGATCTGCAGAGCGCGCAAGCTCTCCAACAGCTAGTGATATCGAGTCAACGTCAGGCCGATCCGAAAGTCAACCCAAGGGTCCACGAGACCAAAACGCGCGCAAGGTCATACAATTTCTCCTAAACAATGTAATTAGCCCACCAGAAGCTTGCGCGGAGACTTTACCTTGGCTAATCGATGAACAATTATGCAACATTAACGAAAAAGATGAAAATTTTAAATCAGCAATAAATTGGTATAAAAAATATATTTCACATTTTCATATTGTCGAATTGTATGACAATATGTATAAAAACAAAAACTATATATTCGATGCAATTCGTGTCCCATTTGATGTCAAATACTGGAGTTTAAAGGAATCATTATCAAAATTAGAATTCTTTTTATTGGAACAATTCGGTGAGGAGGAAGCAGTTTACGATTTCATGTTGACGTTATATAAAAATCAAACGAATCAAGGCGGAAAAAAAGGAAATACTATATGGGTTAAGGGCACTCAAGACTGCGGCAAATCATGGTTCTTTGATTCGTTGAAATCATTACAAATTTCACACGGTTCTGCATCAATTTTAAATAAAAACAACAATTTTGCATTGGCTGGTATTCATCATGCGAGAGTCGCTTACTTGGATGAATTAAATTACGATCCGGATTCATATACGAATATATTAAAATTATTAATGTCAGGAAATGATTTGTACACCTGCAAAAAATACGTTGATGATGTAAAAATATACCGCACTCCAGTTATTATATTAAGCAACAATGAATGTCTACCCAATAATGATATTTTTAATTCAAGGATGACAAGGTTTTATTTTAAAAACATCGATGCATCTAAATATATTTATCATAATGATAATTCTAATGTAATTCATAATTTTTTTAGCAAGTCAATAAATCCGTTAGCTTTTAGGGAATATTGGATTAAATTTAAAATATGGGGTACTATATATATAACAGAAGAAATAAAAAATAATAATGATTAAATTTTTAATTTTTATTATATGACTTTTTTATTTTACAGTAATGGGAATCCAAATCTGTGAATTGTATTGTTACTATCCACTGTTGCGCTAAAATTACAATTACCAACATCTTGGTGACTTCTTGCTACTAAATTGTAATTATCTAAGTGATTGAATTCGTGTTCCATTTCTGATTTAAATTCGATATATGTTTCAACATAAAAATCCACTGATGCATTAATGTATCCTTCGACATTATTGGGATCATTTGCTTGTACCGCTTCTACTCCAAAAATCACACTTGGAACTGATGTTGAAAATTGTTGTTTTTCTTGATCTAATAAATTACCAGGTGGTAAAGTTAAAAGTGAGTATGTTCCGTAAGTTTGGTTATTATATGGTCGATGTAAGTATGGAGTTGAATTAGTTGCTGTATCGTTTAATGATACCTGTGCTGTGGCACCTGCGTAGGTTATTAATTTACGTTTTCTTGTACCGGTTCTTGCTACTTGTACAGATTTATTAGCCGGACCCATTACATATAATGTTGGAGCAATTGCTGAAGACAAAATTGGCCATTTACTTTCAAAATCAAAATTTATTATTGGGGTACCAATTGTTGGATGAATTGGGAATTTTGAAATGTATTTACTTAAATTCCATGGCGAAATTCCAGTTGAAGCATCAAGTAATGATTGATTAGAGTCTACTGCTGGCGGTGTAGGCAAAAATATTCTAGGATGACTATTTGGAATAATTATATTATTTGTTGCACCACTATTTATATATTTTTTTAATAAAGGTTCTTCCGTTTGAACAATTCCTGGTGGAAAACTTGGTCCCCAAAGTTTATCAATCCAGTCTGTCATTGATGATAATTTAGTGGCTGAATCTACAGAATTTGCAGTTGATGTAATTGTTACCATGTCCAATGGAACTATTCTGTTTAAACCGACTGATGCTGTACCATACATTGTATGAGACGCAGTTGCAGTATTAGATGTACCACTAGTTGTAGTAAACGCCACCATATGACCAATCGGTGTAACTTTAATTCCAATCCTAACTGGTTTGCAAGATGGTATTTTTATTAAGGAATTATACACTCCTTCCGGAATATAAAACGATAAAAATTGAGTCGGTAACATTTCGTATCCATCAACTACATAAGATGGATTGCTACCAGCTGCTGTTCTAGCTCCGGCAAAAGCTTTACTTTGTCTTGCCCATGATCGCATTCGAAATGAATTTTCATATTTGTATGAATTACCGTTACTTGTAAAGCCTCGATTAATATAATATTGGGGTTCCATCTGTTCTGTGTTTGCAACTGAATCTGTTGAATTGGCTGACATATTTTCTGGATTTAATTCTGTTGGCGCTGTTGCTGATTGAACTGGTTGTTCTTTTTGATTTTTATCTGTATTTGAAGGTGGTTCTAAACTTTTTTCACTTTGACTACCCGAACCAGACGGAGTATTAGGTGTACCGCTTGATTTATTTGGTGTATCAGATGTTTTAGACGGAGTTTCACTATTCACTTGTGCTGTATTTTTATTTATAAATTTATCACTTTCTGGATCGTTATATAAATTGTATTTTTGATTGTTACCGTAATAATGTTTATATTTTTCTTCACCAATATTATTAAACAAAATATTATGTTGTTGTCTTTTATATAATTTAATTAAATTTTCTGCGTCTTTTTTTGTTCGATATTTATTCGAAGCTACAACGTTTAATCTTGTATTCCACTGCGATAAGGTTAAAGGTTCACCGTTGCTATTTGTACCCAAATATTTTTTTCTCTCCGATTCTGTTAATGAACCGGACATTTGCGGATATTGAACACCGATTTCTTTTTCGATGTTATATTTTGTGCCAATACCTAATAGTCCCACACCTGCTCCCACTGGGGTATCAAAATAATTTTTATAATTAACTCCCTCAATAAGATGATCACCAGCCCTTTTAATAAAAATTTCATCAGCTTTTTGTATATCGATTCTTTCTTTCGCCTCACTATATGCCAAGTCATGTAAACGGGCGTCGTCGTCTATATCGTTATATGGCGTGCCTTGATCTAATGAGTTGCCAGGGCCCAAATATTTATGTAAAGGTAATGTCACTCCTGGTGCTTTTTTACTTGTTTCGTATTGATAAAGTTTATAACCGCCGTATGCGATTCCAGCTCCAATTGTTGTTGCAATTGCCAAGGGTATTCCTATACCAGTTTCTGCTTCGGCTAATGCTACACCTTCTGCAATTTCAAAAACTTCGAACGCAGTTTCACCAGCTGTTTCTTCTGCTAATAATGCTGTTTCTTCTGTTGCTTCCTCAGTACCCAATTCACTTAATTCACTTTCTTTAAAACTAATACGATTTTTAAATGGTATTCGCTTATACGCGTTTGTTCCCATACTGATTTAAATTAAAGGTATAATCGCTATTTATAGTTAAATTTTGCCTGTTAAATAAAGCGCATGATCAAGTTTAAATAAGGTCAATGACAATGTAAATTTTTGACGTCACGCGCGTGATATCCGCACTGGGTACTTGTCGAAAAATTCTATTTTTTTCACCAACCATTTGAATCATGTAGCACTATCGATAACGCAAGCGCGAAAACTATTTTCTATCACCTCCACTCAACACCTCCACTCAACCCGACTAGTTGGCCCATGGCGCCAAATTGGTCATTATACGCTTTGCCAGATGGATCAATTCTATTTACATAGAGATGGATATGCTTATGAGGCCTATTCGTATGAATGAAGGAAATATTATTACGGTAGCATTTGCTGTCTACTCAACGTGGATTTCTCGTTTTGGAAATCGCAACTTTTTGCGGAACTGTCTTCGCGAATAGGTTTCGAACGTAAGCGTACTACGAGTTACAACCCGAAGCACAGTGACATGGTCGACCGACGGCAGCGCACGCTGAAAGCGGCCATCATGTGTCACAATCTTCCCAACTGGACATACGCATTACCCACTATACTTCTTGGGTTACGAACAACGTTCAGTAAAGAATTACAAACAACACCAGCTGAACTAGTCTATGGTGAATCAATACGCGTGCCCGGACAGTTTGTAGAAACAAACGATCAATGATTCCCTAATCGGAACTAGTAAAAACACTAAAAGAACACATGAGTCAACTCAGACATTGCGCGGCAACACGTCATTCCACGGATAAAGTTTTTATAAGCCAAGATCTGAAATCCTGCTCACATGTTTTCATTAGAACGGACGCTTTACGAAAGGCATTATATCCTCCATACATGGGACCGCATATAGTAGTGTGTGGCACACGGGGAGTGTGTGGCGACATCGATTATTAAGTATTTACACTGTAAAATGGTACACCAAGTAGCTCGTTCCACAAACAAAAATAAATTGTGGAACGAGAAGACTCTGTTCTTGAAAAAAATAAACGATAGTTGAAGCGTTTATTACGCATTAGAGTTGTTATAAATCTTAGAAGTTTCGGAGCTTATTTTTTATGTGCGAAGAAATTTGTAATAACCATACATAAATAAATAAAATTACATAAACAAATAAATTCATAAATAAAATTTAAATAAAGAAAAAATTGTGTATAAGTTATACGGTTGTGTTTTAAATCAACAAAGGAATTAATTGGTTGTGTTTGCGTGTAACGCAGTTACCAGTAACCCTTAAAGATAACCCATCAACAAGTGAATGAGAGTACGGAATACGCAAGATCCCTCGCTTCATAAAATACTTCCAAAACACCAACTTTAGAAGATGTGGTTAAAAAAACATTAAATAAAACAAGCTGGAAAAATGGTTTTACTGGTTTTTCGATTGAACAATTTATAAAACAGATGTCGAAAAGTCAGGATTTTGACCTAAGACTTAACATAAGATAATATTTCAAAATATTTTTATAAATTTTCACTTTCATAAAATGTAGCACAACTACACTTTTTGGGGTATTTTATCTGTTTGTGATATGTATTATTATTTACAGTTTTACTTACCTTAAACTTCCATTTGACAAAGAATTTCAATAATTAGTCCCAATGTACTAATAATTTTCATTATCTGTCAAAAATTAAATACACAATTTCACTTGTTAAAATTATAATCGAAAAATGTTAAACCTATCATTTCAGATATTATTAACTGTAAAATTAAATTTATTAAAGATTTATAAACTATTTAAAAGCTTATTACTTAAATGTTTCTAAAACAATTTATCAAAACTAACTGTGTCATTACATTGACCACAAACAAAATTACACTACTGCCCTTGCCGAACGAACGAAACGAACTGAAACTGAAAGTACAAATTACATTTGACATTTGACAGATAAAAAAAAATTAGTACAGTTTTATATAGATTTACTACGCTTACAAGGCGTTTCAAGTCAACTTATACTCAACTTTTCTGCAACATGTGGTTGTCTTAATACTTCGATGTACTGTTTAAATTTACGTGAAAATATAAAATAGACTATTTTTCAATTAAATTTGTTAAATTAATTAATAAAATTTTGTTAATTTAGTTATTAGTTTGAGTTATTTTACATTAATTTTCATTCATTTTTATTAATTTAAATTAAAAATTATGCAGTCATTTATGTAAAAATAGAAAAAACGTTTTTAGAAAATTTACGAACGTTTTTGTATGGCATCGCTTTTATTAAATATCTCTAAAAAGTGTACTATTTGGTTGTCAAAATTGATGCATCGCATTAAAACTTTTAATTACTAAAAAAATTAACCAGGAATACGTAACTATTTTATATAGAAGTAATGAGTGTCTTTGGAACATAAATTCAAAATTGTTGTGTGCATCGTGGCATCGGTTTTTAAATCAAAAGGTAGCCATTTTGAAAACAGTAAATGTAATTATTTCATACCATCAACTTTAGCAAGAATGGTAGAAACTGATTTTGTGAAACATAAATTTTTCGTGTCTCTACTAGCAACTGTTCGAAAATTAATGGTCGATTGCACTAGATTGCAATTGCAGATGGAGTCGGTGAGTCAGTTGAACTTCAAAATAATTCAATATATTTTATTCTCTATTCTCCGGCGCGTAAATGAACAACGATGATAGTTTCCCAAATCTTGAACATGCTACGTACAACTGATCATGAGAAAAATATGGAAATATCAGATTTATTCCGCACACTTCCAACGGTTGATCTTGCGATTTGTTAATTGTCATAGCGATTGCCAGACGAATGAAGAACTGAATGCGCTTGAAGTAAAATCAGAAGAATCCTCAGAATTAGAACATCCTTCCTTTTGAAATTGCTCTTGATAAGCGTCGCTTGAATCACGTAATTTCCAAAGCGTTTTCCATAGCGTTCCGTTACACAATCTCGGATGGTTCAGATTGCGCAGCATGATTATCATAGATCCGACCTTGAGCATCAAGTCATGCGGTGGTATTCCTGGGAATCAATTGCATTCAAAAACTAGGTCGGATAGTTGGTTGCCTCGTCTTGGTTTGTCAGACAGTCAACGGATTTGTACCGATGCATTTCCCACAATAATTTAGTTTTGAATCAAGTAATTTAGACTGTCTACATTCTTGTTCTTCGCTGCCGAAATCGCTTGTTCGCTGAGCCAATCGTGATTCATATAATTTCTGCGCATGCCCGGAAACTTTTTAAATCAATCCGGTCGAAGCATCAACAATAATTTGTCTATTGCCAAGCGCCAACAGTTGTTTAAAAATCAACTCGATGCAAAATGTCATCAATCATCTCGTCCTTGTATTTGTTCCACAATTCCAATGCGTTTGATGGATGAAACGTCGCTATGATAATTGTGAACAACGTACGAATTTGGTACGAAAGAAAATTGAAAAAGTCGGAAAATCGAAAAATGATGTTTTTGTACGGGATTTTGCGCGTATCCGATCCAGATGGTCTTCAGAGAAGAAAAAAATTGGGAAATCTGAGTGGACTCGAAAAATTCTGGAAAAACCGAAGAATATTGAATTTTCTTTTCTATGAAATTTTGAATTTTTTGCATGATTTGATGATTTTGGACGCTGTAAAGCGAGAAAAGACGATGCAAAACTTGAAAAATCATAGAAAATCGTGAAATAAATTGATAAAAACGGGATAAATAAAAGATGGCGCTGACGTGTGATCATTAAAGTCACAACCCAGTAGATGGCGTTATACGTTGCTAAAGCCTCAGCTACAATGCATCCGTTCCGCTCAGTTCTGGTTTTCCGTCCAAATTAATTTTGACGACTGATATACAAATCGAATAACAGTTCCAATATTTCCGTACTCATCCATGTTTACTTTGAGAAAGATCAATTTAACGGAAACGTGGCGGATTTATTGTAACGGAACAAATGCTTAAATTGTATATTTAGACCTTGTGTGAATCGATTAAAAAGTTAAATATTTTAACTATGATAGAAATAAAAATAGATAAAATAAATTACTAGTAAATTTTTTATCTATGGTTATATGATGCTTAAAACGTCAAAAGAAAATATGATTAAGTACTTATAGCGTGGCGCTGGAAAAGGTTTCCAGCAGGCTAGAAAAATGCTTTATATATATATATATATATATATATATATATATATATATATATATATATATATATATATATATGCATGTATATATATATATATATATATATATATATATATATATATATATATATATATATGTATATATATATATTTATATATATTATATATATACATATATATACATATATATATATATATATATATATATATATATATATATATATATATATATATATATATATATATATATATATATATATATATATATATATATATATATATATATTCTAATTTTTAAAAATTGAACGCGAAACAGAAAAATTTAAAAAAAAACAACCTGTGTGAATTAACTCCACGAGCAAAATACACATTCAGTTAATTCTGTTGCTCAATTTTTTTTTAACTGAATTGACAGGTCTGAATCGAACATTCAAACCAGAAGTTGATTCCAAATAACTTATATTAATATAAGTCTTGGTTTCGACCAAAAAATCGGTTGTTTTTTTTACAAAGGGAAATATTTTAATTTTTTTGATGTATGTGTATTGAAATTCTATGTATTAGAATCATAAATTTAAATATTTGAATTTTAACGTTGATTTTTTTCATAAAAATTTAAAAATAAATGGCTTTTAGTGTTTTAAAAAAATTAATAACTTTTATTTAAATTTAAATCACAACAAAAATACATTATAATGACATTTTTCAAATAAATGAAGGATTGTCCATAAAATTTCCTAAAGGAAATTTTATATTTTAGTACCAATGTAAAAAAAACAACAGCAAAATTTCTCTTCATTAGTACAAATCGGTTGTTTTTTCTACAAATCGGTTGTGTTGAGACGCAATTTTTGTGAGAATGTATACTATCCGTGTGAGGTGTGATGTAAAAAAAACAACCAACTTTTTGGTGGAAACGTACACTTAGGGAAATCGCGTCGAATTCATGTGCCAACATGATATAGTCGTAAAAAAATCATAGATGGCACTAGTAGTAGTTGAACGAAATGTTTACATTTTTTATCTACAGTTTTTTGTAATCAACGAATTATTATCGAAAAAAAATTTAAAATCTAAAAAAAAATTTAAATTTTATAATCGGAATTGGAAATTATTGAAGTAAATGGGTTTATATTCATATATGATAATAAATAAATAAAACAAAATTTTTTTTTTTTAATTATTTCATAATTATTATTTCATTTCAAAAATTGTTTGACGCGCCATCTATTGTTATCGTAAAAAACGTTTGCTATGCTATCTAGAATTTTTCTACGAATCATAATTTAACGAAATCATGCTGTCGTTCGCATTTACTATGGAAATGTTCACGATTTCCCTTATATTAATATAAGTTATTTGGTTGATTCAGTTAAATCAGTTAATTTTGTTTGTTCATGTCAATCGAAACATTGTTCAAGTCTCATTCACTGTGTTTACATATGGTCTCATGAGTCTGATATCTTGATTTTCAAAAATCCCACCTTCGTTTACACTTGGACTCTGAAACTGGTTTCGTTTTTATTTTAATGCTGCCCATACAC
Source organism: Tipula confusa (assembly GCA_963556175.1). Taxonomy (NCBI): domain Eukaryota; kingdom Metazoa; phylum Arthropoda; class Insecta; order Diptera; family Tipulidae; genus Tipula; species Tipula confusa. The sequence goes on along the minus strand of OY744476.1, from coordinate 202,795,082 downwards.
GGTCCAACTTGGTTGTACAACTGGTCTGCAGACCAATATTTTTGCAACATAATATTTTTATATTTTAGCTATACGAGAAAGTATTTTAAACATAATTTTCTTAAAATTTCAGATACCAAAAAGTTCTAGTGAATGGAAAGTAGAAGCTGAAAAGTTTCAGCAAAAAAGCGGGTTTCCTCATTGAAAAGGCGCCATAGATGGCAAACACATAAGTATAAGAAAACCAGCGAAATCAGGCTCTTTTTATTTTAACTACAAGAAAACTTTCAGCATTGTTCTTATGGCTATTGTGAATGCCAACAGTGAAATTCAAATGATTGCTATAGGAGCCAATGGAAGAATCTCAGATGGTGGTGTATTAAATAATACAACATTTTTCAAAAAACTAGAGAATATCGCAAAAGAAGACAAAACAATATAATATAAAATACAATCGTCCCATTGTTATATTTAAGAAAATTTTAAAGTTAAAGATAAACGAAATTTAAGTAAGCAAAATAAAATAAATATCTTTATCTATAATTGATATGGTAAAAGAAAAATAAAGAAAAGAATAAAAAGTGAAATTGTAACGACCACACCAAAAAGATCGGTGTCAAATAAAAATTATATTTTAATAAAAAGTGTTTAACTAAAATAATCTTTTACTAAGCATAACACATGTCACGGATGAGCAAAACAAGGTCGTGGAGCTTCAAGCACTCCTAGAAAAGAACGATACTGTCCTCAAATTTCAGCAGGTACTTATCAAGTTTAGTTCGAACAAGCTAATATACTGTGATGCGTCCACAGGCAAATTCAGGCCTTTTATACCACAAACGTGTCGAAAGAATGTGTTTGAAGCGTTGCATAATTTATCGCACCCGGAAGTTAGAGCATCAATCCGGATCTTAACCCAAAACCTTCTATTAGAAAGGATACAAAGGTATCGCCTATCAAAATTCCAAAGTCACCAGGCACACTAGATCACATACAAGTAGTTTCAAGGTCACGGCAAATCAGTTCACCGAGGTACACCTGGCCATCATCAGTCCGTTACCACCCTCAGAGAATCAACGATATTGCGTCACACTCATCGACCGATTCACCCGCTGGGCAGAGGTCATACCTGTGTCAGACATAACCGCGGCTACGGTAGCATTCGCTGTTTACTCAACGTGGATTTCTCGTTTTGGTGCACCTAGATTTATAGTCACCGATCAAGGTTCTCAGTTCGAATCGCAACTTTTTGCGGAACGGTCATCGCTAATAGAAGTGCAATGGCATGGTCGAGCGATGGCATCGCACGCTAAAAGCGGCCATCATGTGTCATGATCTTCCCAACTGGACATACGCATTACCCACTATACTTGTTGGGTTACGTGGTTTGTTATTCTTTGCGAAGAATTACAAACCACACCAGCTGAACTAGTCTATGGTGAATCAATACGCGTGCCCGGACAGTTTCTAGAAACAAACGATCACGTGATTCCACAATCGGAACTAGTAAAAACACTAGAGTCAGCGCAGACCCTGCGCGGCAACACGTCATTCCACGGATAAAGTTTTTATAAGCCAAGACTTGAAATTCTGCTCACATGCTTTCGTTAGAACGGACGCTTTACGAAAGGCATTACATCCTCCATCCGCTGGACCGCATATAGTGATGTGTGGCGCACGGGGAGTGTGTGGCGACATCGATTATTAAGTATTTACACTGTAAAATGGTACACCAAGTAACTCGTCCCACAAATAAAAATAAATTGTGGAACGAGAAGACTCTGTTCTTGAAAAAAATAAAAGATAGTGGAGGCGTTTATTACGCATTAGAGTTGTTATAAATCTTAGAAGTTTCGGAGCTTATTTTTTATGTGCGAAGAAATTTGTAATAACCATACATAAATAAATAAAATTACATAAATGAATAATTACATAAATAAAATTTAAATAAAGAAAAAGTTGTGTATAAGTTATACGGTTGTTTTAAATCACCAAATGATTTAATTGGTTGTGTTTGCGCGTAACGCAGTTACCATTAACCCAAAAAGATAACCCACTAACAATTGAATGAGAGTACGGAATACGCAAGATCCCTCGCTTCATAAAATGCTTCCCAAACACCAACTTTAGAAGATGTGGTTAAAAAAACATTAAATTAAACAAGCTGGAAAAATGGTTTTACTGCTTTTTCGATTGAAAAATTTATAAAACAGATGTCGAAAAGTCAGGATTTTGACCTAAGACTTAACATAAGATAATATTTCAAAATATTTTTATAAATTTTCACTTTCATAAAATGTAGCACAACTACACTTTTTGGGGTATTTTATCTGTTTGTGATATGTATTATTATTTACAGTTTTACTTACCTTAAACTTCCATTTGACAAAGAATTTCAATAATTAGTCCCAATGTACTAATAATTTTCATTATCTGTCAAAAATTAAATACACAATTTCACTTGTTAAAATTATAATCGAAAAATGTTAAACCTATCATTTCAGATATTATTAACTGTAAAATTAAATTTATTAAAGATTTATAAACTATTTAAAAGCTTATTACTTAAATGTTTCTAAAACAATTTATCAAAACTAACTCATTACATTGACCACAAACAAAATTACACTACTGCCCTTGCCGAACGAACGAAACGAACTGAAACTGAAAGTACAAATTACATTTGACATTTGACAGATAAAAAAAAATTAGTACAGTTTTATATAGATTTACTACGCTTACAAGGCGTTTCAAGTCAACTTATACTCAACTTTTCTGCAACATGTGGTTGTGTTAATACTTCGATGTACTGTTTAAATTTACGTGAAAATATAAAATAGACTATTTTTCAATTAAATTTGTTAAATTAATTAATAAAATTTTGTTAATTTAGTTATTAGTTTGAGTTATTTTACATTAATTTTCATTCATTTTTATTAATTTAAATTAAAAATTATGCAGTCATTTATGTAAAAATAGAAAAAACGTTTTTAGAAAATTTACGAACGTTTTTGTATGGCATCGCTTTTATTAAATATCTCTAAAAAGTGTACTATTTGGTTGTCAAAATTGATGCATCGCATTAAAACTTTTAATTACTAAAAAAATTAACCAGGAATACGTAACTATTTTATATAGAAGTAATGAGTGTCTTTGGAACATAAATTCAAAATTGTTGTGTGCATCGTGGCATCGGTTTTTAAATCAAAAGGTAGCCATTTTGAAAACAGTAAATGTAATTATTTCATACCATCAACTTTAGCAAGAATGGTAGAAACTGATTTTGTGCAACATAAATTTTTCGTGTCTCTACTAGCAACTGTTCGAAAATTAATGGTCGATTGCACTAGATAATCTAGATTGCAATTGCAGATGGAGTCGGTGAGTCAGTTGAACTTCAAAATAATTCAATGTATTTTATTCTCTATTCTCCGGCGCGTAAATGAACAACGATGATAGTTTCCCAAATCTTGAACATGCTACGTACAACTGATCATGAGAAAAATATGGAAATATCAGATTTATTCCGCACACTTCCAACGATTGACCTTGCGATTTGTTAATTGTCGTAGCGATCGCCAGACGAATGAAGAACTGAATGCGCTTGAAGTCAAATCAGAAGAATTCTCGGAATTAAAACACTCTTCCTTTTGAATTTGCTCTTGATAATCGTCGCTTGAATCACGTAATTTCCAAAGCGTTTTCCATAGCGTTCCGTTACACAATCTCGGATGGTTCAGATTGCGCAGCATGATTATCACAGATCCGAAGTTGAGCATCAAGTCATGCGGTGGTATTCCCGGGAATCAAGTGCATTCAAAAACTCGGTCGGATAGTTGGTTGCCTCGTCTTGGTTTGTCACACAGTCAACGGATTTGTAACGATGTATTTCCCACAGTGATTTAGTTTTGAATCAAGTAATTTAGACTGTATTCTTGACATTCTTGTTCTTGGCTACCAAAATCGCTTGTTCGCTGAGCCAATCGTGATTCATATAATTTCTGCGCATGCCCGGCAACTTTTTAAATCAATCCGGTCGAAGCATCAACAATAATTTGTCTATTGCCAAGCGCCAACAGTTGTTTAAAAATCAACAGTATGCGTCGTTCTGTAACGCGACTCTCGTGTTCGTGGTCAACTTCAACTTATTCACATAGCGCCACAAGCTCGATAATTTCAGACATGCGTTGTGTGTATCTGTAACTGTCGATCTCGAAATGACAGATAGCGGTTGAAGAAAATCGCCGGCTAGCAGAATCATCGCTTCACCAAAACGTATTGTGTCACTTCGTAAATCTTTCATCGTTCGATTGAACGAATCCAATGACCATTTGTGTGCCACTGTGCACTCGGCCCAGATGATAATTTTGCATTTTTACAGTACCTTGGCCATTAACGAGCTCTTGGCACACTGGCTTGTCATTCGTGTGGATATTCATCGGCAACTTCAATGTAGAATGTACCATCCGAAATCAGAAAGGTTTTGCCCGGGAGCATTGAGGAAGAATATTTCACCATTTCCTTTATCAACTGCCTTCATCAATGCGTCGTACACGTTTTTTGTGCTATGCATTTAAAAGTGGGACATCCGTTCGTACTATTTGGCTAATTGAATCTCGATCGTACACTTGCTCTCGTTGCAATTCACGATTTAATGCATCGTGCATCGAACGAATTGGTGCTGGCATGCCCAATTTTTTGTAAATAGCTGCCGCCCATAAGCACGCACATGTCTTTGATCATGAAATCTTCGTTGCGTATCTCGTCGTTCATTTCTAACTCATAATTCGATGTCGCAGTGCGAACTCGATGCAAAATGTCATCAGCCATCTCGTCCTTCGAACAAAGTACGAATTTGGTACGAAAGAAAATCCAATAAAAAAGTTGGAAAATCGAAAAATGATGTTTTTGTACGGGATTTTGCGCGTATCCGATCCAGATGGTCTTCAGAGAAGAAAAAAAATTGGAAAATCTGAGTGGACTCGAATAAAACCGAAAAAAATTGAATTTTTTTTTTCTATGAAATTTTGAATTTTTTGCATGATTTGATGATTTTGGACGCTGTAAAGCGAGAAAAGACGATGCAAAACTTGAAAAATCATAGAAAATCGTAAAATAAATTGATAAAAACAAGATAAATAAGAGATGGCGCTGAGGTGTGATCATTAATGCCACAACCCAGTAGATGGCGTTATACGTTGCTAAAGCCCAGCTAAAATGCATCCGTTCCGCTCCGTTCTGCTTTTCCGTCCAAATTAATTTTGACGACTGATATACAAATAATATATACAAATCGAATAACAGTTCCAATATTTCCGTACTCATCCATGTTTTCTTTGAGAAATGTCAATTTAACGGAAACGTGGCGGATTTAGTGTAACTATGCAACTTAACGGGCAGAACGGAAAATAAATTTAACAAAACGGAACGGATGCATTGTAGCTTGGCTTAAATTGTACATTTAGGCCGTGTGCGAACCGGTTAAAAAGTTAAATATTTTAACTATGATAGAGATAAAATAAATTACTAGTAAATTTTTTATCTATGGTTATATGATGCTCAAAACGTCAAAAGAAAAATTTTGTGGTGAATAAAAAGCTAATATTTTAACTTTTTAACTTTTTACACGTTTTTTATTTCGTTTAGTTAAAAAAATTGGGGAAAATAAATAATCGAGGGGAGATATTTTTAACTTATTGGGCATAGAAATATGAATGGGGCATGCTTATAGTTCAATTCTGCCCGCTATTTTCGTAGCAGCACCGCCGTGTTTGGGTATTGCCAAACATTATTGTTATTGTTTGTGTACAAATTTAATATATATATATATATATATATATATATATATATATATATATATATATATATATATATATATATATATATATATATATATATAAATTATATATATATATATATATATATATATATATATATATATATATATATATATATATATAAATTTTCATGTAATTTTGGAACTTACATTATACAACTATGAGAAATAAATCAGAGCTATAAAATAAAATTAAATTAATCTTCTTTAGGTAAAGCTTAAGGCAAAATTTAGAGATTCTAGGAGTAATTGTATAAATAAACGGTCAGATTGTCAGCTAGTTTTTCCATTTATAACGGATCTTATAATGTACTGAAAAGCTAGAACGCTTACAAGTCGAACAGTTAATCTCGAATAAAATGTGTTTTTGTTAAGCATCGTGGACCTGGAAAAGGTGACCAACAGGATAGAAAAATGCTTTATTAGCTTTATAATTATTTTTATAATTCTGTCTATCAATTTGGTAATTAAACCAAATGCGCTCGTCCGGCTGAGAAAGGAAAAAAAAACAGAATTCAAACATATAAGCACTAACTTATATGCTATCTAAATTTATGAAATGATTGAGGAAGTCAAATTAAACAAACCATGTACTGGCACGTTATAAAATTGGCACCATCCTAAATATGGTAGAAATTTAGAAGAAATATCGATTGATGACATAATGTTTGCACAAGACACACTTGATTAAGAACTGATGATTTCCTTAATTTAATTATTAATTTCGGGTTTTCTTCTCCGGCAATATATTGCCGAAAAACTATTTAAATAAACGTTTATTATCATTTTTGCAGAGATTATACCGGACTCGCTACTTAATTTAAATTCATTTAATTGTACCACTTTAAAAGATTAGAGGGAGAGTGGCCCGTTTAAGTTTTTAACGATCATGGGAAGTAAAAAATATTTTTATTTTAAAATCCTTTTTAAAGTTCTATGAAGTGGAATTAAATATAGAATTTTATGAATATTTTTTCCGACAACTCGACAAAAAACAAGATCTTACTTAACAAGATCTCATTTAACGTATATTGTGAATAAGTAAACCTATTTTATATTTAAGGCAAACATTTTATGTTTGCAACTACTCGTATTAAGAGTATTTTCCACGATGAAACATATTTTATATGCACGAAAAACGTGAGATAAAAATATAAATTTAACTTTTGTACGAGTGAGACGGACAACTTTTGCTGCACGCTGTGCATACAAAATTATTTTGTATTTTTTTCGTTCTGTCGCCATATTTATGGCAGCAAAACGAAAAAATATAAAATTGGAATACTTTTTATGGTTGAAAATTGCTGCAAAACAATACATGCACATAAAAATTGTGTTTGGACGAGAAAATATTTCTCGCATACACACATAAAATTTTTGTTTATTTTTTTTATAGCTAAATTCATTTTATTTTTATTTTCAGTGTGGTAACAACTAAAATTTTGAGGTTAAAAAATTAAATAAAATTTTGATATTATTGAAATATTTTGATAAAAGTGTCGTAATAGATTTTAAAAAAATTATAAAATATTATCGGATCATTTTTTCGAATTTAAAAATAAATAATCATTAAAATAGGACAATCTCATAAAAAAAAATACCAAAATTTATTTTGGAGATGTGCACATAAATTTGTGATTTTTTTAGGTTATATAGGGAAGGCGTCAACTTTCATAAACTATAAAATTTAGCTATAAAAAAAAACAAAAAAAACTGTTGTCTTCGTCACTCAAGTGTAATTTAACACTATCTTTCCTGTTTTGGTTTTGCTGCAGATTTTAATGTTTGGCTGCAGAAAAAATATGTTTCAACGTGGAAAAACACCATTACTGCTTACATTGCTTAAACGACAAAGTATGAATACCCATCTTACGCTATAGCCATCTACGAATGAGAATTAAACCAACACAAAATAAACTCATATAGCATGCCCCATTAGAATGAAAAATTTCCCCTTATATCAATATAAAACCAAAAAAAAGTTGGGTTGAAATTAATCCAAACGGAATGCTATTTGTTATAAAATTCTCAATTAAAGATAGTTAATATACGCCAACTGTGATATTAATTTAATTATTTTATAACTAGCCGCAGTGATTTTGTCAAAAATGAGGTTATGATTTTTTAAATTCACTTGCCAAATTTATAGACGGTCTCAAATAAATTAACGGCCTCATTAAATTTTTTATAGATTTTTTGAGGTAAATAAAAAAAAAATATTTAACTTTAGCTGTCAAAATTTTTATTTTTAACACATTGACAGGTCCCAATCAAACAGTCAAATCACTTCAGTTGATTCCAAATAACTTATATTACTATAAGGGAAATCGCGTCGAATTCATGTGCCAACATGATATAGTTCGTAGAAAAATCATAGATGGCACTAGTAGTAGTTGAACGAAATGTTTACATTTTTTTAACTACAGTTCTTTATATTCAACGAATTATTAACGAAACAAAAATTTAAAATCTAAAAAAAATTTAAATTTTATAATCGGAATTTAACGAAATCATGCTGTCGTTCGCATTTACTATGGAAATGTTCACGATTTCCCTTATAGTAAGTAATATAAATTATTTGGTTGATTCAGTTAACTCAGTTAATTTTGTTTGTTCATGTCAATCGAAACATTGTTCATGTCTCATTCACCGTGCTTACACATGGTCCCATGAGTCTGGTATCTTGGGTTTCAAAAATCCCACCGTCGCTTACACTTGGACTCTGAAACTGGTTTCGTTTTTATTTTAATGCTGCCCATACACGGTCCAACTTGGTTGTACAACTGGTCAGCAGACCAATATTTTTGCAACATAATATTTTTATATTTTCGCCATACGAGAAAGTATTTTAAACATAATTTTCTTAAAATTTCAGATACCAAAAAGTTCTAGTGAATGGAAAGTAGAAGCTGAAAAGTTTCAGCAAAAAAGCGGGTTTCCTCATTGAATAGGCGCCATAGATGGCAAACACATAAGTATAAGAAAACCAGCGAAATCAGGCTCTTTTTATTTTAACTACAAGAAAACTTTCAGCATTGTTCTTATGGCTATTGTGAATGCCAACAGTGAAATTCAAATGATTGCTATAGGAGCCAATGGAAGAATCTCAGATGGTGGTGTATTGAATAATACAACATTTTTAAAAAAACTAGAGAATAAGGAATTAAATATTCCTAAACATGAAATATTGGGCATCAGACAAAAGATCTGCAAGTGAAGAATGGCTGATATTTTGAGGCGAAGCGTAAGAAGGGTTTGTATCTTGGTACACCAAAGTGAAATTTCCTGGTGTAAGTGGTGTTGACGATCGTGACTGATCATAGAAAGAATTATTTTTGCTAGACAATGGAGACACGCACTGTTCAGTGTTAATTGGTTCAGTTGACCAATCAATAAAACTTCATTAATTGGTTTTCTAGCATAAAGCTGTTGAATTTCCGATAATTTTCGAAATGATACTGCCCACGATTCTGCGTATATATCTGTTTTGTCCCTAGTTTTTTTCCTTTTTTATTTCGTTTAGATGATCCACGGCTTTTTGAAGAAAATCTTATTTGTTAATTTTTGTTTTATTTTTGAACAAACTTTTTCCGCTTTTGGCTGTATTATTTCCTGAAATTAAGATTAACTTTAGTAACATAAATTGTTTATCAAACATATTATTTACTTCTAAGTCATCAATATCATCTTCTGACTCCAAACTTGAAGTTTCTGAAATTATAATTTCGTTGTCCCTTAAAAAATGCAACAAATCAAAATACCACAATTTTTTTTATTTTGATTGCTTTTTATTATTTTGTTTAATTCACGGCGGTAACATGTTCGTATATTATTTATTTTAGATTTCATGCTAGAAATATCTAGCAATTTATCTAGCAATATCTAGCAATTTGTTTGAAACAGTTCTGAACAGTTTTTAAACTCTTCAAAAAATTCTCTCTAAATTACATAATTTACTACGGCCATAATTTATGATGATTTTATATATATATACATTAATTTAACAAATAAATATAAATATTTGTAATATTAATAATAATAATTTTAACTTTTAAAATGTATATCACAAAAAATCTGCTAAGAAAATGTAAACTCAAATACTTTCATTAAAAATATTCACGTTTTTCAAACAAATGCGAAACGAACTGTCATTTCAGTTTTTAAACTTCTTCATATACAAGACAACATGAATACCAATCTAAAACTCCGCCTACAAATTTTTTTAAAATTCTTCCAACTAAGTTTCCAACCATTAAAATGGTTGTACAACTGCACCACACACGATACCACTTGACAAGTCTGCAGACCAGTTGTACAACCAAGTTGGACAAAAATCGGTTTCGACAAAACCGGTTTTTTAGGTAAAGGAAAAGGAATAAAGAATGAGTCCGGTATCATGAGACCAAGTCTAAATTCGGTAATTAGAAGCGTAATCCAATAATGCCTCTTAAATTTGTAAATCGAGTTCTCGCTCAAAATTATACATAAATCTATATAACGGTATATCAGACAATTGCACTACAACCTAAATAAAAGTTGAATTGAATTGCATCGTAAGCGTGTAAATCCATATAAAACTGTACTAATTTTAATTTAACTGTCAAATTATAGTCAATAAATTCATTGGTCTGTAATTTCGTTTGTGGATGGTGCTATGTTATTGTTTGGTAAATTATCAAGCAAATTTTAAGTGAAATTTGAGTTTAAATATTTTTTAAGTATTATCTTAATCATAACAACTATTTAATACATTCCTAGTTATAAATACATATAGTGTTATATTTTAAATGATGGATAAATGCAATTTTAACATTTGTTGGTTATAATTTTACCGTGTGAAACTATCAATTTTTTTTGTCAAATTTTGTTGATTCGATAAATTATGGTAAGACATTTCCAAAGGAACTTTACGGTAAGTGAAATTTGATATCAATCATCATAATACCATTATGTTCAAAACATACAAAAATTTGCTTGCTGTTCGAATTTACGTTTCGAACTAAAGGAATGTGACTGACATTGTTCCAGAAAATTCAGCAATATATTGTGTTTCCGTTTAGAATTATTTTTATTTATTATAACTATACTGATTGAGTTGTTGTGCCAAAAAATATGTATCTACCAAGTGGAATTAATTGTGCTGTTTTTTCATGTTTCGCCTCAAGAAGGTCATTTCCCGAAAGGAAATTTTTTAAATTTCCTTCAAACAAAGAATTATTTGATGTTTGGATTGATAAATGTGGCTTGTTGAAAACTGATAATTTAACGAAAGTTCTTATGGTATGTGAAAAACATTTCGATTCGAAATCAATAGGAAAGCGAAGATTAAAATCAAGATCAGTACCGGAATTTTATTTATCATCTGATCCTCGTCTAAAACACAATATTAAAACCAATCATGAAGATGATGTTAGTACGAAGGTTTTAAAAACTACTCAATTAATAAAACCAGAAAATATGCAATCATCATGTCATAATTGTTTGGTAAATTTAGAAAATAGTTTATATTACAAAGAAAAATATGAAAAATCCAAATAACTTATATTACTATAAGGGAAATCGCGTCGATTTTATGTGCCAACATGATATTAGTTGGGATAAAAATAGTAGATGGCACTAGAGTAGTTGAACGAAATGTTTACATTTTTTTATCTACAGTTTTTTATATTGAACGAATTATTAACGAAACAAAAATTTTAAATCTAAAAAAAAAATTTTAAATTTTATAATCGGGATTGGAGTACATGGGCTTATATTTATATACAATAATAAATAAATAAAACCAAATTTTATTTTTTTTTAATTATTTCATTTCATTAAAATGAATTAACTTCGTTAATTTTTTTCTTACACCAATTTTTTTTAAATTCTCTTGTTTTGCAAAATGAAAAAATCTTATTTTATAATATATATTTATGATAGTTTTAATTAACACGTAAAAATGATTTTCTATATCATTAATATTAAATCTAGAGTATAAGTGATTGCTATTATCTATAAAAATTAAATCGATTAAACTAATATTTTGTATTGATCGTAAAACTAACTTACTATATTCTAATTTTACATTAATATTAACACTACTTTTAAAAATTTTCTCACATTCGACTAAAATTTTGTATGTATTTAATGATGGGGTCATTAATTTACCCCATTTTTTTAAATTAAATAAACCTAGATTTAGCTCCAACCGTGCACTTTTATTTAAAATTTGGAGACATTCCTTACATTTTAAAAATTTAGGCAATTGTTTGGCTTCAATATACCCAGCTAAATACGTTATTATATCACACGAGTATTCATCCAGCTCGACTTCAATTAAATCTAATACAACATCATCATTTAAATTTAATTGATTTGTCTTTCGGCTGGATGAAATAGTTAATATTTCTGGCAAGGAAACATTACCCGTACCTTGCGCTGTTATGAAATTTTATGAAAAAATAAAAAATAAAAAAATTGGTTGACGTGCCATCTATTGTTCTCGTTAAAAACGTTTGGTATGCCATCTAGAATTTTTATCCGAAACAAAATTGAACGAAATCATGTTGTCGTTAGCATTTACTATGGAAATGTTCACGATTTCCCTTATAGTAATATAAGTTATTTGGAAAAATCACTTAAAATTATAAAAGCTTTAAAAAACAAAAACAAAAGTAGTATGAGAACAAAAAAAAGTCGTAGGCCTAAAGTTAAATTAAATGTTCGTACCACTAAAATACTTAAACTTCGTAAAGCAAGAGCAGTATCTGTAAAGCCTGATACGTTGCCAAGTTTAAGTCCTGCTGAAAAGATGATTGTATCGGAGATATCAAATGAATGACCAATGGGTGTCGAAGGAAAATCTCTAACAAATTTATTTTAGATCCTCAATTTGCCTTTCGTCAGAATTTTTATAATTATAATTACGAATTGCATTTATTTCATTATAATAGTAATAGAACGTAGATCACATCAGAGATCATCCAAAATATAGTAAATTAACGAATCTCAACGATCATCAAAATAAATTCAAACGTCATATAAGAATTCTTAACCCAGAAATCGACATCTTGCTCATAACTGCATTAAAAAATACATAGTACGTAACACAACTACAATACAACCAGAATAAAAGTTGAACATAAGTTGATTTGAAATGCATCGTAAGCGTAGTAAATCTATATAAAACTACTGTCAAAATTGTATTGTATTCTCGTTGGTGTTAGGTGATGTGTTGTTGTTTGGTAAATTATCAAGCAAATTTAAGTGAAATTTGAGTTTAAATAATTTATAAGTATTATCATAATCATAATGACTATTCAATACATTTATTTTCCTAGTTATAAATACATATAGTGTTATATAAATGATAGATAATTGCAATTTTAACATTTGTTGGTTATAATTTTACCATGTGAAAGTGTGTATCAATTTTTTTGGTCGAATTTTGTTGATTCGATAAATTTATGGTAAGACATTTCCAATGGAACTTTCCGGTAAGTGAAATTTGATATCAATCACCATAATACTAGTAACCATTATTTGTATAAACGTGTCTCGTACCTTTGTACAATACATACATTTTTTATACGTAATATTATATTTGCTTGCAGTTCATATATTCACGTTTCGCACTAAAGAAACTATCACATTGTTCCAGAAATTTTTACAAACTCAGCAATATAATTATTATTTTTTTTTATAACTGTACTGATTGAGTTGTTGTTGTGCAATATGTATCTAGCAAGTGGAATCACATGTGCTGTTTTTTCATGTTACGCCTCAAGAAGGTCAATCCCGAAAAGGAAATTTTTTAAATTTCCTTCAAACAAAGAATTATTTGATGTTTGGATTGAAAAATGTGGCTTGTTGAAAACTGATAATTTAACAAAAGTTCTTATGGTATGTGAAAAACATTTCGATTCGAAATCAATAGGAAAGCGAAAATTAAAATCAAAATCAGTACCAGAATTTTATTTATCATCTAATCCAAGTCTTAAATACAATATTAAAATCAATCATGAAGATGATGTTAGTTCGACGGTTTTAAAAACTAATCAAGGGAAACAATCAAAAATCATTTCATCATCATGTAATAATTGTTTGGTAAATTTAGAAAATAGTTTATATTATAAAAAAAAATATGAACAATCACTAAAAATTATAAAAACTTTAAAAAATAAAATTAGTATGGAAACAAAAAAAAGTCATAAGCCTAACGTTAAATTAATGGTTCGTACCACTAAAATACTTAAACTTCGTAAAGCAAGACCAGTATCTGTAAAGCCTGATTCATTGCCAAGTTTAAGTCCTGCTGAAAAAATGATTGTATCGGAGATATCAAATGAATGACCAATGGTGTCGAAAAAAAATCTTTAACAAATTTATTTTAGGTTCTCAATTTGCCTTTCGTCAGAATTTTGAAATATTATCCAGTTTGCAATTTTGTTCTAACGTAATGAATACGTACATAACAATAATTAGCTTTAATAATTATGAAAGCGTCTAATATGTTTCGGTGCTTTTGGTGTAGATTAAAACTCAAATATAGCTTTACACTTGTCTGGATTTTGCGGGGACGACCATCTCGTATAACATAACTTGTTAACTTCTTTTAAAATAAATTGAATTTTTGCAACGTTCATTGTTAATCTCGCTGCCCCATCAATTTTAAAACCTCCAATATAACGAGATATTCCTCCAAGGTGGCGGAGATGATTAGAAGGTCATCTAGTTAGTAATAAAAATAGTTTTCCATATAATTTGTTGATCGGTACGTAGAACGTGCAGTCTCTAAGAATACCACACGCGTTTGAGGGCACCATATCAGTCATGAGAGTAGCGTTCGGAACTCTTTGTTCTCCAAGAAACTCAATGGCCAAAAAGTGTTGATCATGTGTCCCAAGGCTAGCCGTTTAATGGCGAAAATGTGTTACGGAACAGACGTGATTACTTCCGGGGCAGCACAGCACACAATCCAGTTTGGGGGACCATGAATATAGAACCCGAACCCAAATCGCCAACTTACTTTAGCAGCCAAGTTGTATCGACTGACGGGTCAGCTAAACTGAGGTGATGTAATTCTGGCCACTTAGTTATATCAAATGAAGTGATAGGTAACTTTGATGTCAACCTTGAAAGAATTAACGCAGTGGTTGTGATTGAGTCACAAACTGAAATCAAAATCAAATCAACATCCCCTTGTATATCCAGCCCTTGAGGAACCGAGTGTGTTGATTACGTACGTGGCAGCTGTTCGTTTTAATCCAATCCGTTGAACACAGTTTTCAGATATTATCGTGGACTGTAAGCAACTGTCTAAAAGTGCTCTAACTACGTGCATCTCGTTATGTCGACCAGCAACTAACGCTGTTATTGTTGATAACAAAGTTTTCATTGGCAATGAATTACTAAAATAATTAATGACTGATGTGGTTGGTTGACCCGCAGTTAAGTGGTCTGTGGACGTTGTAGTTGGGATAGATCGAGTCAAGCACGGGGTTAATAATTGTGATTCGTAGTTGTAGAACAATATGTCGACATTGTGTTCGACATTTTATCATTACCATTGAACGAATTTGAATTATCTGTATACGAATATTTCGACGTTGACTGGTCAGATGATCTATTATCGCATGAAGTAAGGTATAATTTTTTTGTTGGCAAATATAACATCGAGCGTTTGACATGCATTCGTTTGCATTATGGTTTGGTCTCAAACAATTAAAACACAAATGATTTCTTTGAGTAACATCTTGTCGAGCCATTATGTTTAAATTCCTAAATGCTCTACATAGGAATATTAAATGGTCACTGGGACATGTACCGTTATTTATGTTGGTAGTATAAACATGTCTGTTGCTTTGATTGTCCTTGAAGAGTACTTGTTGTGTTAATAAGGATTGCCATTTGGTAACGGTACATGATTCAAACATCCGGCACCACAGATCCAAAAAACTTAAAAATTGAGCGATGGTAGGATTTTTCATCTCCTTCGATTCTTGTACCCATGCTTGTTGTGTATCAAGGTCAAGTTTATGCAATAGAATGCAAATTAGCCAAGGATCCTTGGACTTCCAACTACTGCCCATTGCACGAATTGCTCTTTATACCTCATCGGATGTATCATATACTCTTCGTAATGATTTCACGTTGGCAGCTTGCACGGTTGCTTGATTCATAAACAATTGAATTAACTCCGTCATGCAATATTTTTTTCGATCATATCGATCTTTCAGCTTATCCCAAGTTTCGATGTAACTTGTTTCAGACGGTGGAAGATGCCGAATTAGGCTTGCAGCTTCACCTTGTAAAAGACTTTTTAAATAATGCAATTTGGCGACATGTGATAAGGCATTGTTCTTATGGAATGCATTGGTAAATTGATCTTCAAAATAATCACCTTGAAACGGTTGGTATTAGCGCGATTCTTGAGTTGTAATGGTGATGCTTTAGGATTTATGCTTAATGAACGAATGTTCAAAAATTCGTCTTAAATTTGATTTGGTTTCGAAATATTTATCTGCGAATTCTACGGCCTGAGACGGTTGACCTGCTAACACTACTATATTATCAATTTCGTGAAAATCATTCCATGCCTCATCGAGTTTATCAATCCTTGTTTCAATTTGTTCAAGGTTAACTGCTTGCGTTTCATCACTAGTGATGTCTTGTATGAGCTTATCTTTTTATTTTTAGTTATTTTTCTTAATATTAACACTATTTTATTGATTTTCAATTAATATAACAATATTATAGTTTCTTACACATTAAATAATTTTACAATCAAGTATATCATGTAGCCATTTAACTTCATCCATTCACTTTAATTTTCATTACTTTCATAGTTTCTTTTCTTCAATAATTTTACTTATTTAAATGACAGCTAACATTTTCAAAAACAATCAATTTTACTTTATAGACTCACGAATTTAATTTTTGCAAACTTTTTAATTTTAAAAAAATTTTTTATTTTATTTTTTATTTATCATCACCATATACATTATCAATCTTCAATTTTTCCCTACCGACTCCCCGCACGTGAAAATGTACGTGTTTATATACCCACCCACATCCCGTTACTCAATTTGCAAGCAAAGAGAGTAGAAGGAGTGAGTGGGCATACAAACACATACAGAAAAAAAAAATATAAAAATAATGCGTAAAATTAATAAATTTAGAGGGCAACACCCTCGTGTACGCTTGTAACGCGGGCGCCATAAGGTAAGCGTTACAACATATACAATTTTTTTTTATTTTAAATATTAATTTGTTAATTTTTCTTAAAATTTATACTATCACTGTTCTTGATTAACACAAAACACGACTTTATATGCCTACTCATAACCCGTTACATAATTTAAAAAAATTAGTGTAGGGAAATGAGCAGGTAAAAATAAATTAAAGAAAAAACGAAACTGGTGTGGACAACATATATTAATTCTTGGTTCCAGGTCGCTCGTTACAAATTTTTGAAATGTTTAACCAATAAACAAGAATGTTTCTTGGCTGCCCTTTTTAGTGTATTTGTAATGTATGTTATTTCCCGATTCCTTTCTCACTATTTGTTGTGATGGTATTAAGTAGCCGAGTAGCGCCTATAATAGAACTGTATGTTTAGCGTCTAAAAAAATGGGATTAAAATTAACAAGAAATATTATTATAATCTACTCTTAAAACTTACCTTCTGTTAAATTAAAATTCACCCTCATTTGTAATAAAACTGATGAAATTGAACTGATGAAATTGATGTTTGATACTTAAGAGATGTGGTCTAATTTACATATTTTTATTTAATATAGTCGTAGAATTGAGTTACTGTGGATAATTGTACAATCCTTGCAGCAGTTGTTAGGAAATTGTACTTACGTTTCCATGGTGGATTATTGCTCCTAATTTGGTATTCCTTTGGGTGCTGCCACTATAGTATGATTTGCTCTGAAATAATTCGACTACAGGAATTTAACTTTTCTTTTAAGTTTGTATTTCTTTTATTTATAATTTAACACGAACTCCTTTTACCCTAAATAGACCGTACAATCCCCCGGTGGTTTTTGAACATTAAAACCAAAAATTTTAATACGTAGGATTTTGTTTTATTCCATAAGGCAGCAAGTGCCTGATCATTGCGATTGGTATGACGAATGATTACGGTCTTCATTGGCTGTGTGAAAATGGAATTGAATGTATTGACACGAGTGTTCAATCGTTTCATTGTAGGGCCACCTGCGCAAAGACAAAAATAGCAATCTTTACAGTTATGCGTATTAATATTTTGGTTCGATGCAAATCAGACAAAATACAATTATATGCATAACAAATTTTATTTATAAAGGAACGAATGAACGAAGTTACTTTCAATACAAGTTTTACAATAATGACCCTTGGTCTATATTAGTGTTTCGTTTATATAAGATACGCTTACTGTGTAAACAGTGGAGCGTTGAATATTTTATTATTCGGTTTAAACGGATTAGTATAAATAATAATGTAATATTTTGCTTATGTTATAAAAATAATATGCTAATACAATATTTTGCTTAATCTTATAAAATTGGATTTAATTGTTTAAGTTAGGCGATACTTTACTTTATTTGATTATTAATTCAATATTTTGTTAACAATAAAAGATTGTGTTGATCTTGATCGCTAGGGTATGCGATACTTTATTTGATTTTAAGAATGAGAATGATGTGACCGGATGTAATTAATATTGTATCGATAACAACATAGTTGTTATAGTTTTGATGGTAAGTTTGGGTACAATGTTGATGTGACCGAACGTAATATAGAGAAGTGAAAAATAATGTTGAGATGAATAATATGTACATACCTAATTCACGAAGAACATTGCGAGAACTGGTTTGATAGCTTAAAAATGGTTCTTTTGCCCAATCTGTGCCATCGAGTGCTATTAATTTTTGCGACAATGATAATTCGTTCAAGCGTGGGGCCATACAATTTGCAGTGATACAGCAGTATCAGAATCTACATCTGCATTCTCTTCAATATTCGCGTCGTCCTCAACAATAGCATTGTATTCTACTGCATAATCTTCCAATTCTTCATCGGATGCATGACCATTCGGCACCCAATCATCATTGTCGGTATCACTTTTGTTATATATAATGTATATAATGTTTTATTTATTGTATATAAAATTATTTATTTATAATTGTTATTTACTGTTACACTTAACAACTTAATTCTTAATTATTTTTTTAATTTATGAACTGTACACTTACACTTCTTGAGACCAACTCTCTATATCTTTTATTTTTATTATTTTTTAAACTCCCATTTACCACCGAAAAAGGTTGGTTCATGCGAGTTTTTTTACATACATCATTTTCTTTTATCGGCATATTTATGTGCCCATTTAATTTTATTTAAATTTTACAAAGCGGCAATAAGAAATATATTTACTGTGAAATTCATATAGCATGTGTAAGATATTGATATATGATCCACACGACACATTTTTAAATATAATTTATTTGGTTTTAAATTCGATCACAAGAAGTGACCGACATAATTTGTAATTGTTATGGGTGAATGGTATTTGTTGGAATGAGTAGTTTCGTAATTTGGAGTGTGATTATTTCTTGGAAATGTTGGGATATGTTATGTGGTTGTTAGTTAGGATTGTATTTACGATAGTTGGATTATCACAATATGGTTATCACAACACTTTCAATGGTACCAGCACTATCATCATCAACGTACAACATTTCCAAATTGTCATCAGTCAATCTAGTAATCAACAAAAGTATATTGCAAAAAACATTCTAAATACAACAAAATATAGTTTATACAAACCTTGTCAAATCCAATAATCCATGCCTGTTAAAAGGCAAATCCTGGCCAGATATTGTTTCACTAATACTTGCAACATTACTACCGGATGGCTCATTCAAATTACTTGCTTCCATCGCCAAATGACTTCTCTTTGACATTTTGTTTAACAAAACACCCACTATTCGATAAATTTATATGCCAATGTAAAAACACGTCCTCACGACCAAATTGAATAATGTTATGTGTCGCAACGAAAAAAAAAACAAAACAATCTATCATATAAACACGCACAAACATGTTTGGCCACACAATTTGCCGTTATAATACTTTTTCGTTTATAATTTTCTCACACTCTCTTTCGTTTTTTATTTTACCGTTTAGTAAGGGTTATATTTAATTTTTGATAATAGTCTATATGTATATATATATATATAGTTAATGAATTTCAATATATTTTTTTTTAATGAAACAACTCAACAAGTTCAAACAACCAAAAAAATTTTTCCAATAGTTAATAGTTATGTAATGTTTTTTCCTCGCTGGTCTCATTTATCAAAACCATTTTAATTTAGGTTTTCGGAATCTAACTTATTTGCTGATTTTAGTTTCCATTGTTATAATTTCTTGTTCCAATTTACTATTTCGTAATATGACATATATTGGCAACATACATACAATCTTGGTCACCATTTGATTAACTTTATTTTAAATTAACTTAACTTTAAATTACTTGCGTTGGGATACTTTAAATTTAATACAAAGAATAATTTAAAACAATATTCTAATGCTGCAAAAAAAATCTCTCACGACAAAAAAAATCTTTGGAGTCCAATTCATTCCCTACGACAACAATAAGCGGTTGCAAGCTAGTATTTTGTTCCTTGCAAGCATTTCGCATTTGCGATAACTCCTCATCTATTTCTTCATATGACTGGACAATTAGTTGAAAAGCTGCGAATCTTTGATACTAAATTATTTCCTTTTTCCAGATAAAACTATTGTTGTTGGAATTAAAACAGCATGCAAAAGTTGGATCAACAGTACATTTATTAAATCTGAAAAATTTGAATATTTATAAGTAAATCAGATACAGTATATTTTTATTTTTATTACCGGAATTAATTTTGTCTTCCTTTTTTTGAAACTCACGAAGCTGATTTTTAGAAATATGATCTTAGGATCCATAGGAAGCATATAAAACAATTCATGATATAATTTATGATTCAATATTACCAAAATTTAACTTTGTATGTGTTGACTTTTTTCAAGTTATGTCTTGTCTTGCGTGTTTTTGTAATGTAAATCTATTTAAAAACAAAAATTACACACTGTTTATATATGTAGCTGGACATTTTTAAAATTTAATAGTAAAACACAGATTCAATAAAAACGCCCGGTATTATGTGTATAAAACACAAACCATAAGGTAAATTCGTACAGTAACTCCACCATGGCGGAAGTAGTCCACCAATTTATATTTTGTGAAGTACAGACATCATACGGAATATTTATTTCTGAAATTATGAAACTATTAACTAATAAGCCTGAACGTTGAGTTAAATGTACCGAATACGTACTGCACCTAGTGCAACGTTACTTGCGTCTGTAGTAACAAGGAAAGGTTTTTCGAAATCGGGATATTGTAATATGGGATTATTACATAATAAATTTTTACATTTTTCGAAACATTCTAAATATTTTTCATCAATTTTTATTTTTTTATCCTTTCTAAGACATTCCGTGAAGGGTTATATAACTATATTATATAACTATATAACTATATTATTAATTGTGAATTTAAAATGAATGTCGTAACATAGTTGGATGCGGGAAGTACCGGGCAATGTAACTACCTACTAGATGACCAACTGCGACTTCTTTGATTATTCGGACCGTTACCTTAATTAATTAGATTACGCATAACACTTTTCAATTCACTTATCTCGTTCACTAATTGTTCGTATTTGTAGTTTTGAACTGAGACTGCACTTATGGTAGAAGATGCGTTTACCATGGATAATATAGCTTCGTTTTTTATTTAATTAATTTTGATCCCACCAGTTAATATAAAAAGTATCACGACTGTATACTTATATATTCATCCTAGAAAAATTAACCAAGATGGATTTTTAAAACATTGAGTTTGCTTATCCATTTGTTTCCTCCATTTTTCGTTTAATTTCTCTTGTCTTATGGTTTCATTTTTAATTTTTTCTTCATTTATTTGCTGCAATCTTTTTATGTTTTCTATTTCACCATTCCGTCTTCTACTTTCTTCTTCCTTTACGTGTTTTTGGTATGCGTGCATAATTTTATGGTGATCGTTCATGATTTTTTTTTATTACTTAATCTTTTTTTTTTATATAAAGAATAAATAACAAACAGTAGTCCGGACGAATTTTAAGGACAAATAATTTTTTATTACTTAACAAATTTATAAAAAAAAAAAAAAAAAAAAAAAAAAAAAAAAAAAAAAAAAATTGATGAGACAGTGACAAAGAAATGTAGTTTTTTTTTTTTAAATAAATTTTTTTTTTTTTTTTTAAATTAAAATCATTATATAATATAAAAACGAATACAAAAATTTATTAAGAATTCGTCCAAAACCATTGTAATTTATTTTGGAGCAATTGAAAAACTTGTTCGCCTGGTATTATAATATCACCTATGTGATGGGTATCGTCGTCGAAATAACAGACTTTTCCACATTCCTTGCAGTAAATGATTGGCAGTTCCGGGTAACTATATTTGTTGTAAAAAAAATCGCCGTAAAATAATCGTCCTCATTCATATGATATAGCAATTCAAAGATGTCTAACGGGGCGGCCCCATTGTTTCCCAAGTCCTCATTTTCGTCCCATGCACAATTTAAGCACAACTCGTCTTCAAGTGTTGTAAAAAAACGGTACATAACTGGTTTCGCTTGATTCCTTATATATTGTATTAATTTGTTAGGATATGTGTTCGAATTTAATCCAATGAACATTTGTGTACGAAGTATAACATCAATAGAATGATATTGTAATGTCTCAGGTTGCCAGACAGCCACAGCTTCCTGCCCTTCAATGTCCTTTGAAATTGCATGAAAACTCATTTTTCTTTTTTAAAAATAATTGACTTTAACAATCACACTGACTGAGGGAAACCAACGAATTAAATTATTAAACTTTAGAACATCGCATAATTTTTTTCATTCTTTGTACGCTTATTTTATCAATACAAAATTTGATGAAGATGACGAATGTAGGTTAAAATTATGATCTCTTATGATCATGTGTTAGTATAGGGGCGATTTTATTTTTCAGCTGATAACGATCATAAGTTTTTTAATTAATTGCACAATTTCGCAAAAAAAATTATTGAAGATGACTAATAAGATTTTATTTATGGTAAAATTATGATCTGTTATGATCATGTGTTAGAATAGGGGCATCATAATTTTATTAGTAATAAAAAGGGGTAAAATTATAAAACTATGCGTAAATTATATTATTTATTCCCCCTAAATTAAAAATTATATTTTTTTTTTGTTTCAACTGATAATGATCATAAGCTTTTTAATTAATTGCACAATTTCGCAAAAAAAAAAATTTGATGAAGATGACTAATAAAATTTAAGATTTTATTTAGGGTAAAATTATGATCTCTTATGATCATGTGTTGGAATAGGGGGCGCAACAAAAATTGAAAAATCTTTAATGGTGCCGAAAAAAAAATGGCGCCGAAAAAAAAAATGGCGCCGCAAAAAAAAAATGGCGCCGCAAAAAAAAAATGTAGCCGAAAAAAAAAACACAGTCAATCACGTGTGACCTTGACCTTGACCTTGACCTTGACCCACCTGTACACGTGTACACCTGTTCACCTTTCAACCTGTACACCTATACACCTGTACACCTATACACCTGTACACCTGTACACCTATACACCTGTACATCATTACAGGTAAAAAAAAGTTCCCAGGCTGAAGTGTCCCAATACCTACTAATAGCCGCAAAATTAAAAAAATGTGTTTTAATCCAATGCCGATTTTTGTTTATCACCGTTTCGCAACGATGAAACAATGTAACAATGTAGGTAGCTCACTACGGTTAACCGTTGTTTAGTGTCGAATATAAAAATATGCCGCAACTATAAAGAGCTAGAGTTGATTTAGGTATCAACTGGTAAAATTATATTGGCCAACTTATTTTAAAAATTCGGGGTCACCATTTGTTGGCGTTGATCTTATTTTTTTTAGTATTGGCGCATTGATATTTGCACTCAAAAATAAAAAAAATAATATAACAAAAAAAAATACAACTTGTAGATAATTAATTTTTGATTTATTCTACACGACAATCGGGATGCTACTAATTCGATTTTTTTTTCTCGATCATTATATAATTTTTGTGTGTATGTATATTAAGTATATAAAATAACAGTAAATATATTGCGTATTTAAATACATATTGATAATACAAATAAATAAACAAACATGAAAAATATATTCTGTGCAATGTGTATGTTAAGGGTTTGTTCGGTGGCTAAATACGCGTTGGACGCAGTTGATAGAATCGGACAACAAATGTGACGTTCGATGACGTGCATCGACCGAAACATAGTATAATTTTAATTATTTTTTCAGTAGGGAAATCAATATATGTTTATCCCTTTACCATATTGATATAGTCACATTTTGGAAACAATACAGCATGATTCCAATTTTTTAAAATCCCACCACAGAAAAAGCATTGAATCTCGCCCCCCCCTTCTGAGTGTAATAAAATCCTGCATCTGATAATGGATCTATCAGATATTTTAATGATTTCGGCCATTTCGGCTCTTCCTTAAATGGGAAGCATTCATTGATATAACTTTAAATCTATTATAAGTGTATTCAACGAGGAGGTTGCATCGCACGTTACGGTTATCAATCCATGGATGATAATTATTACGTGGACTGTAATTTTATAATTTAATTTAAACAACTCAAAATATTATTTTTATTAATATCCATTGAACATTTTTATTTTTCTTTATTACAAAAATTTTCACTATGGCTTCGCGTACGGAACAATCCGGAATAATGAAAAAAAAAAAATAAATAAAATAAAACTTAAAAGGAAACGCGCGAGTTATAAATCTGTTTTTAATAGTTGTAACGGTTTCACTTGGTGAGGAGATTCTGAAAGCACATGGCTTTCAAGTACAAAATAACACCAACCGTTATTCGAATTTAGAAAAATTTTTCTATCAGAGGTTTTAGAGCGGTATAGTTATCCTACTAGCTTCAATCGGAAAATGGGGTGGGGTTTTCTAAAACTTGATAAAAACTGGTTTGACCGCTTTATTATACATGCAACAATCACTTAATACTTACCTTCCTGACATAACCATTCTTTCACACATGTGCTCGCTCAAATTTTCCTTAGCAATTCATAATTCAGAAAATTACAGAAAGGGAAATGTTAAATAAAAAAAAAAATCAATTACTAAGTTTTATGAAATTAATTACGGTATTTAATTCAAGAAAAAAAATTTAGATTCATATATTACAAAGTTTTAAGAATAATGCATTTTTAAATTTAATAATATATAAACAAAATACGTTATGTATAGAAACATGATTTGTAACAGCGCGACACACGCATGGAAAATGATAATGAATGGAATCCAGAATATTTAAAAAAAACTAAATCTAGATTAGTAACTATGCTAAATATTACTTAATAATAACGGATCTATTTACCACATGTTTAACACAGAATAATATTATAAAAAAAAAATGTATCACTTATGATTTTGTTCTTAACTCTGTCTTTAAGATTTGTCCACACAAAAAAAAATATATATAATATAAAGTTCAGAGTATATGAGTTCACTTACATATTTTGAAGATTAGATATACTAAATATACCAACCGTATCAATGTAGTACCTTTTATTATTTTTTTTTATTGTACTGACCGTGCAATATATGTACACATTTTATATATATTGCAATTGAATCCTCTATAGATGGTAAATGTTGTATGTTGAGTGGTGAATGAATGAAATTTTTGTAAAGTTGATTTGTTTCTTGATGTTTGTATTTATGAATTTATTTAGTATTTTAATTAATTAATTTTTGTTATTAGTTTGTGTTTATTATTTAAAATGTATCTTCAAGTTTCACGATATTCATTAAAATTCGGATATATATATTACCGCGAATATTACCATGTGCTACGGGATTTCTAACACTTGTCCAGTTTATTATTTTTTTCAAAGGTTACCACGACCACATTTATATTTTATTCAATCACAGCACTGTCTGTTTTTTTATATTTATTTTATTTTTTTATTAGCATTATGGATCACAAAGTTTAAAGAAAACGTTTAATACTCAGTTCATGATTTAATATATATATATATACTGTCGCGGCAAGGAATTAGAAAAAAACACAAGCTATATGAATAATCCACCTTACACGACACATGAAATTGTAATAAAAGTTTATTTTGGGGGCACTTAATAAATTTTATTTAAATGAATATTACACTTAATTCAACTGTTATCAATTTTATTATTCACTATTTCCAAAACAATAAGTATATGAAAACATATAATATATAAACAATAACTTTGTAAAATAAATATGAAATATAAATTTATTAATTATCCAATATAATTTTATAAAGTTTAAATATAATATAGATCAATGAAAAGAATCGTTTGTTTTTAAATGTATAGCTAGTTGATGAAAATTAAGTTGAATTTTAGACTTACTCATTTATCGAACGCCAATCGCAAAGTGAATTATTATGCCAAAAAATCTAATCTTTAAGAAATATTGTTAAGTTGGCAAACGCTTTTGCTACCATCTACCTTAACATGCAACCTATTCATGTGCCATCTACATTGATTGTACTAAACCGTATGCCAACCCAACAATATTACAATATTTGCAAGCCATTATGTTTGTTTACATTGGCGCTGTCAGATAGATCGACTATAATAATGAAGATAAGTACATAAAATTAAATACTATATTTGATTTTGAGTTTAATTAATTTATTAATTTATTTCAGGCATCAACATATACATATATACGATATAATTTATATTTTAATAGTTTATGATTAGTTAATGATTAGTTAAATATTATCTCCTCGCGACATAAAAATAATTTTATAATTTATTGAGTTTATAATAAAATTAACTATAACTATCCACTATGATGAATTTAAAATCTTCTGAATTCTATTTGTATGTTCTAGACTCTTTTTATTTTATTTTTTTATTTTGACCCGTCCAATTTAAAAGCACATTATTAACTAACTCAAATTTGTTTTTTTCTTCTCGAGATATTTCCGATCGACCTCCAATCATAAAAATCAGTTATAGATCGGCCAATAAATCAACAAAAAAAAAAAAATGGTTAACTTTAAAAATTAATATTTGTATTGTTTAAAACAAACACCTACACAGGTGCTTTAACTCGCATTTTAGGTATAGGAGATAACCGGACAAAATAGTACAAAATTAAATGTATACAAATGAAACGCTCTTCGTTTCACAGTCGTGGAAAGAAAACACTTATTTAAATTTATAACAATTTTTATTTTAAATTAATTATAATTACGACTTGTGTCGTTCGTTACCAAATATATTCTCTGTGTCATCGTTTTTAATTTCTTTTTATATAATTTTGAAAGGTAGGTTCTTTTTGCTTTTTTTTTTGTTAATTGTGTGATTTACCAAATTGAACTGGTCGGTTTGATGTTAGTACTAGTTCAGGTTCACTGTTGTTTAATAAACTAGTACGTATATCGCTGTCCAATCCGTTGCCAATGTCCAATTATATTGCGTGTATTCGTATCCAAATG
The DNA here is from genome assembly GCA_963556175.1 of Tipula confusa. Lineage (NCBI taxonomy): Eukaryota > Metazoa > Arthropoda > Insecta > Diptera > Tipulidae > Tipula > Tipula confusa. Next base: position 202,767,641 of record OY744476.1, on the reverse strand, counting down.
ATGCATGCAGGTCAAATGTAGCACAGGGTCAAATTGATTCCAGATAATTAAATAAATAAAACACTTTGTTAATCACTGTTTGGTATTTTTTATATATCACTGTTTTCCTCAAGGTAAATTTTCTGACTGACTATATTCCTTCTAGAATATTACATCCGACGTGTTCCCCTCCATTTCCTCAGAGACATCTATTATTGTATCGATGTATTAATTTATTTCCCATTATTATTTTAATTATTATTATTCATAAATGATAGATGTCTCTCACACATTAATTCAAACAAAAAATATAAATTTAAATGACAGCATTAAATCTTTAAATGATCAGCAATAAACAAATTGATTTAATATAAATATATAAATTAGGTTGGAAAATAATTAGGTTGCTGATATAAATTAGGTAGCAACTCAGCTATATGCTTTTTAATGTTCGCGCCGGTATGGATGATGTCAGGGCCTGTGATAGTGCAGAGTGCATCGGTGACGTGAAGGGCTGTGTTGGTGCAGGGCGTAACTCCTTCCCTCCTCAAGAGATGACCGTATTATTTTATTAATATGGTCAGTCTTGTTGTTAGCAAAGTATGGTTTGGATTCTGACTTGTCTTTTGATCGTACACTCAGGAAAACACCTTATAAATAGTAGGTATCCGAATATGCATATAAACAGAATGCCACCTATGATTCATGCAATTGTTTGATGATGACTGACAGAGGCGTTGATTAGAGGCGTATGCATAATGATTTTCTATGGTTCGTATCCACTATAGGTTAGATCGACACTTGTCTGAGAATCGGATTGTTGACATAAGTGAGTTCAGAAAACCGACTGTGGCATAGGATTGACAGCTAAATAGCTGTATCGATCAGCCTGGTGTCTCTTGTTTCTTGGCAGTTGGTGCATGAACCATGTTCATATAGTAATTGGAGGAATCATTCAGCAAAGTGGACTGTTTTCCGTGCTCGATATGCTGATATATTATCAGGTGAGCCTAATATGCCATAAGCTGGCTTTAATCCGTTGTTCGGATACTTCTGATTTCGTCGGCTTGTGCCGGTATTGGTGTATTGATTATTTCTTCCGTCGTTCGGGAAAGAGTATCTGCGACTACATTGCCTGAGCCGGCCACATGCTGAATATCCGTGGTAAATTGACTAATAAAGTCCAAGTGTCTCGATTGTCTTGGATTTCGTTCAGTTTTAGACTGAATTGCTCTTGTAAGTGGTTTATGGTCGGTGTAAATTGTGAAGTCCCGACTGTTTGATAATAGTTGTTTGAGTACGATTTTGTTATCAGAACTATTATTCCAATTGAATAAAACTCGAAGATTATTAAATAAAACTCGAAGATTCTTAAACTGTTTTTTTTTATTTTTATTTTAACAAATATGACTTTATCATTGCCAATTCAAAACACAACTAACTAAATTTAATTTTAACCAACTCGAGTAGAAAATATACTCAAGTTGTATATAACCAATATATAATACATATATATATTATACATAATATACATAATATATACAATATACATAATATACATAATAAACATGATATACATAGTATACACAAACATACATATGTATACATAAATGAATTTATACAAAACGCATCACAAAATAGTAATCTAAAGTGCATATACATAATAGTAATAATAGTAACATTATACACACACATATACATAAGTGAGTTTATATAAAGCGATTATTTTATTTTTATGTTTGAATGTATATACTTTTAATATAATAATTTGACTCTATGATAATGCGTGAGCAAACCCGCGACCTTGAAAGATCAATACATTTCAATGGGAACAGTTCTCAACAGCTACATCAATGTGTGTTTACACACTATGATTGGTTTTTGGGTTTTTTTTTTTTTTGAAATTATGAGAACAATTTTTAAATCTTAATAACAACATAAATATATTAGACAAATCTTATTAATTACATTCAACCAGAAGAATATTTATGAGCTACGTATGGTAGTGGTTAATCTTGTGCTGTATTTTTGTCATTAGTTTCAACCGGTAGTAAACTAATTCTAGTTATAGCTCGTTTAAAAATGGAATGCCCGGTTTTAACAGATACAACGCGCGCTAAATATATAATTCGTGGTTTTTATTTTAAAATAGAAATACAACAAATTATACAATTATATTTAAAGATAATGTTTTATTTATTAATTTAAAACTTTATTTATTTAATTTATTTACTCAACAACTTCGGTTGTTAGAGTGTTGAAATTATATAACTTTAATGCTACTCTTTGGAGTGGCCGTTAACAATAATCTTTTGAATCATTATTACAATTCTTTTTTATAATGATTCCCCTTCCATTTTAATGTTAGGTTTTTTAATTCTATAATTTTAATTCTAAGAAAATGCATTTATGCATTTTATAAACATATTTAATTCTGAGAAAACAATTGGTAAGTGTTTTATTTTAATTCTGATAAACAATTTTAATTCTGATAAAACAATTTTAATTCTGAGAAAACAATTGGTAAGTATTTTATTTTATTTTTTAAAAGTAATCTAAAACAATATTACGTTATGTGGATTATTAGTTATGTCTACATTCTCACAAGTGTTTATATCACAAGTGTTTTGATTTGTGGGATAGAATGTAACTCTCCCTTCGTTAAATTTAGGATTCTCCTGAATTCCTTTAATAATTTTTAATTTTAAATGTTTTTGTTTATAACATAAATATACTACTACAAATACTATTATTACTATAATAATTATAAATAAATTTATTCCAGAGTATATAATTATTTTATGAAACTTTAATTCATTTATTTCATTTATATTTTTCTTAGTTTCTAAAACTATTTCATTGAATGTTAAGGTGTTATTTTCAGATTTATATTCCAAATTTGGAATTATGTATCTATTATTTTCTATTTTAATATTATTACTATAAGTTTGATTATTTAAAATTATGCTACAATTATAAAATTTAATAAAATAATTTCCATTTAAATTAAATTTTCTTTCATCACAATCCGATGTTAGATTTATTTCATTTGCTAATTGAATTAATAGACTACTTTCATCTATATGATATATTTCAGTGTTACAATTTACTATGTTTTGACAATTTTTTGATAAAATACAATGTTTCAAACTATTTAATTGATATAAAGATTTAGTTTCATCATATTCATAATATTTATTATTATGTTCGAAAGATTGTACAATTGGATAATTAATTAAATTACAATTAGTTTCATTTGACAATGGCATAATCAAAGCTTTATTTATATTTATCATTTCATAAGGGATTTTAATTAAAAATATTAATTTATCTGTGTTGGTTCTTGAAAACCCTACTTTTAATCTTTTAATTTTATCTGCATCTATTTTATAATCTAAAATTTCTTTATGAGTTAAAAGAGATGGATGTATAATATTAAGATTAGAAAATATAATATCATCCTGTAACTCACTTACTATTCTGTCTAATTCTTGTATTCTTATTTTGATATTAATTTTTAAGAACTTAATTACTGTTTCATTTCCCTTTTTGTCAATAAAATTTTTAATTTCTGCCCTATCGGTTTTTATTACATTTAATAATGTATTGATTGATTTATTAAAATAATCATTTATTCTAACTTGATTATTTATATGTATCCCTAGGTTATTATCTATAGATTGTATTGTTTCTAATTGTTTATTTATTATTTGTCTGTCCTCATCGTCCATAGTCCCTGATATCCATTTTCCTATTGTCCCTAGTAAATTAATTAAACCTCGTTTTTTTATTACGTGATGTCCTGATTTTAATGTTGTTAATTTATCTAAAAGTTTTTCTAAATCTTGTAATAATAAGTAACTGTCATTTTTGTCAAACTGTGATACACTTAATATTAATTCTTTTAAAATGTTATCTAATTGTTGTGTGTCAATTATATGTAAAGAATAATTGTATGTCTTTGGTATTAACTGTTCAGTCTCTTGTATAATTGTATATCCTGTCTTAGATTCCACCTTGTCCACTTGTAGTTGAGCTTGAGTTAATGTTAGCGTCGTCATTATTATTATCGCTATCGCCATTATTGTCTGTAAATTTTAATTTTCTTTTAATATTAATTGGATGTATGTTAGTTAAATTATATTTTCTGTATTTAGGTTCCTCTTTATGTCTTAATGATTTGTAGTTTTTTATGTATCCCTGTTTTCTTCTTTCTATATAGTTTTCTCTACCTTTGTTGTATTTTTGTAATCTGTTTTTCTGTGCTATTTTTAAATTATTATAAATTTCTTGTTTGTCTACAACATCTTCCGCTTTAAATGGTGTACATTTGATTGTACTATGGTGTTGGTTATTGTAAGTTTTAATTGCTTCCAACATTTGACTTCGTATTGGAATTAATTGTTCTAAATTTAAAATTCTTAACTTTTCCGTTAAAGAATTATTTAGACGTTCAACATCAGAATTTCCAGTATGACTATTTGGTTTTACTAGATGTAATTCTACTTTTTCCTTTTTCAGAAATTCTTTAATATTAACATGTTTGAATTCGTTATCAGCTATAATTTTAATCGGTTTTTTATGATTAAAATAGATTTTAAGTTTTTCAATTATTTCTACATTAGTTCTATTTTCTAAAGGATATGCCGTTGCAAATTTTGTGAATTTATCTATAAAAACTAAGAATGACTGTTTTCTATTAACATAAGTGTCTACATGAACTATTTGGTTTTTATCTGTGGGTAATTCAGTTTCATGAAATTTAGGTTTAATAGGGTTTCTGTCGTATTTTCCTCTACTGCAAATATCGCAATTATTTATTACTTTGTTTATCATGATTCTAATATTTTTATTGTATATTTTGGTTTTCAAATTTTCGTATAATGCTAAAATACCTGGATGCCCTTGTACTTTATGTTGAACAGATATAATTTTTATTAATTCATCTTCAGATTCCATATCTTGAGCAAAATAATTACATTTGATAAATTTGATAGTAGGAAATTCAGTTGTTAAAACCTGTTGGATTATATAAAAATCATGATCTGATATTTTTGCATATATAGCTACTTTATTTCCAGTTAAAAATTCTTTTAATTTTTCTACTAGTTCTTCTCTATTTATTTTTGGATTTAAATTTATTCTTCTGTTTCCTGATATGTTTTCTATTTCATTATTAAAATTTTCTGTGAAAACTATTTGACTTTTAAACCTATTTACTATTGTTTCTAGATATGTCGTTTTATCATTGTTTTCTTCTGCTTGTGAATGTATAGTTGCTTGTACTGAAGTATTACCTAAATTTTCATTTTCTATTTCTTCAACATTAATTTCGTTTTCGAAAAGTTTCTTTTGTAACGAAGTATTCCTCCCTTCGTTAGATTCAAAATTATTCTCAATTCTGTTAATTTCATGAATATCTGTGTTAATCCTGCTTAAAAAATCTGCGATTTTATTTTCTTTGCCTTGTAAATAGTTTACTTTAATATTGTATTCTCCGAGTGATAAAATCCATCTTTGGAGTCTAGGATTCAGATCTTTTCCTAGATACTTTGTATGAAGCCATTTCAATGCTTGATGATCTGTATTTAGTTCGAATGGTTTTCCGTAAATATAGGGTCTAAAATATTTTACCGACCATACTATTGCTAACAATTCCTTTTCTGTTGTACTATACTTAATTTCATGTTCATTTAAGGTCCTACTAGCAAATGCTATGGGATGTTTTTCTTGGAGTAACACAGCTCCAATTGCAAATTGGCTTGCATCGGTATTTAATGTAAATGGTTTATTGAAATCTGGGTATTTTAAAATTGGATGTGTTGTCAATAGAGTTTTTAGCTGTTCGAATGCGTTTATATATGTGGGATCTAGTTTATTGACTTTTGAATCTTTTTTTAGAAATTTAGTCATTGGTTGAGCTATTTTGGAATATTCCTTTATAAATTTTCTATAATAACCTGTTATTCCCAAGAATGCTTTTATTTGTTTAGGTGTTTCAGGTAATTTTAATTTTGTAATGTCGTTTATTTTTTTTAAATTTGGTTTCACACCCTGTGTAGTTAATGTATGTCCTAAATAATCTGTTTCCTTACAAAAGAAATTACATTTATCTAATTGAATCTTTAAATTTGCATTTCTTAATTTTTCAAAAATTTTATTTATATTTGTAATGTGTTCTTGTAGTGAGGTACTAAATATTAGTATATCGTCAAGATAAACTACACATATTTTGTTTATATGTTCTCTTAATACCGAATTTATTAATCTTTGGAAAGTAGCAGGGGCATTTTTCAATCCAAAAGGCATTCGTATATATTCGTAATGTCCAAATGGTGTTGAAAAAGCTGTTTTACTTTGATCATTCTTATTCAATAAAATTTGGTGAAATCCTTTCGCTAAATCTAAAGTTGTAAAGTATTGAGCTCTACCTAATTTATCTAATATACTTTCTATATTAGGTATGGGAAATTTATCATTGATAGTGATTTCGTTTAATTTCCGATAATCAATGACAATTCTCCATTTTTTAATGTTTGAATTGTCCATTTTCTTTGGTACAATCCAAAGAGGAGAATTATAAGGGGAATTTGATTCTCTTATAATTCCTTGTTTTAGCATATCCTTAATTTGTGTTTCGATTTCTTGTTCGTGTATTTGTGGATACCTGTACATTTTACAGTATATTGGATTTTGATTTTCCAACTTTATTTCGTGAGTTATTTCATGAGTGAAGGTTAAATTGTCGCCTTCCTCATAAAATAAATCTTTGTTCTTTGATAATAATAATTTCAATTTTTCCTTTTCTTCATTGTTTAAATGATTTTTACTTATTTTATTAAAAATTTCATCTTGTGAAACAATCGGTTCCAGGTGATTTACTTCAGTAAGTTCTATGGGATATTTGATTGTTTCAAAGGGAATAATATGTTGGTCAAATATCTTTAGATATTCGTTTTTTATATCGAGCTTAGCTTCGAATGGTATTAAAAAATTCATGCCAATAATTGCATCGTATTTTTTACTTTTTAAGGGAAATATTTTCCAATCTAAAGTACCGGTTTTAATTAGTTCTTTAGGAATTGGTGTGATAACTTTATGAGTAACATAATTGGTTCCTCCTAATGAGTTATATGAGATAGGAGATATTAATTTAAAAGTTTTGTAATCTAAAATGTTCGGTTTTATTAAACTGGTATCCGAACCAGTATCTATTAAACAATTAATAGATTTATTATTAAAAGATAATTTTACTATTGGTAACTGGTTTGTGGTATGTCTTCTATAAAATTTACCTCTTGATTTAATGAACTATTTCTAACGATATTATCAACCTCCATGGGTTCTACTTGTCTATATTTGATGTTATTATCCCTATACTGTGAATTGTCGAATTGTCTTTGATATTGCCCTGGTTTATTTTGGTAGCTATTATTATTTCTATTAAAATTTGGTTGGTTTTGTACATAATTGGGTTTTTTATAACCATTACCATAATTATTGTTATTATAATAATTTCTATTCATATTCATATCTTTATCATTATTTTGTTTGTTAATATTACTATTATTATTACTTCCATTATAAGTTTGTGAATATTCTGGCTTTTTATAATTATTATTATAATTTCTATTGGCTTTTTTAAAATTATCTGATTTTTCTAAATTGTTATTTCTAAAATTTCTGTCTTTATTTAATTTATATTCTACTTTAATTATGTCTTCTGCCAAATAAATTTCTGTTTGACACAGAATATTATCTAACTCAAATAAACTTTTGTTTGAGTCAACTTGTAGCTGTACTATTGGTATAAGTTTTGACTTGAGAATTTGAACAATTTCTTTGTCTATTGAACTATATGTAAATGCATCCTCCTCATCGAAGTCACAGACTTCACTGCATTCACTCTTAATCCTATTTAATTTGTTAAAGCAATCTTTGAGATTACATACCTTCATATCCTTCGCTTTGAATAACATCTGATGAATGGTGCTTTTTGGTCTGAATTTAATTTTTAGCTGCTCCATAACATTTCTCCATGTTCTGAGATGTTCAGGAATTTCCAAGATCACATTGCGAGCATAACCGATTATTTTGTTGTTTACCAGCTTCTTTAAACAATATTGCTTCAACTCTGTATTATTTTCTCCACAGAGTTCTTCCAAATCCTCCACCGCTTTCAGGAACGATCTTAACTTGTAAGAGTCCTCTCCCGAAAATGCTTGAACTTCATCAAAATTACGTATAATTTGATTTGGTGTAAGATCAAATCTCGTTGTTTTCATTGTTTGTACTTTTAATTTTTGATCTGCCAATTGTTGATGCAGAAATTGAATTTGATCTTGCAAATGTTTTTGTTGTTGTTGTTGCTGTTGCAACTGTGCTTGAACTTGTTCGTCCATTTTTGTATTTTCTATAGATCTATTACTATCAAAAGATTTTGATCTTTTATCACTTTCACTTTTCTTTCCACCTATTGTTAATTTTTTTTTTTTTTTCACTACCTTTTCACAAACACTTTAACTATTCAGTTATAATTCGTTTCCTTTGATTCTCTTCTTCAGATGAGAATCCTATCAACTGCGCCAAATATATAATTCGTGGTTTTTATTTTAAAATAGAAATACAACAAATTATACAATTATATTTAAAGATAATGTTTTATTTATTAATTTAAAACTTTATTTATTTAATTTATTTACTCAACAACTTCGGTTGTTAGAGTGTTGAAATTATATAACTTTAATGCTACTCTTTGGAGTGGCCGTTAACAATAATCTTTTGAATCATTATTACAATTCTTTTTTATAATGATTCCCCTTCCATTTTAATGTTAGGTTTTTTAATTCTATAATTTTAATTCTAAGAAAATGCATTTATGCATTTTATAAACATATTTAATTCTGAGAAAACAATTGGTAAGTGTTTTATTTTAATTCTGATAAACAATTTTAATTCTGATAAAACAATTTTAATTCTGAGAAAACAATTGGTAAGTATTTTATTTTATTTTTTAAAAGTAATCTAAAACAATATTACGTTATGTGGATTATTAGTTATGTCTACATTCTCACAAGTGTTTATATCACAAGTGTTTTGATTTGTGGGATAGAATGTAACTCGCTCGATTATCAGTACCGCAATGTAGTTCTATTATTCTCCCTAATGGCCAATGCATAGGAGGAATATTGTCATCATGTAGAATAACCAAATCATTAACTTTCACGTCCTTCGACTGTTTAGTCCATTTATTCCGGGTTTGTAGTTCAGATAAATATTCTTGATGCCATCTTTTCCAAAACTGTTGGAAAATTTGTTGCATCATTTGATATCTTGATAACCTATTCGTTTTTATGTCGGTAACGTCAGGCTCAGGCAATGCAGTCATAGGAGCTCCGACTAAAAAATGACCGGGAGACAGAGCTGACATATTCAACGGGTTATTTGACATGGGTGAAATCGGACGCGAATTTAAGCACGCTTCTACCTGGACGACTAAGGTGTTAAACTCGTCCATCGTTAAACAGTGCGTTCCAGCCGCTCTACGTAAATGATATTTCGCACTCTTAATTGCGGCCTCCCACAAGCCTCCGAAATGTGGAGAGCGTGGTGGAATGGTTAGCCATTTGATGTTGTGGGTAGAACAGAATTTCATTGTTTCGATTTGACAAACTTGCGACAAAAATAAGTCTCTAAGTTCTTTTAGTTCTGAGCGTGCGCCTATAAAATTGGTGGCGTTATCGGAATAGAGTTTTGTACATATGCCACGACGTGATACAAAACGGCGTAGACACGCCAAAAATGCTTGGGTTGTTAGTTCTGGGACTATTTCAAAATGAACTGCTTTCACAGCAAAACACACGAAGACACAAATATACATTTTAAGTTTGATTTGGGATCGAACAACTTGTTTTATAAAAAATGGACCACAAAAGTCAATGCCCACAATTGCAAACGGTCTTGCAGATTGAACCCTATCTCGTGGCAATTCACCCATGATTTGATTAATAAAGGTAGGTTTAACACGGGCACATCGTATACAATCATTGCAGATTTTCCTACAAAGATTCCGACCAGAAATGATCCAGTACCTCAATCTGAGGTTGTACAAAAGCGCTTGAGGGGCAGCATGTAATAATGCGTTATGTGTTTCACGAGCTATTAAAATGGTAAAATGGTGTCTTGCTGGTAGTAAAATCGGATATTTTTGATCGGGTGGCAGTTCTGAATTTTTTAATCGGCCTCCAACCCGAATAAGCCCATCACGATCTAAGAAGGGCGCTAGAGATTTTAATGAACTTTTATGATTTACATACTTGTTGTTTCGTAAGGATGTAATTTCGTCAGCAAATATTTCGTGCTGCACGGTTTTCAGAATGACTTTAAGAGCAGTGGCAGTTTCAATCGAGGTTAGTTCGCCAATTGTTCGAAGATTTAGCTGTCTGGATTTGCAATTATTGTAAAATCGAAATAGGTATGCCGTTACATGAATTATTTTCTTGGACGAGGAAAATTTTTGGATTATATTAGGTTCAGTTGACAGAATTGCAATACAAGTTTGACTCGCCTGTCGAAGATCTAAGTTAATCAGTTCCATGCTTAACGATTTATTTTCACTACGGGGCCATTTTGATTTGTCAGCACTTAGGTAGTCTGGACCATTCCACCAACCGGTGGTGTTTTTGAAATCATTAGGATATAACCCTCTTGATACATGATCCGCAGGATTCATTGACGTAGGAACATAATTCCAGCTGCTAATTGGAGTTAATTCCTGTATTTGGGAAATTCTATTGGCAACAAACGTTGTATACCGACTAGGTTCGGATTTTATGCGAAGCAAAGTGATTTCCGAATCAGACCACAAATAAATCTGGTCAAACTTAATTTTTAGTATCGAAGGTATTTTATGAATAATTTGAGCTAAAAGCAAAGCTGCGCAAAGTTCCAACCGGGGAATCGTTTGCTTCTTCAAAGGAGCGACTCTTGATTTGGAACAAACTAAACTAACTTGATGATTTTCGGAACTATCGGTAGTTCGTATGTAAAGTACACAGCCAAACCCAGATTCGCTCGCATCTCCAAAACCGTGCAACTCAATCGTTTTGGGTTGATGGAGTAGAATGCGTCGAGGAACGGAAATTTTGTTGAGTCTAACTAGTTGATTTTTAAATTCACACCATTTTTTAATAAACGAGTCTGGAAGTTGACTATCCCAATTGAGGTTCGGTATAGTCCATAATTCTTGCATGAAGAGTTTAGCTGAGAGAATTATCGGTGCACATAATCCAAGTGGATCGAATAATTGGCTTATTTCAGACAAGATATTTCTTTTTGTCTTACTTGGATTGTTACTGCTAAATTTTTCGAATGACATCTCCAGATTGTCGGACGTTGTATTCCACAACACACCTAATATGAGAGAGGGATTATTATCATTTGAATTACTATCAGCAAGGTCATTGCTATTTGAGGCAAATTTTCTGAGATCAAAGCTACCGCTCTTTAATAAATCAATCAAATCTCTTTTTAATAACAGCGCATCTTGAATATTATCAGCACCAGTTAAGACGTCGTCGACGTAGAAATCATCTGTTAAGGTTTTTGATGCTTGGGGAAAGGAGGTTTCATCACTGGCGAGTTGATTTAACGTTCTGGTCGCGAGATACGGAGCGCTTGCAGTTCCGTACGTAACAGTACAAAGTTTGTAAGATCGTACCGGCTCAACTGTAGACTCGCGCCACCATATTCGATGAAGATCTTGATACCCATTGTGTAATCGTATTTGGCGATACATTTTAGCTATATCCGCCGAAAATGCCACCATATGTTTGCGAAACCTAAGGACCAAGGAGAATAAGTCGGTCTGTACTACTGGACCAACCATCATACAATCATTTAACGAAATTCGTGAAGATGACTTGTGGGAAGCATTGAACACAACACGCAGTTTTGTGGTCAGGCTAGATTCCTTTATAACGAAGTGGTGTGGAAGATAAAATATTTTGTTATGAATGCATTCGTTTACTTCAGGGTTATCAACAAGTTTCATGTGGTTTAACTGAATAAATTCTGCCATAAACTCCTTGTATTGTTGATATACTGTTGGACTCTTACATAATTGCCTTTCAATGTGAAAGTTAAAAAAAAAAAAAAAAAAAAAAATTGGGATGAAGAAGAAATTTGTTATCTGAAGTTTCACGGATTTATTTATTGTTATTTTTTTGTTGAAAGTTAGATCTTTCAAGGCGCGCGGCATGTTTAAGATGTACTAAAACTGAAACATTGCTTCGTGTACTGTATTTTTTTTATATTTATTATTGTATTATATCACACTTAAAAACATAGAGAAAGGAGAGAGAGAGAAAACATTATTAAGCTTAGAGATAGAAAAATTATTTGTTTTTTTTTTTGAGGTAGTATCATTTTGGAATTTGTACGATTAATAACAAAAATAAAACAAAAAAAAATATAACGTGATTAATCACAAACAAAAAAAACGTGTTTTTATAAAACAAAATTTTCCGTAAAAGAACAAATAGCAAGCAGCAACGATATACATTGAGAGCAAACAGCAACGATAAACATTTTGGTCCTTCGAGCCGGATGGTGTATAGACTTTAGTTGAAATTGTTAATTTTGATCGTTTTTGTGTAGACATCTGATAATTATTTGTTTCTCAAGTTTTAACAAGATGATGATATGTCAGTTTGAGCACACTTTTGTTTAACGATTGTTTTGTTGTATATGTTTGCAAATGCGATGTATATGGTAGTTTGGATGTAGTTAATTGTGTTAATTTGTTGGTTTTTTGATTATTTATTTGTAATACCTGTGAATTATATATCTGTAATTCGATAAAAATGTTATAACAATTTGCTTTAACGACTTTTCTCCTTAGAGCTTCTTTCGTTAACACTGTTGAAAGTTAATGATGTTGGTGGGTTTTCAGCTACAGGATCCTTTATTAAAGTTGTTTTTTTGTTAAGAAGAAGTTGGAAAATTGTATTCCAACATGAAAACAATAATTTCCATGATACACCATATAACTGGTATAGAATTTTTCCATTTATAATAAAATCTATAGAAAATTGAATGACTTTAAAGATGAAAATTAGACCGATAAGACAAGAAATTCCATGGCCCAATATATAAGATGTTGCATAGATCTTCTCCCATAATTTTCCAAAAAAGGTAACTGGTCTTAATTCATCGATATTAATTCCGTTAGAAAAAGTGTATCCCGAGTTGAATTTGGATTTTCCTTCAGTAACCCTGTTGACTTGATTGGTTAATGCTGTTGATGTTATAGGAGAAAGTGAAACCAGTCGAGCGTGTTCTAGCTCCTTTTGATCATAAATACCGACACGCATTAGATTATTTATGCTTTTGAAGCTCCATGATTGTTTATGATTCGGATCTAAAGCAAGAGGTTCCGTTGTAATTCGTGCTTGGTGTTCGTATCCTATCCAGATTTGATTAAGTTGGTATTTGGGTGTAAGAATTGAGTTGCAATCAATCTCAGTTCCTGTTTTGACAATTATTCGATTATTAGGAGTTAAAAAAAGAGTTTTGTTGAGATAAACTATAGGTAATTCATTGTAACAAACATTTTCATTGAGTTTTCTGATTTCTACTAATCGAGGAACACATTTAGTAATATAAATAGATTCTCCTCTTGAGATAGAAATGTAACCTGGCTCACCGAAGAACGCTAATGTGAAACTCTCAGAATTTATGGGAACTGTCATTAATAAATTAATTAGTCTTTTCCGTTCTCTTACACAATCTTGAAGATGAATATAAGATGCTAATGAGCTCACTTGATTTTTCAAATGATTGTATAGATAATTTATTTTGGAAGTGAAATAGGTAATAGTATCTACATTATAACCAGATAAATCAGATTTCTTAAATGGATAAGTAAAAATTTCAGATTTTTCCAAAATAAAAATCCTAGGATGTTCTGTTGTTTTGGATTGATATCCACAAGTTCTTGATTCACGATATGATGTTAATGAGTATTCTATTTGATCAGTTTTAACGTAATAAGTGTTAATATCAGGAATTTTTGGATCATAAGACAATGTTGCTAATCCCTCATATATGACGGAATAATGATCAGGTGTACAATTAGAATCTGTTGCTAAAGGTTCCCAATATGTATACCCTCCTGATGGGTCGAAACATTTAAAATCCTTATAAGAACAAGAACTTCCTGATTGAAGCATCAAAGTTCCATCTTCAATGTTAATTAATGCTTTATTTTTACGTACAAATATAGTGACTTCTGATGTTACTACGGCTCTATCAATAACAATGCCTCTGTCTGAATAAGTACCTCCTGACTCACAGTCCCCATATGGAGACACATAGCCGTAAGTAGTTAACGAGTGTTTTGTTATTAAATTTTCTTGAGAAAAAGTGTAGAGTTTTAGATTCTATAACTAACGCAGGTCAGTGTAGTACCAAGTCAATGTCAAATTTCAGTTATTTTTATTTTATTTTATATTTGGTATTGACCATTACCATTATTTCATCATACGGTTATAATACAGAAGTTATATATGGATATGACTGTGAATCTTCAGAAGTTGAGAACAACTTGGTTTAAGAAAAAAAAAAAAAAAAAAATTGTCTTCTAGCACTTTCACCAGAAGTCCCAAGTTCCTCTATTTTTGAGTTCAGTGGTAAAGCGACTGAGTATCTCCCAGAAGGTAACCGCTTAAGATTCTTCGTAAAATGAGTCTCACATAGCTTTTCCTCTATCGAAAAATTATTCTTCGTAACAATGGTTTCCAATTCCCAAAATTGTTTAATCTGACAATCTAGTGCTTCTATCGAACATAACGAAGTTTCATAGCCTTTGAGGTCACTTAGCGATTTGGTTATATTTGTTTTTCCACTTATGATGCAACCAAAAATGCTGTCACAGAACATTGGAAGTTCGTCGATTAGTTTGAATGTTGTACCGGTAAACAGCTCGTAGTATAATTCTGCTCCGATCAATATGTCTATGCGATCTGGAATATTGAAGAGCGGATCTGCGAGTTGTATGTGTTTGGGTATGAGGTTTTTATTGAACTTAATGGGCATCAGTGGTAAATCACCAGTAATTTTTGGTATCACGTAACATTTTATATTAATATTGTGATCCGAAGTTCGCGATGCTATTGACAGAAATACCTTATGGTTTAATGAAGTAACTTTGCCCCCCATCCCCAACACTTGTTTCGAAATAGGCTGTAGTTTTAATTTCAATAATTGACAGGTGTTTTCTGTCACGAAGTTCAGGTGCGAGCCACTATCAAGTAAGACTCGTGCGAAGATATGAGATCCATTGCTCGAAAATGCTTTAACTACCGCTGTCCCAATCATTATTTGATTTCGAGGTGAAGATAGATTCATTGAAATGGGTGCATCTGTTGCGGTATCCAAACCTTGTGGAATTTTGTCAAGAGTACCTAACATTGCATGATCAGATGCTAGTACATTACTTGTATCTTGGACCGATGTTTGTTCTGCATTATTCATGAGTTGCGCTTCATCCCTATTTTGATAAATGTTGTTCGTTGGACTATCTGATCGAGATATAAGTGTCGATGTATACGGTGTACGATTGCGGTCTATGTCGAAATGTAAAAGAGTATGATGTCGTAATGGACATTTCTTACAACCATGACTGTTACAATTGCGAACATTATGCGAAGAAACCAAACAATTTGTGCATATCCGTTTATGTCGTATATATTCATATCTCATTTTTGGTGTAAGCTTGATATCACAAAAGTCGGGACATGACTCAATCATGTGGGTGCCGTTACAATAAAGACAACATTGAACTCGAGCCACCAACGTGGATGCCTTTCTATAGTTTTGACAGGAAGTTGAATTGGGTTTCGGTGTGAAGTTTGGTGACTTAGACGGCCGTAGAGCTGCTAGTAACCGAACACGACTTTGTAAAATTTTTATGAAACTATCAAATGTAAGTACCGTTTGATCATTAGATCCCTTAATTACCTCTGCACGCGAAGAATTGTCTAACCTTTCGGATAAGTGATGTAATAGAATTAAATCCCTGGTCCGAAAGGTTAGACAATTCTTCGCGTGCAGAGGTAATTAAGGGATCTAATGATCAGAACATCATCGATCATCACCGCCTGCGTAGGAGACAAACAACTGATCGCCTGAGTGAACTTTTGTTTGTCGCTCGTGACCTTGTTCGCGTCGAACAGTATCTCGATCGTCTTGAACCAGGATTCCGGATTAGTAATCCAGAATTCTGGGAAACGAATGCCAGTGGCTGAGATCTTGGTCACTTCTAGTTTGGTGTCATCATCACCATGAATAGACATGTTGTCTATTTCGTCGAACAAAACAAAACAAATGTACAAAAAAATAAAATAAATTAAATTAAGGCTGCGCGTTGCGTGATAATTTAAACCACGTGGTTTAATTATTGGCCGTAAAAACGGACGTCGGGGTCACCAAATATAGCAAGTGTTGTTTTCTTATTTTATCCCAAGTTGGAATAGGAAAATAAAACTCACTATTTATAAAAATAATTGTTGTATGCAATACAACAATTATAATAACTTAATTTATTTTATTTGCTCACTGGTTTATGAACTTACAATTACACGTAGTAACAATTATAATTTACGAAATTTATTTATATTGTTGTTGTTGTATAGATGATGATGCTGTTGATTATGATGGTTGAACGATGTCTTTACCTCGCTGGTTCAAAATGGAATGGCCGAGTATCAATTATTTATTTTACTTGTTTAATACAAATAATATATCGCACCATCTAGCGTTCTTAGTTGTCTTCGAATTTTATTTTTCGCCATCGCACCATCTATCGGTGCACACCATGAACTGGTGTACTCAGCAATTTCAATCCAACTCCGAAATTGCTTGACTGTCAACGTTATGTAAATAGACGACCAATGTTGACAGTCGTGTTTTTGTTTTATTATGATGTAAATATATATAATCAAGTTGATTATATATTTACAAATAATATGTGTTGTGATTGTGTTGTAATCATATGTACGGATGAGTATTTTATATATACTCACCCGCTACAGTGCCTTCACAGTTTCCTTCAGCGTCTACAAATCCTGCTACAACTAACGAGTGACTAGATCTTCGGCTGCGTTGGGAGGACTTCTGTTAATTCGCCTTGCATTTTTATGAACGATTCTTCTGTCTGCACCGCGTTCCTACTTCTTTTCGGGACCGGTCGGATAGTTTGCTGTCGCTCAGCCACTTGACTCCCTTGCGTGACGGCCTGCCTCCTATCTTGCTCGTCGGACTCCCTTTCTACCTTCTTTTGATTAATTCGCATGAAAGAAATCACTTTCAGCACTTCTTCAAGTTCCAGCTGTACCAATAGGTAATGGTACAAAGGGTACGATAACAATTCTTTGGTTATATTCAAATGTCGGTTCCACAAATCTAATAAAATTAACAATTTGAATATTTTATGTTTATTTCTTTTTGTATATAATTTATAATAATTTTGGTTTTCCACTTTAATTCAATGTTGTCTACTTGATAGCTGGTTTGTAAGAGAGAGATTTTTAGTTTACAATGATTAAGCGTTTTTTGACACAATATATTTTGTTTTTATATGATTAGTGCAGATGGCCAAAACTCTACACAACAACATTTTGAGAGTTTACAAATATCATTAAGGTAAGTTTACAATTGAAAATTTTTAATTTATTGTAGGTGAAATCTGCTGTGTTCAACACCAGCAGTCCATTTTTTACGCCCATAGCAGTGTTTTTTGTTTTTGTGCCGCTGCTAGCGTAGTTTTTACGATTGCCCTATACACTTTCGGAATTCGTCCTCCTCCTGTTCTCTCATTTTCTCGATGACTCTTTTCGTCTCATTTTCTGAGTCGCTCCTGCATTCCAGAGATGTGAGTCTCCTTTTGCCTGACCTTTTCTCCTTCTGTACCAGGTCTTTATTCATCTGACCATTGGAGCCCTCCAAATTATTTGGCAAAATTGATACCCGATCCACTACAGACCTGACCGTCGACCACTTTTACCTGCCTTCTCTCTTTGATTACTGTACTAGATTCTAGAAGTCTAGAAGTTATTAATATATGTAATTCCTCCATATGAGAACGTAGTGCCTTCACAGTTTCCTTCAGCGTCTACAAATCCTGCTACAACTAACGAGTGACTAGATCTTCGGCTGTGTTGGGAGGACTTCTGTTAATTCGTCTTGCATTTTTATGAACGATTCTTCTGTCTGCACCGCGTTCCTACTTCTTTTCGGGACCGGTCGGATAGTTTGACCGGTCTATAAAGAGAGGAAAATTCATCAGCGGTGGTCACAGATTGTAGCGCGTACCACAAGGTACGCGTTACAGGTTCCTCTTGAACACCTGTATATTAAATATTGCAGGAAAGACCGACGGATCTATTTGGTTCCACAAAGAGGTGACTCTAGGGAAAAATGAAAATTTAAAATGGTTAGTTCTACATCTGGTTATATCTAAGGCGAAGCTATGTTGCTTTGAACCAAAACGAGTGGGAGCCCTGTTGACAAACGCCGCTGGTATTAGAGATTTAATTTCGGAAGAACAGTGACCAAAATAATATTTGTAAAAAAGCGATAAAGCACCTACTTTGCGTCTGTGCTCTAATGAGTCAATTGATAAAGCAATATTTTTATCGTTAATCATGTGAATAACTCTATTTTGAATTCTATCAAGACATTTGAGATTGGATTTTGGAGCACCACCCCAGACAAATGAATTAATTTCCATAATGGGCCTAACATAAGCCTTGTATAATTTAAGAACTTCTATAGAATATATATGTTCTTTTCAAGAAAGATCACTCAAAATGTTTAAGCCCAACATTCTAAGAGAGGACGACCTATTA
Organism: Tipula confusa; assembly: GCA_963556175.1. Lineage (NCBI taxonomy): Eukaryota > Metazoa > Arthropoda > Insecta > Diptera > Tipulidae > Tipula > Tipula confusa. Next base: position 202,748,754 of record OY744476.1, on the reverse strand, counting down.
ATTTGAATGCCGTTTATTATGGGTGGAACATAATTTTGAAATTTTTTTTTGTGAAAAAAGACACGCTTGGAATTTCTGTGGATTAAATTCTACCCTATTAGATTTTCCCCATTCAATGACCTTGTCAATGCAAGTAAGAAGTGAATTATTCATAATTTGACGAGAGCAAGATTTCTATTAATATATTTTGTTTCAGCCCAGCTGAGATTAATTTTACATTAAAAAAATCAAGTAAAAAAGGTTTAATTGACTTATTGCTATTTGGTTTAATATTCTTATGAATAGGTTCAATAGACATAATGTCATCACCTTGGATTTCAACACCAATTTTTGAAATTGTATTAATAATTACCCCTTTGATGTCTCCATGCTTTAATGGCAATCCACTGATGATAATGCTGTTAGCATTTTGCTGCTGCTTAGGTAAATCAGCTACAGCATCTAACAAATTTAACCTAGATGATTGTTTGCATGCCTCTTCCTCCAAAATTTTAACTTTTGCCATCAGTGAAGAATTATCCGAGATCAACGAAGTTATAAGTGTTTTCATTACCTCAAATGCAGCCAGTTTCTTTTCTAACAATTTAAGTTGGATCATAATGTCAGATAGGCTTAACATGTCGTTTGCTGGATCCGGTGAATCATCATCGCCTTCAATAATAGACACGTTCGAATTTGCCCGACACACTTCGCACAACCAATTTGCTGAACAATTTTTGATGCCTTGTAAAAGATCATCGGATATTTGAGCGCACTTCACATGAAAAAGATTTCCACATGAGCCTCCACATTTAATTCCCGGATATCTCCCTTTTGTGATATTGCCGGAGCACAATCTACAGGTCGAAGCCATAATCCTCAAAAATAAATTGTGAAACACACACAAATTGGCGGGAAAATATATTAGAATGTCAAACCACAAAATAAATGACACTGCACTATTTATTATTTGTTTTATAAAAAAATTAAAACTTTATATAAAAAGAACGAATTAATTAAACAAATAATATAATTTATTATTATTATTATTATTTTTTTATTAATATTAATATTATTTTTATTTTTATATGAACTTAGATTTATACTTTAATTTTATTATTATTTTGTATCAAAATTTTTCCTTTTTTTGTCAACTTATCGCTTTGATAAACAGAACAGGAATTTGTCTTTTAATTTGTATCGTAGTGAGTTCCATGTCTAAAAAAATATAATGGTTTATTTTAAGTGTATAACAATTAAAAAAAGTATATTACCAGTTGCCAATTATTAGCTGATTTAACTAATGGCCCAATCTCATTTAATCTTTGGGCAATCTCATTCCATACTGCCCTCTTACTAGCAACTCCTCGCACTGATGCATGTTTACCTAAATATGTAACAACATAAAATAAAATAACTACATACAACACGATTATTATATTGAACTAATTATTAACTTACCTTGAATGAATTCAAAGTTCTCTTCAATTAAGTCTATTAGGGCATTTTTTTGATGATTCCCCAATCTGATAATTTGCCGTTATGTATTATTATGTATTATAGTATATTGCACGTACGAAATTTTTTTTTATTTAACTCTTTTTTTATAACTGTTTTTTTGTAAATGTAAGAAAAATCTCACCTTAAAACTTTATTTAATTTTATGTATTTTATATAACTTTTATATAATAATTATTGTAAATAATTATATAATATATTGTTTTTAATCTCAAATTAACAATTTTTATTAAGTTTTTTTATTTCAGAAATATTTTTCTGTCCTGAATTCACTTAACACTTGTTGAATTCTAGCTCTTAAATGAATATTCAAATTACAACGCACCACAAATGAATAAAATTATTAAATTTATAGTAAAAACTTTCAAAAAAATTACCCATCTATTATTTTAATAACTAATATTATTAAAATCACAATTTACTATTATTTAGACAGTAATGACTATTAAAATAATATTTATCTTTAATTTTAATAGTAACTCCTGTTGGAATAATAGTTAATGTTATTATTTTAATAAACAATTATATTTTTTTGATGCACAATTTCTCCGTTATTTTTTTTATAATGATTTACTTGGACGAAACTATCAATTTAATAACAAAATGTATCAAAATAATAACTAAATTTTGTTTTAATAACCGTTAGGTATTACCTTGATAATTATAATTCTCGTTTTTATTTTCACAACGAACTTGTTTCTAAAATAATTTTAAATTTGATGATTTAAGAATAATAAAAACTGTTATTTTAACAGTTTTTACGCTCAATATTATTGTACAAACATTTTTAATACCTTTTATGTTAAAATAATAGTTTTTGTGATTGATTTAATAACAAATTAATTAATTTAAAAACAAGTTCTATTTATTTAATAGATCAGGTTGTTACGAGTTTTGAACAACCAATTTTACAACCAGAATTTTTTGAGTGTAGATACTATTTGAACTAGTTGCGTTTCTTGTAGGGTTAAATTATGAATTAGATCGGAATAACTTTTAAGTTGAATAGTATGAATTAGTTTATAATAATTTTGAATCATATAAGCGGATCCTAATTTAATTGGTATTAGTCCGTTGTTCTTTGTCATTGGGGTTAAGTTGATTGATTGTCCTTCGGTCATGTCGTTTTACTTTAGCTTTATGAAAAATGGCGTAATGTGGTTCATTAAGATCCTGTTCTATGTTGAATAGCTCTTGGGATTTAAATTTAGGGTCATTGAAGTTTTGTTGATGTTGTTGTTGTCTTATAGCTTGACCATATGTATGTTGCGTGTAGCGGTTTTGGTTTGAAGTAGTGTCCATTGGTTCAACTTTTGAATGTGGTAAAAGTAAGAAAGGTTTATCAACTGGTTTGTAACTTTGGTTTTGATGGTTTTGATTGGTAAATGGTCTGTGATTAAAATATTGGGGTTGAGGTATGTAAGGGCGTCTAGCAAATTGTTGATAGTTGAATTGGGGTTTGTAATTACTAAATTGAGGTATCCTATTGAGTAATCTAGGTGGTAATTGTGGTTTAGATTGTTCAGGAATACGACCTTTAATATATCCTATGTTTTGTTCTTTTAAACAGAATGATAAAGCTTCGGGAAGTGAAGTGGGTCGCATAGCTCTAATCATGCCTTCATCTCAAGTAAAACAGTTCTATTTTCATCTTGTGGAATATTAATTTTAGTGTTATTGTTCATAGTATTCATTATATCTATGACTCGAGAAAAGAATCGTTCGATGGTTTCTGAACCTTGCTGTAGACGATACATGTCTCTTATAAGACTGGTCTCGTCGCGTTTATCAGCGTAATGTGTGATCAAATTAGGTTTTATTTGTGACCATATATTATCAGTGCCGTACATTAAGAGAACATCATTCGCATCACCTACTATTTTGTTTCGAATGGCTCGAATAATTATAGTAGCAAACGGATGATTATTTACACAGGCGGGTTGACAAATTTCTAATATTTCTTCTACGTTAAGTATGAAGTCATAAAGTCCATTTTTATCACCCTTATATTGAGGAAGATCTTTAACAGCGTCTGGAATTCGCAATGAGCTCATCATTTTTGTTAAAGTTTCATCTTGTTTTTTAGATTCTAATTCCCAATCAGTTTGAAAATGAATTGGACTATTCGATCTTGATCTTACCATTTTTAATTGTTTATAAAATTGTTTTTTTTTACAGTTTAATTTAAATTTTTTGATAAATTTACAAGACAGATATATATTTATATTTAAAAAAAATATTAATCGCGTTAATTAATCTACTTTTAATTTTGTTAAATTTTTAAAAATTATATATTATTTTTATAATCAAGGAAGGAATTTTTGAACATACTACAGGAATTACTCAATTACACACTCACCATAATATCACAATCAAAAATCTTTGATATGCCGTCATTGATGATTGAAGGGACGTCTTACAGCTAGCTATCGTATGTTGGTTTCTTCCTTTCCGTTTGATTTATATTTTTCACTTTTTATTATAACAGGTAGCCTACCACTGGAAGTACACCTGATATAATTTTTTTTTATGAACTTTTAACTTTTATATTAATTAAAATTTTATTTAATTAATTTTTTTCACTTTTTTGTATTAATTTTTGAATTATTTAATTTTTTAACTTTTCACTTATTTTTTTTTATTAAAAATTTTTTATATAACTTTTCACTTAATATTATTATATTTTTTTTTTGTTTCACTTATTGTCTAATTACCGATATGCTCTCGGCTAGTAATTCACTTTTTATCGTAGTCAACGCAGCGCGATTTCTCAATATTCCCTTGAGAATTTACTTTCGTAAAAATTTCCGTCAATACTTCGATTAAAAAGAAATGAATCACTTTTGTTAGATCTTTTCCAATATTCCTTTGAAATAGATCAGAACGGTTACACTTTTATTACACAATATTCACTTGTGTTTTTATTACGTGCGTTAATTATTATATTTGTAATTTAAATTTTTTGTTTTATTTTATGCAGTTTTTAATAAAGCTCATAGGTACAGATAATTAAAATTATCCTACCACCAACTGCGCCAATTATGTCTACTGACTTAATTAATTTTTATTTTTTTAAACTCAATGGATTTAACCATTGAGTGAACTTTATTTTATTTAAATTTAATTACAAATGTTGTTTTATGATGTTAAAACATAGCAATATTCCATGCTGTGTATAATTGAGAACTATGTTGTTTATGATGTTAAAACATAGCAATATTCTATGCTGTTTATAATTGAGAACTAAATTGTATACAAGACAAATTCTATTTATATATGTTTTTAGTATTGATTCTATATAATAAAGGTTTCGGTATCAAAGATGATGTCGTCAAAACAGTTCAAGTGTCTAGGTGTCTTATAGGCGTCATCTAGGTTGTTTAGGTTGTTTAATGTCACCTAGACTTAGTCTTTATATATTCTCGCGCCGTCGTGCTTGGTCTTTCTAATTGTTTTTAGTATGCTTAGCCAGGTTCTAAAACATGTTTCCGTCCCTGCCACGTGGAGGCGCATATTTCCTATTATCTAGCTCCGTTGTCTGATCAGTACTTTGACATGTGCGTGTTAGTGCACTGTCTAGTGTCCTTTTCGTGGGAACTTGACACTATCTATTGGTTAGAACAGTGTCACAGAACCTTTTAAAAGCCATTCTGTTCCCAGCTCCATCATTAATTGGATTGTTTTTCCTTCGACAAGATTGCAGCTGTAGAGTACGTGGTTAATGGTTTATATATATATATATATATATATATATATATATATATATATATATATATATATATATATATATATATATATTTATATATGTGTGTGATTGTGTATTTAATCCGATTCATCATCGAACAATATTTTGGTCAATTTTAGTATTGTACCAAGACGTTTTTTTTTGATGTTTTCCGACGTAGAACGGATGAACACAACTTAGAAAAATGCTCAACCTGAGGAAATTGTTCTGTTTTTGTATTTTTCTCCTTTATGAGGTCTAAAGCCTCTATCATTTTTTGTTCGAATTCCGGGGAAACATCTAGTGTTTTTCCAATATCCTTCCATACATTTTCTGTGGCTGTTTTATTGCGATATAACTTACAACTTTTGTCGTAAATAAATATATAAGCGCGAACACATTCTATTAATTTTAATTCCATTATTAAACTTAATTTAAACTTCATACAATGATGCTCAAATAATAAACAAACTCAAAATCATGGAATATGACAGTCTTCACAGTAAAAATTACATACAAAAGCGGCTGTTAGGGATGTGATCACACTATAGTGATTATTGTGGAATATTAAATTGATTTTCCGCGTTGCTGTTGATGGTCCTTCGAAGATTACTTCTCGTCCTTTTTCACCTGCTAGGTACACACAAATCTGGTACCCCTTTAGATAATACTGGGATTTCTTTCACTATGCCGGAATTTAAAAGTAGATTACGCACTTTCAAATCCTGATGGCCACCTATATTGCGACGGATTACATTTTCTGCTTCCGTGTTCCATTTTTCGAATAAACCCGTCCGACTACAAGGGATCTTGGCAGGCAGAGGTTATGTTTATTCTGTATAAAGATAATCCCTTGCCTTTTCGACCATTCCTCAAAATATGTGTCGTAGGCATATCTCCTTGGACGCCCTCGTCCTACAGGAACTTGTATTTGTGTCATGACTATCCTGAAGTTATCGATATCTAACCCCTCCGCATTACTTTGGAAAATACTGCTTAATATTTCCCATACATCTTCAAAATGTAATTCGGAGGCAGTTCTAAATTTCATCCAAGCCGGGTAAGGAAATTTAACGACCTTGAACTCTAATCCAATTTTATCTAATGACGCTACCGTCTTTGTAATATGGCGAATCAATTTGTTTATAGATGTTTTTAGCCACTGGATCGGATCTGACACATCTTCGGGCATACCCCGAATTTTAAACTCTACCTCTCTTCGGGCGGTTTTATATTTTTTATTGGTTTTGAACGTATCAGCTATTATGTGGAAAAATGTTCCCTCTTCTTCCACATCATCCTCATCGCTACTGATTATCATGTGTGTTTCAATCTCATATCGTTGGTCGTCGTCGTCACTGATGTCTATAACTGCAGATTCTCTCCTCTCAGCAAGAAGTTCATCATCTCGTCCCTCGTCGTCACCGATGATTACGATTGGTTGCTCCCCTCTCAGTAATAATTGCGTCTTGCTGCTGCTCCTCTTCGTCGTCACTGATGATTATGACGGATGGTTCCTCCTCCTCCCTCTCACCACCGGTATGAAAGTTGTCCGCTGCTGTGGCCTCGGCTGCGTAACGCTCGATTAAATATTTTTAAACATGATTAACTGAATTTACTACTCAAATGTGATGATTCACTATGAATTTACTATGCAACTGTGTGTACGGTTCTTCTAATTCGAAATTATTTATATAGGTCGAAATTAAATTATTGAATAGATAAAATCCATTGATTCAAAATACGAGAGATAAAAAAATTATAAATTTAATTTTCTAATTAACTGATAAAAAAACAAATAACACTACTATTCACCATAAGATGTCGGGTTAATAAAAAAAAAAAAAAAAAAAAGATTTTAATTCTTTTACACCACCATCTATCGAGTAAAATTGTACTAAAAATTTTACGCCATCTATTGACTGTTCTTAAAACTAAAATTTGGTATAAATAATAACCTATTTTTAGGGGTAACGCTGTTCTATTGAGTAAAATTGTACTAAATATTTTACACCATCTATTGATTGTTCTTAAAACTAATATGAATAATAAAATTATAAATTTCTATTAAACAACAAATAAATCTATTTATACATGATCGTTCGTAGCATTACACATCACATTACATGTGAGTCACCCCTTAAGGGTCAGGGTCAAAGGTCAAGGGTCAAAGGTCAGAGGTCAAAGGTAAAAAATGTCAACAAAGTTCTAAAAAAAAATGTCAAGGTCACAGAAATAGGTGAAAGGTAAAAAAATGTCAAGGTCAAATCACAGAAACTAGGCCAAGGTCACACAAACTAGGTCAAATCACAGAAACTAGGTCAAGGTCACTGAAACTAGGTCAAGGTCACTGAAACCAGGTCAAGGTCATTTTAAATTTAGGTCGACCCAACTTTTTGGACCCAACTACTGCTATAACTACTTATGTTCTCTTTATTTTACTATTAAGGTGAAGAAAATGAGTTTCGTCCATTTCTTATTAGAATGACACATAAACATGCGAGAAACTAACTGTTGTTATGACAAGAAACATACAAACTACATGGAACAACGTACGACTTGCCAAAGAAAGATGTCACAAAAATTGCAGTGACCTTTGAATGTGTTATTATAATAATAATTTATAATATATATATTAATAATAATTTATCGCGCGTAGCCTCTCTTGCTCTAGTTCGTAACTGCACATTCTACTCGTTTATATAATATATGTATAATGAATACAGTTATCGATAAAATATGGAAAAAAAATCACCTGTGTGTAAACATGGGTCTAAACAAAACCAAAAATTATATATTTAATTTTAAAAAAATATTTCACCGTTAATAATCTGGGTGTATAGCACCCAATCAATTTTTAAATTAGCTATTCTTCACACATCGAATAACACGAGACAACTGAAAATACCGTCAAAATATAAGGAAATATTTAAGGATAAAATACATATAGGTATGAAGCTAGTGACAATTATTTATAATTCGATTTTACTAACCGAAAAAAAAAATTGGGTCGATTACATCCAAAGGTCAGTAATGCAGAGTTAAACTTATCTCTTGTAAATTATAATTTAAATTAAAATTGTTATTGAAAACTATTATTTATTATTTTAATTTTAATTTACAAGTTTAATTCTATTTCTGCTGTTTCGAGTAGCTCACTTATATCCTCTAAGCATTGATCAACGGCATTGATCATTTTGATTTGATTTATTACTGCAAGATCGTAAACGCACTCTTGCAGTTCTATTGGCAGCTCTTCTATTTCTGTTTTGTGACTAAATTGGCACACAACTGCTGCAGCTAGAAGCTTTCGGTTCTCGGTGTTGTGGCGCTGTAACGCTCGATTGGAAGGCGGCACATGCTGGTTGTTTCTCTAAATCCGGGATTAGTCAGGAAGGGTAGGATTTAATCTAAACATATTAATCGTTCGCCTTACAGATAGAAAAAAAAATGGTTCATGTGCCTATTCAGCCACAATCTACGACGTGCCACACTCTCACAACCTATTTCTCAAATTGATATATCATCATTATGATATCTGTCAATATGTAATTCTGATTCTTGACTTTATGTTAAACAAAAAAAAATATATAAATATAAAAAAAAAATAAAATAAAGAAATGGATAAAGAAATATATATATATATATATATATATATATATATATATATATATATATATATATATATATATATATATATATATATATATAATATATATATATATATATATATATATATATATATATATATATATATATATATATATATATATATATATATATATAATATAATAGTTCGCTTACCCTCACACAACGTTCGAATGCCATACGAGCGCTCCGATGTTTTCCAGATCAAACAAAAAATAAAAAAAAATGTGTTTCGGAACCACGCTGGTATATTTCTTCTATTCGGTGTCACTCCCCTTCTTATTCGCTTACAAATGTTCTAATAAGTGAATTCACTCTTAGTTCGGTTAGCCATACAACCCGGACAGGTTAAATCCATTTAACGGGTCCACCCCACGTGCCAATTTTTTTAAAGCGTATACAATTTCTCACGTGCAAAATTTTTGATAGCATGTCACATTTCTCACGTGCAAAATTTTTAGCCCGTATACAATTTCTTATCCTCATAGAGGGCCTCTTTTGGTTATCTTCTTTCCTTCTTTATTTAGTATTGGTTCTCTATATAAACCAGAACATCAACACACAAATTCTTGTTTTTTTTTATTGTACTTTTTTTTGATTTTAAAATTTCACGAACAATGAAATATTAACTTGTACTGCTGTACAGTATAGATATCAACATTACTCTTCAACATTTATTTTTCGACTGCTCCCAATCATCTAAAAACTCGACTGATTCCAATAATCTTTTTTTTCTTCTTCTTCCACCTATTTATCACTGACGTCACCACCCGGTTTTCTTTTTTCGCTTACAGTATGAACTACACGATTGGATCGTTACACCACAACTGGGTTTGAACAGCCGTAATGTAAGAAGCGCTGTCAAATAAAGTTGAAAGCCGATCCCAGAGAGAGAGAGAGAGAGAAAGAGAAAAAATTTTAATGAGACTGTGCAGGAAACGAGATGTGTCCAAAAAAACGAATAAATGAGCTTTCTTACGGTCTAATGTCTTTGGCGTGATAGACTCCCAACAATTTTCTATCCTCCCCCTCAATCTCGTAGTTGATATTCCCTATTCGACTTCTCACGTGTGCCTTTCTAAATTTGGAAGCAAATTTAGCACAGAAGTTCCCGCCCGCTTGGCTTTGCGGATGCTCTCTGACATACACGACTGCACCGGGTGTATAGGATACTTCTCAAGTACGGAGGTTATAAAAATGTGCTTATTTTTCATAAGCCTGCTTGAGGTTTTTCCTCACCTGCAACTCCTGCATCCGGTTGTCGACATTGGAAACTTCTATTGAGTTTTCGCTCAGACACTCCAATTGTCGAAGCAATTTGTATTCCTCTCCGTGCTTAATGCGATGATAGTCAAAAAGCATAAGATGTGGACTAAATGAAGTCGATTCAAACTGCGGCCCGTTATCCGATCACTTCTGAAACTCCAAACACGTAAAATATTTCGTTCTTGAGAAAATCAACTATTTTGGTCGCCACACCCTTGTGAAGAGGTTTCAAAAACAGAAATTTGGTAAGTTTATCAGTATAACTATTAGAATCATGATATCGCCTGATTTAGAACGAGGATAAGGACCCAACAGGTCTACGTATAATTTTTGCATAGGACGCTCTGATATGATTGGGGTACCCATGGGAGGCCTGAGTATCGAATAGGTGAGAGATCGAGTGCCGAGATCGAGGGAATCTCTTGATGCACTTCTTGTTGTGTATCGCTGAATGCTCTGGAAAGAGCATCGGGAACGACATTAAGAGCTCCTTTCTCGTGGACGATAGTAAAGTTATACGCCTGGAGCTTGAGGCTCCATCTCGCTAGGCGGCCATGCAAATCCTTAAGTGACATAAGCCATCTAAGTGACGCATGGTCTGTTTTGACAGTGAACTGAAAAAGTTCGATATAAAGTCGACATTTTTGTATCGAAATCAATGCGGCGAAGCAGTCTTCCTCGATTTTTTTAATAAGTTTGTTTAATAAGTTGGGAATGAAACTCCTATACCACCCTGCCATCCCTAACAGGCATCGCATTTGTTTAACAGTAGTGTAACAGTTTCAGGGAAACTGTTAACAGAAATTTTACGAACTGAGAGGTTTTGGTGCGGTCATCTAGGGCCGGCTAAAGCTCAGGGTAGGACGTGGGGTTTACCAAAACATCAGCAAGTCTTGTTAGACCGCGGAAAAGGAATCGAAAGAACATAGGGAAAGGGAGTAACGAGGAAAGGAACAAGGTGAGGCACAACTTACCCTATCCTGAAACCGTTTACTGCTACAACATTCTCAACCTTTACACAACTGTATTAGACCACACACATCACGTGGGAGAAAACAAAAAAAAATGGAAAGAAAAAAAAAAAATAAAAATAAATGAATCCAGCAAAAAAAAAAATCAGAAGAAAACAACACGAAAAAAAAAAAAAAATTATTTAACAATAATAAATATTTCTGACTATATATATTTAGAACAAAATTAATAAAAAAAATAATATTCTTAATTAAAATAAAAAAACTTACAATATCCCCTCCACCATCCCGAGCCTTAAAATTAAGAAAATATAATTTATTTTATATTTTGTTTCGTTGTTTATATATGTTGTTGAAATTGATGTTGCTGATGATGACGTAGTGGATGATAAAAAAACAAAAACCGTAGTAGTATGATATTTCCACTAATTTTTGTTTGTGCACATGTGTTTTCTTTATTTTTTTTTTTCCGTTGTTTTTGTTGTTAAACTGATACTGCTGATGATGACGTTGCTGACGAAAAAACCGTATTCTCACAAATTTTTTTCCTTTTTTTTTTTGTGTGGCCAGAACATGTGGTTTTTAGTTTTTGTTTCGTTGTTTTTGTTGTTGTAACTTTTGATTTAGTTTGTAAGATTTTATTTAGTTTTTATTCACTTATAACTTTCTTTTTTATTCAGTCTCTTATAATTTTTTTTTTTTTTTTTTATTTCAAGATGTGTAAAGGGTTTTTTTTTTTTTTTTTATTTATTAAATTTTTTTGTTTTCTTTTTACTTTATTTTGTACATAAAATTATTCATTTGAGTAATTTGTTATTATATTTAAAACATTATTATTATTAACATTAATAACTATATTGATATTTAGACATTGTTAATATAACTACCTAAGTCAAACATTTTATTTTTATTTCTATTAAATCAAAACTCAATTGATATTTTACGTTATCACACCAATTTCAATCTCTTTTCGTTTTACTTTCCACAATTCCTTTCTTACTATTCTCATATACTTCTATTTTTTTTTCTTTTTATATTCTTACTTTTTTTTTTTTTATTTATTTTTCGATAAACTTAATTACAATCAAAAAAACAAAAAAAATGGTAATTTTTGTATTTTTTGATGGGATAAAAACATATTAATGATTGTAATTAACAAAGTAATTGAAATTCTTGGGTTTTTTTAAATAAATAAATTTATTGGTGAATTTTTTTCTCGGCGGAACCCAGTTTTTAATTTAAATTAAAGGAAAACGAAAATTTTTTTTATATAATTTTATAAGAAAAGAACAATTTTATTTAATTTTTAATTTTATATCGACGTTTCGATTTGAATTCCAAATCATTTTCAAAGATTAAACTAGGAGCAATTATATAAAACAACAATAATGATAATTAAAATATTGAATTTGACTTAAATTAAACAATTTTTGTACTTACATAATAAAATAAAATTGACTATATTATATCAAATTAAAATAAACTGCACAAGACTACGATACATTTTACAATGCGGCACTTGACTAAATGACAATTACGCGAAAGCGGCTAGTGTATCACAGTTATAGTTACAGGTAAAAAACGGAATCTATAATATTAGTACCGAAAAAGGGAAAAACCGTTAAATAATTTGGTACCTAAAAATTACTGGGGAGTTTTTTATTTTATGATGTTATTATAGGAATTAGTAAGCGAAAGGCTGTCAGTTTGTTTGTTCATTGTATTATTAGTTGTTTTTATGTGGATCATTTCTAGTATGTTACGTTTCAGGTAGTTGGATTCTCTGTCTAAAATTTTTACTTTATCAAAATTGGGGGAGTGTTTCAGTCGGAGGGAATGGTCAACTAATGCGCTATGTTTTGGATCTTTGATGTTTATATGGTAATGGTGACTGTACATGCGTTTCTTTAAATATTGTTTGGTTTGGCCTATATACGTTTGGTTACAATTATTGCATGGTACTTCATAAATTAAATTTGATTGTATTTGTTTGTCCGTTTTATCTTTAAGTTTGGAGAAGGTATTTTTATAGAGGGTGTCGAAAGGCTTAGCAACTAACTGTATGTTATGAGGTTTAAGTATTATTTTCAGGGAATGGAAAGTACGGTGTTCATAGGGGATCGATATGTATCGTTTAATTGTTGGTTCCTCTACTGGTTCGACTGTTGGTCTGGGTGTTTGATGATAATTTTGTTTAACGGTTTTTATGGTTTGGTTCACAATTTGTGGTGGGTAGTTATTGTTATATAATGTTTCTTTGAGGAGGTCAAAATTTTGTTTGTGGAAATCTGGATCTGATAGTGATAAAATGCGTTTTGCTAATATGGTTATTGTATTTATTTTGTATGTTTTGGGAAGATAAGAATTGTAATTGAGATAACGTCCTGACCATGTCTTTTTATGGTACCAATTAGTAACTAGCCGTCTATTATTGTTTCTGTGTATAATGATGTCAAGGAAAGGAATACTACTGTTTGTTTCGTTTTCTATTGTAAATTGGAGTTTTTTGTGAAAATTATTGAAACTATTATGAATTGTCTGAATATCAGTTTGTCTAGCTATGCACAAAATGTCATCTACGTAGCGTAAAATGTTTGACCACCAAAATCTATCTATTTTTCTGTTGTTTTTCTTTCTTTTTTCTTTTTTCTCCCGCATGGATCAACACGCATTTATATACCTATCACTTAACGGAATATACCCGTTGGAGTAAAAGAGAAGAGAAAGAAAAAGAAAAGATCATAATCAAAAACATATTTCTTTCTCCTCCTCATCCAACCAGTATTTTTTTTGGTCAGGGTAGAACAACCCTGTGACGAGTAACCTGAAGGCAGCTCGTCACAGTAGTGGGGACTGGAAATTTGCATATTGCTTCGACTTTACTTGGATCGGTTCTAAGGCCCTCTTCACCCACGATGAAACCTAGATAAGCGATCTTGCGCATCATGAACTTGCTTTTGGCTAAATTAATGGTTAGACCTGCATTGGAAAGAAGTAGTGCGGTTTTTTAGAGAAGAGAAAAATGTTCCTCCATCGAGGCAGAGACGATCAAGAGATCGTCTAAATATACGAAGATCTTGTGTTTCAGCTCGTGAGGCACGATTTTGTCCATAAGGCGAGACATATTGGTACAACGGCCTCCCAAACACGGTGAATGCTGTTTTCTGACAGAGGGATTTGCCAAAAGGCATCCTTTAGGTCTATGGAGGAGATGTATTTTGTGTCATTGAGACGACCGAGTGTCTTTTTTTGTGATCGAATTCAATTTGCGACAGTCTAAGCAAAGTCGAGATTTTCCATTAGACTTTCTCACTAGGTGTACTGGAGAACTCCACGGACTTGCACTCTCCTCTATTACATTCATCTCTATCATTCTGTGCAACTCTGCATATATGAGGTCTTGAACGACAAAAGATACATTATAATTCCTTTGTTTTATGGGGAAATTATCACCTGTGTCGATGTCATGTTCGAGAATTTGGGTTTGGCCTAGCCCATGCTTTTCGAAAGAGTAGCTTTAGTATACGAAAAAAAAAATAAAAAAAATCCACAATAAAAGATCAGATTTCACCTGAACTTAAACGAAATTATCATACATAATTTCGCAATGAGTCAATGAAACTCAAACATTATTGTTGACTATGTAGAAAATTTACTATGTTGTAATCACGTGAAAAAGAAAATTTCGAACTGTGACGAAATATTGACACAGCAAGAAATTCTTTTTTGTAAGTACAAAAACAAAAATGGTATGTGTACTATTTAGTTACGTCTAAGAAGTTTTAAATGATTTTTCTCTAATTTGAATTGGGGTAAAAATTAGAACCAGCGTCCCATTACAAATGCAAAAGAAAACAGCCCACCGTGGTGGACGACCCACACTCTGAGTAGTCTTAAAGCCGGGCCAAACATCCTTGATTATTCAATTTATAGTTATCCGCTCGTCTTAGTCACAAGGGCTTTATGCCCGAGCAGCTTATGTGCCTCTCAACGTTGTTCCCACAACAAAATAAATAAAGGAATTCGACACGACAATTATACATTTTTTTCTTCTTTTTTTAACGATAAAACGGCGAATACCACTTCACTTGTATGCTCATTATCTTTATTTCGATATTAGCTTTCGAGTCTGCATGTTTCACCTTGCCTTGTCTCGTCTCGAGTAATGGAACCAGCGTTAATGAGTAATGGCTAATATGATGAATGTCTAATATGGCAACAAGTCCTCACTTTTTTTTTCAATTCAGCTATCGTCTGTTGTACCCCTGTCAATGCTGCATCCAAATCGTCTGTACTAATTGTTATATCATGGGATCGTACCTGGAATCAGTATGGAGTGAGTATTAGGATCCCATTGCCCTGGACTGTGGTTGGTTTAATTTTTTGTTGGCAATCTGTTGTTGTAGGTAATACTGCCTGGATGTTGTACTGCGGAACCGGAATTGTGTCATGGTTTAGTAATGCCACTTCACAGTGTACCACGTTTGATTGTACACTATACATGGGTCCTGTAGGTGTACATATAATCGATGTTTCATTCCACTCCTTACAAGTTTCCAGTGCTTTTTTGGTACCGGGGTAGTACTAGTTCGTTGTATATTTATCATCACATATGAGAATTGGGGTTTGATGAAAATGAAGGTATCCTCGTGTTTTGTAGGAACGGGTATAATGTGGGATATCTGGAACTCTTCTCGTTGCAGCAAGGGTAACTGGACCTCAAATATAATTTGGTCCTCTTCAATACCAGCTTTAGTACTGAGTAATTTGTATAAATGGGCACAGTGCATTTCGAAAAATGGCACCCGAGTGGTAGTGGGTAAATGTTGCTGTACTTCTTTTAATTGCTGCTCTAACTGAGATGGTGGTAACAGTCGTGTCGTTGCACGACCATGATGTATGTCACCTTATTTGGGTCGTTCTTGATGTCTTTGAATATGAATATGGTTGAGGTTAATTGCAACAAAACGTCCACAAACTCGTCATGTGACACCAGCTCTTGGATATCTTCTCGCAACAGTTGGTTGTGTCTTACATCTAGCATAAGCGTCTGTTGTTGTATCAAATGTTGCAATTTCAAAGTTCCTTCGGTCACCCTCTGTATTTGTTCATGATAGACTTGTGCATCACGCTGATTCAGTACTCCAAATAGAACGCCCAGCAGGTTTTCCACAAAATCTGATTTTAACATGAGATTATGGGTTCCTAAATTGTTAATCAAAAACATGACTGACTCTAAAAGTCCTTCACAGTTCCGGATCGGTATATCATTACTTGTTTTTTTTTTGCATGTTGCTTGTAAGTTGGTTGCCGTTTGCTGTATGTGTTCCTACTCGTGCCAATAGTCCGTTAGGTTGTAGTAGGCGATTAATTTCCACTTGGTCATGGAAACTGTTGCTTGTCCCAATTCCACGAAGTATATTCCAGGCTCTGCCTCAAACCTCTGGAACAATAGATTGTGGTTTGCTTTTGCCCACATCATTAATCTGTAACAATGTCCTCTTCATTCGACCACCAGGAAGATAGTTTGCGGATAAGCTCGCCGTGTGGGGGATTCATCGGTCGAATGAGACACATTCAAATTTTTATTTCCTGGTAACCACAATGTAGATCACCCATTCTTTCACTATATACTTGATCTTCCCTTCAGTTACCCATTACGATCGAAAACCAATATGAATTAATAAAAAAAAAAGCAAAAAGTCTTAACTAATTTTACTAACTCTTAACTATTTAATACTAATAGTAATAACAACAAAAAAAAATGTATAATAATAATATATATGAAAAAAAAACGTCATCAAATTTCACAATGTTTGTTTTTTTATGTCTCCTTCGTCGCAGCACGTGGTTGCATCCGTTATCCGTTGGCGATGATGATGACTATCAATAAGTAGCCGTCTTCTTAACTAATTTTATTTCCTTCTGTTATTGCTTGTCGTTGAGTCGTAGTTTTAATACTAAGTAAGATTTATGTATTTTACTTGTATTAGCCGTAGCCACTTAGATAAACACGACGATAAAGGTCCGCACTTCTACGCTGTCAGACCGTTTTTATTTAATTTGTTTTTTTTTATTTTGCTTTTGTTTTTTTTTTCAGTACAATTTTCAATTATAATTTTTTTTATTTTATTTGATAATTTATTAATTATTCTTATTTACAAAAACATGTTTATTTCTTTTATTCACTTAGATATATATATATAGTTTACAACAAAAAAAACTTTCACAGTTCAAATTCTTAATTTAAGTTATTTTGGACCCACTAGCACCATAATGTTTATATATATTCATATCACAATCATGAACTTTAATTAAACTTATATAATCTAATACAATTTTTCCATTAAAGATATTTTTTCTTATTTATTATTATTTATTCAGCCATCAAAATTAGGCTCATCGTATTTACTTCAAAAAAATTCTCAAAAATACTGTCCCTTTTTCTTTTTATAGTGACCTTAAAATTGAAAATTTTTTTTAATCAAGTGTTATTATTCGATTTTTTTTTTTTTTTTTTTGTTAAGGGGAAAATTACTTGATACGAAACAGTTGGCCAATTAATTATTATTTTTCTTTAAAATAAAAATGTTTGATTTGGTTTTAACCGGGTGATCCCACTTAGTGTTACAAATCCCACACAGCGGCTAACTAGTTGGGCTCCCACACCGGCTAGCTATTTCGGCGAGAAAATAATGGTCGTGGATTAAATTTGTTGGGCTCTGGCCGGGAACATTTTGGGAGAATTACACCCCGCTCCGTGACTTCTCAGGCATTGGTCCTTCACCTGTGACAACAACAGCTCTTCCATTTCATCTACATTTTAAATTGTAGAGTCATACGCGATTCAAAAATAATTTTTGCATAAGATAATAAATTTATGTTTCTCTTTATTATACAAATTGGCAACGATAATAAAGAATACAATTAATTTTTTTATTAATAATTCATCCAAAAAATTTCCCACTTATTTGCGAGCAGTTGGGAAACTTGTTCCCCTAGTACTACATAGTCATCTTTGTGATGGGTTTCGTCCTCAAAATAACACACTTTATTACATACCTCGCAGTAAATGTGGGGCTCTTCCGGGTAACTATATTTATTATAGACGAAATTCGTAGTAAAATAATCCTCCTCATCCATGAAATATAGGAGTTCATGGATGTCGAGCGGATAATTTATGTACAATTCGTACATAAATTATCCTCAAGTGTTATAAAAAAAACGGTTTATAACTAGTTTTAACTGTTCTTGCATATCATGTATTAATTTTAAAGGACAGGACTCCACATTCAATTCTGGATATAAATATAATTTTTTAAAATTTTTTAAAATAATTTTTTAATGTCTGAGGTTGTGTAACGAAGCTACCACATGGTTCTTTTGGACCTAGCAATAACCCCGTTAGTAGACTCTTTAGTGGATGTTCCATTCAGCATTTTTCAGCCGACTAGCGGTCAGTGGTGTGGGGAGGTCCTTTTATGGACCTCCACTTGATATTAACAAAATAGAACTAAAGAAAATTTATTATAATAATGTATAATAAATTTGTCCATAATCAAAATATGTAAACACTCAATCAGCTGTTTCATCAATGATGTAAATATCTGAAAATAAAAAACATATCAAATGTTATAGAACTAGTAATTAGAAATATATACCATTTATACTTAACTAAATTAACTTACTAAAGTACCTAACACTTATTTTAATATTTTAATTAAAATTTTACACTTAAAATTTCAACTCAAAACAAATCACAAATCTATAAGATAAACGAGTTAAATTCCATAATGGGCCTTATATATGGTTTAAGGACTACAGATGGAGTAAAATAAAAATTGCAGCATCTTATAAAATTTAAATATTGACTAGGTTTTTTGTAATTGAATAAAATTCTAGCCTATTAGATATGTCCCTTTCAATTGCCTTATCAATGCAAGACAGAAGTGAATTATTCAAAATCTTACGGGAGCAATTCAAATGAAAATGAAGCGGACACTGCAGGTATATCATCAGTAAAAATAATCAAAAATGTGCTTGTATACTTTTGAGTGCTGCCAGTATTTCAGAATCAGTTTCGTTAATTCTTGGCATTTTATACGATTTTTTTCTACAAAATCAACGAACTTTCACTGATTATTCTCTGAAATAATCACACACAAGTAATAATCCCTCTTCTAAAATTAGTCAGATGCCAAATTAAAAAAAATGATTCCGGCCTATATCATTTTTACATTTTAATTTTATTGGTTTTAATTTCACTCAAATACATCCGTACAGTGATGTTTCCGGCTACCAACTAATTCTATTTTTTTTTTGTATTTTTCTATACATAGTCGGGATAAAGTTTATGATACCCAATAAAGTTTATGACATTATATCGTGTACAAGTTTATAGACTTTTTATTTTATTATTTTTTTAACATTGACTACTTATAACTGACTACTTATGGATTGTACACAGAAAGCAAAAAAAATGTTAATATCAAACAAAAATGATTTGAATCAAATCAATTTTGATTTTAACTATGCTCCGAAACTTAAATTGCTTTTTTGATTGATTTGACGGCTGTAGCTGTTTCAATTTTGCCGATACTATTCAAAATAATTGACATTGTGCTTGGAATTAAGCCAATGTTATTTAAGGCGTCGCGAAGTTCATCATCAATATAGATGCGAACAAATGGGTGTCCAAATCTTTCTGTTTATCGTTGCTGTTTGCTCTCAATGTATATCGTTGCTGCTTGCTATTTTGTTCTTTTACGGAAAGTTTCGTTTTATAAAAACACGTTTTTTTGTTTGTGATTAATCACGTTATATTTTTTTTTTGTTTTATTTTTGTTATTAATCGTACAAATTCCAAAATGATACTACCCGAAAAAAAAAAAAAAACAAATAATTTTCTATCTCTAAGCTTAATAATGTTTTCTCTCTCTCTCCTTTCTCTATGTTTTTAAGTGTGATATAATACAATAATAAATATAAAAAAAATACAGTACACGAAGCAATGTTTCAGTTTTAGTACATCTTAAACACTTTCTTCATTCTGGATCTGCTGTGATAGGAAAAGTTTGTAGTACGCTAACCATAGATTCACTCTGTAAAATTGGTGAATATTGCAAATTTGTTCAATTGTTTCTCTGTTCCATGTCGAACAGATGTTGTCATATGAAATCATCGAAGCTACTCCCACTCCTCTAGTCGTGATTGAAATTGGTATTGCGATAGCTTGGGGTGTGACTTGTGCTTGATTAACGATTTCATCCAACACTGTTGAATCTGGATCATCGAACAACTTTAAACGTTTGTGAAGTTCACTTGTAAACTTCTCCATTGTCTGTTTGTTCTTCCTGTCTCTGAACTTTTGCATGTTCCTCTGGTTTGCGCCTTTTCCTTGACGTTTGTTACTTTTGTCTTTCTTGATCTTAGATGTATCATCTAAGATGGGTAATTCTTTATTATCTTCCATTGTAATTTAGGTTGAAAGTTCGTTTAATCAGAAACGAAATTGTCATGCTCCGAAACTTAAATTGCTTTGTTACAAAATTCAGCGATCTTCAAACAAAACATAACTAAATATCGTGAATTAAAACAAATATGCTTATGGTAAACACTATTTGTTTCTGCGCTTTCCGAAATAAAAAACTTAATTTTTAATTCACTATATTTCATCCGTCTTGCTTGATGATTTTATTATAATTAATATTTCATTTTTCTTTATTGTTCACACTGTAACGGATCAAGGTGCGAGTCCCAATTGATGTCATTAAAACGACACCATTGAGATCCGCACCCCGATGGCGTTAACAGAATTCTTCCATTAGAGGCCTTGCTGCGGTGTAGTAGCCGGCTAGAGCTCAGGAGCAGATAGGGGTGGGTGTGCAAGGCATAATGGAAGCTTGAATAACCGCGGGAAAGGATAGACGGGAAGGCGGGGTCACTTGACCAAGTCGGCACGCAACCAGACTTGTAATCATCACATCACAAGAAAAAAAATCAAAACAAAATAATTGACCTCATTACAGTTACTTTAATAAATAAAATAAATAAACGAAAGCAAAAAAGAAACAGAAATGAATTTAAGAAAAACAGAATATACTAAAATCTTAAATAACTTAACTACACAAAATTTTAATTTAAACTACAACAAAAACAAACTTAAATAACTTAAATAAATTCTTAATTAAATTTACAAAAAAAACACAAACTTAAATAACAATACTAAGTCTAACTTACCCCGCCACCAACATAAGCCTTAATATTATAAAATAAAATAAAAATGAACTCGTTTTTTTTTTTGTTATGTTGTTGTTGTTGTAGAAGATGACGATGTTGTTCTAGTTGATTTTAGTTAGGATACACGTTGTTTTTTTTTTTTTTTTTTGGATTATTTTTTATTTTTATTTTTTTTTTTTTATTTTTTTTATTTTTTTTCGATTTACACAAAACACGACTTTATATACCCACTCATTACCCGTTACTTATTTTGTAAACAAATAATGTAGGGGCAATGAGCAGGAATACAACATAAAAAAAATAAATTTTAAAATAAATTAAACATCAAAAAAAATTCGGGGGTGGACACATATATAAATTTAAAACAGGGGAACGAGCACAACAAGTCGCTCGTTACAACACTCATCCGTGCGTACAACACGGGAATTACGAATGAGTGTGATTTATACTACATCGCTTTTACATTTACCAATCTTTCATAGATGGCGCTATTTAATAATATAAACTGGTATAATATAATATAATAATAATATAAACTAACCATTCATAGATGGTACTAATTGACCGTATAAACTAAGATATAATATAGTACAATAATAACCCAATTTAAGATGTTCAAGATATTCATTACGGTGGCCGTAACACTACTGTGTTTGCTTCAAAACTAATTGACTTTTGTATTGAAGATTTCCGTAATTGGAAGTACCGTACTTTTTGGTTTCTCAAGTGTTTGTTGAGTCTAGTGTTCATGTGTGATCGAAACACATCACAAATGAACACTAGACGCATGAACACTAGATTATCGATAATGGCATAATTCGTATTCATTGATTGTGTATTGATCTCGGTGTTATAATAATCTATTGTGGTAGAGGTTTGTGAGGCATTCTTGTTGTATAAATATTATATACAAACTGTTTTAATAAATAAATAAATAAATAACTAAATATATTTTATTATATTTTATATTTTATTGGTATATTTTAATATATATAACTTATTATTTGTTATAAAATTTATTCTATTTATTATTATTTCTTATTTTTTTTAATTATTTATTTTTTGATAATTTTTTAAACTTAACACTTACACTTCTTAAAACCAACTGCCTATATTTTATTTCATTTTTTTAAACTCCCATGAACCACCGAAAAAAGTTGGTTCATGCGATTTTTTTTACATATGTCGTTTTTGCTTTTATCGGCATATTTATGTTCATATTTAATTTTATTTAAATTCTACAATTCGGCAATAATTAATAATATAATTTATTTGGTTTCGAAACGACAACGTTTGAAATTCGATCACAAGAAGTGACCGACATAATTTTGTAATTGTTATGGGTGAATGGTATTTGTTGGAATGCGAATGGATAAGGAATTGTAATGGTTTACAACATCCTATATAATATGTATGGATTATGTATCACTACATTTTTTGTTTTTGTTTTGTGATCTCTATTAACGAACAGAAGGAAATATTAGTTTTGTTGTATTACTTATGACTAATTGAGGAAAGGGGTAAAGGAAAAAGTATATATGATGACACGAGTGTTTGGTACAGTTAAAATTTGAGGAACTAATTTTTGGCTCGATAGTTTTAGCGCACGTTGCGACACACGACTGCTCTGAGCTGGCCAAAGTTCTTAGTTCTAGTTCTCAACGGGCGGTAGAAGTGTTAGTAGTAGAATTTTAAATACTTACCAATATCTGTAAATTGTGCGTTCTCCTTATAGTAGATACAGAATCTCTTTAACTCGTCACAGTAACGAAACGTTTTGTCAGATTGGTATTATAGAACTGTCTTTTTATTGTTTTTATAAATCAACTTATATACTAAAATTTTATATTGCAAACAACAACACTTTTTGTGTTCGAATTAATTGCTGATTTTGAAAATTATTAATTTTTACTAAATTGTTAAATTTGCGATTATTGTTTTCCCGTGTGTTGTTGTTTGTAATTTCGAACTCGATTGAACTTATGAAACATATTGGTTCAACTGAGTTCGTTAAGTTTTATTTATTTTTTGTTAAGGTGGATTCACAACACATGTTGTTTCACGAACATATACATATATGTATTATATACATATGACGGCGTTATACGAGATTAATGTTTGTCGTTGTATAGAAATATATATGTAAACTTGTAGAAACCTTCTAGAATATTCTAGATGTTGTAAGATAAAAATAAAAATAAAAAATGCACAATTAAAAATTATGAATTTATACCGGTCTCTGGGAAAAACGACAGAGTCCAGTCATTTAATCCACTTTGTCATTTATATTAATTTAAACACATATACACACAATCCATGTATATAACAAGATTATACAAATTTAGTAGTTTTGTTGTTTAACGCTTTAACGTTCATAAAAAAATGGGAGTTGGGGTTATATTTTTTGTAAGTGTTTTACACTAACCAGGACAAAATCTTATATTATCAACAATATAATGATAAAAAATTTAATTAAATTAGGAAATATAGCAAGTGACATATATGTGCCTATGATCACAAACGGGAAAAAATTTATAAAAATAAAATTTGAATTTTAGTCGCATAGAACTAATTTATTTTATCAATTCATTTATTTAAAAACTTCAATGAAAATGATTTCAAATATATCACAAAATTATCACAAGAAAATATAAAATAAAAGTAACAAAAAATGATATGTATATTAAATTATAATTGTAAGGAGACTTTAATTTAATTTGTGGTGTTCACTGAAGCAATCTCTTTCTGTTGTGTAACATAAATAAACTTCACATAAAACGCAGAAATTTGGGGTTCTATTATAAATATTTTTCGTTTTGCAATTGAAGCATCTTTGCCTCAGTTCTCTCTTATGCATTCGGTGTGTATCGAGAGAAGTTTTAAATTTTTGATTGGTTATTTTCCGTTTTTCAGTTTGGTTCATCGTAAATGAATGAGGCCTTTTTCGCGAGGTAAAATTTCTAATTAATTCACGGGCAACACTTTGGCGAAATTTCAAACTACTGAACTTTGTTTTCAAATTTAGTTCATTGGAAGCGTCTATATGTAAAATATAAGCATTATTCACGGCAATATCAATAAAATCAAAAAATATTCGCAAGTAAAATTTTATTTTTGATCGGTGGTCAATTTCGTACGTTACTTTCTTTTGGTCCATAATGTCGACACCACCCATATTTTGGTTGTACTGCATAATCATGTTTGGACAGGGAATAATTAATTTGTCACTAGTTCCCTGAATTCTTCTTTTGACTGAAGATTTTAATATTGGAGACAAAAAATTAGAACACATGTACAACTTCTTTATTGTTAATCCACTTAACAATGGAGACACCATCGGAGCTGCGACATTTGATATCACCCCTTTTCATTTTGTCTGAGGAAAAACTAGGCATTTGCTTTCGGTTTTTACGAACTGTACCACAAGCTTTTATATTGCGACGATATAATCCATATTGCAAATTCGGTGAATTGAAAAAGTTATCGAAATAGAACTCAATGTCCATACCAGATAAATCTTTTGTCAATTCATTAACAACCATTTCACCTAATAAATCAGATGATTTTTCTTTTTTCTTTCCTGCGTAGATATCGAACTGGTATAAATATCCATTCTTCGCAGCACATCTGCACCATACTTTAAACCCCCATCTAATGGGTTTGCCTGTAAATACAATTTGCTTTACTAAAACAATCAATAATTTTATTTAATATTTACGAACCTTTCACGTATTGTTTCAATATATTATGTCCTTTAAATTTTATCATATGCTCATCTATTGATTGTGTTGTGGAATTTGAATAGGCCTTTTTAAAGGTTTTATTAAAATGTGAAATAAGCGGACGAACTTTATATGCACGATCATAATGAGGGTCTGTGGTAGGAACTGCTTTTGAGTTATCAAAAAAATGTAAAGCGGATCTTATTTCTTCAAATCTTCGATATGACATAACATTTGATACAAATGGTATTATCATATCGGGCTGTGTTGACCAATAATCTCTTAAAGCAGGCAAAACGTGGTAGCTCATCACTAAATTGAGTCCTAAGAAAGCTTTCATTTCCTCGTCCTTAATATTAAATTGAATTCCTTTTTGAACGCAATAAATTTTGTTCTGTTCTATGATTAATGCTACCAGAACATTTAAATTAGTAGCGGCATCAAAAAAAGCAAAGGGACTTGAAAAATCTTCCTTAACAATATTTTCTGGCAGTAGAACTTTTGAAAATTCAATTGTGTTTGTGATTGGGAAAATATTTGCTTGATATTGGTTTTTCTATTTAAAAATATGAGGCGCAGAATTTTCTTCCTGATTAGTGTTGATCTCATCTAATTCGTCCGTCAAGACTATATCATCTGACTTAAAGCAATTATTAGTTAATGGACTTTCAATAATTACTTCGCCTGTATCCATAATATTGATATCATCTTCTAAGAAAATATGATCTTCTTGATCGATTTATTGATCGTCTTCATTGTCACTGTTATCAGGCCATACCATTTGAATAAGTTCATCTTCTGTTACCAAAAAACGACGGTTATTTTCCTTGCAATAAATCGTATTCATTTTTTTTATATAAATATATCAAAATTCTAACGAATAGAAAAAATATTTGATCAAACTACTGTGTGACATATGCAAAACGAAATTAAAAATATTATTCATTAATGTGTGTACATTTTTACATATGGGCACACATAAGTCACAATTAAAAAACACTATTACTTAGTTGTTAAATGTTATTTCTTACCAGAATTTTTGATAAACAGTTTAAAAATTATTTCATTTCACAATAACAAGCAAAATTTAAGGGATACAATTATTTTAAATAATTATTTAGAACGATTGAAGTTAACACAAAATCTACACTTTTTACTCCACAAAAAGTTCGTTAAAATAATCATTTATATCGAAAATGACAGTAGAATATATTAAAACGCAGTTTCAACTAGTTTTTAAGACATTGCAAAATATGTTAGGACATTAATCAATAAAATAAAGTAAATAAAATCGACTGGCACACATATGTCCCAAGAACGTTAAAGGGTTAAACGCACATGTGCATAAAACAAACTATTTATTCACGGCGCCGCACAAATATTTGATACATTGACCACACCAGTATTTATCCAAAAATTAAACCCTTTCACTATTTATATAGATTGGGCCATCGCCATGTTTATTATTCTTTATTCACAAGAAACGACACAACGCATCACTTTAATTTATTTATTTATTTTATTTTTGTTTTTGATCGGAACACGTCCGATCTCTTCAAAGATCTTATCTTATCTTATGAAGCGACGGGACAATGTTTGGCCTAATTCTTGCCGCAATATTTCTAAAGTATACAACCCATTCACCAATAGGTGCTCCAGCTGCAGGGATCAAAGATCAATGATCGACCCCGTTTAAACAGTTTTAGAATATTTTGGATCAAAATTATTCTAATTAATAAATAACATTTTTTTTTCTGTGTAATAAATTTATGTATATATTATAATAATGTATATAAAAAAAACCACCACCCGAAAAAAAATTAACTAAAAATTAATTATAAGACAAAAACTAACACGAATTTCGCGGAACATATATTAAAAAAAAAAAATCCATCAATGGCATCGATACTTGGTCAAGAGTCCGATCACCAATGAATTCCAAAAGGTAAAAAGTCTTGTCTCGTGTATTTTTTTTTCTGTTTTTTTCTCGCTGTTATGACGACATCCGGCATCCTCAGTTCTTTTTTTAATTATATTTTAAATTTTATTACAATATACTAATTCTATTACAATTCATGGATTTATTTACAAGTTTTATATATACATAACAACCATAAAAAAGATTGATTTTAGGATTTTAGTACATACGTCATCGAAATTTAAATCCTTAGCAGGCTTCATAGTGTCATTTAATTACAGTAGATTTCGCCTATAACGACAATCAAGGGACCGGTAATATTCCGTCGTTATACCCGAACTTCGTTATATACGAATTTTTCTTTTAGTAAAGAAGCAAACTGCAATGCTAACTCTAACATAATGTATAAACTAATAATTGGTTTTTGGTTTAAATTAATCCATTTTAATTACGTTTCAATTAAAATTCATATTACATACATACATATATTCAACATAGTTTATACAGCATTACATAAAAAAAAAAAAATATTACGATAAATAATATTTCACTAAAAGATAAAAAAAGTAAACATTTTACATAATATAATTATAGTTAGAACAACAAAAATAATTAAACTGAATTAAAAAAATCAGTAATCGCAGTTTGTTTGAAGTTTTTATTTGCTATGTAAGTCCTCTGGACATGCCTTTCTATTGCTAAAAGAGACTTAACAGATTGTTCGTCAATTTCAGCTTCACCGAAATATAAATAATTTTTTACAGTGGAAATTGCGGTTATAGTCTCATTAATAGAAGGTGGCAGAAATTCATCATTTTCTATAACTTCAACATCGTTCTCGTCATTAATTGTTGTAGCATCGACTGTGCCAAGTACACATTCTATAATATCGTCATCAGATGGTTTGGCAGCGGTAGTAACAGCATTATCGATATTTATATATTCAGTCCAAGTAGCATTATCATTTTCGCTATTTACAACTTTAATCCAATCCACCAATGGCAAATTATCCATTTCGTCAAACTCGTCTAAATCTGGTAGTGCTTCAGTTGAGGTAGTAAGCCAACCAGCATGTCTAAAACAATTTTTGATTGTCACTGGTTTAACTTCTCTCCAAGCTGTAGCTGCCATCTCAATTGTGTTAATTAGATTCACGTTGAATGGTGTGTCATTCATTTCCAGCGATTGCATCATTTTCAATAGTAATAGTTTTCTGTAATTACTTTTAATGTTTTTTATGATACCTTGATCAACAGGCTGAAGAACGGATGTGGTGTTGGGAGGTAGAAAAACTAATTTTATGAACGACAAATTTTCGATTTTCGGATGAGCTGGGCAATTATCGACTAACAAAATAATTTTTTTCTTCTCTCGTTTAAGTTCTAACTCCCATCGCATCACATATTTTCTAAAAATTTCGGATGTCATCCAAGCTTTAGCATTAGCTTCATAAATCACAGGTAATGATTTAATATTTTTGAAGCACCTAGGTTTTTGCGATTTACCGATCACCAATAATTTACGTTTGTCCGTTCCATCCATATTAGCAATAACCAAAAGGGTTATTCTTTCTTTAGAAAGTTTTCCTCCAATGCACTTTTCACCTTTAAATTTAAGTGTGTTTTGCGGAGTAAGTTTAAAAAATAAACCGGTCTCATCGGCGTTAAATATTTCGGAATCTTGGTATCCCTCACGTATTTTAGGAAACACATTGTTGAGCCAATTTTCACAATCAGTTTTTGAAACAGCCGCCGCTTCTCCCGAAATTTTACCAACCACTATATTGTGTCTTTGACGAAAACGGTAAACCCAACTGTCACTACAAATAAAATTTGACTTGCCAATTCTCTTAGCGAATTCATTAGCTTTTGCTTGTAAAATTGGCCCGGAAAGTGGAAGCTGATTTCGTCAATTGATAAACCATTCGAGCAATAGTTTATCAATATCGTCGTGTTCTGGTTTTCTTACTTTTTTGATTTTTAAAGAATTCATTTCGAATTGTTGTTTTATTTTGTCTCGATTTTTCCACATCGTTGATAAAGTAGAATGCGATAAATTGAATTCTTTAATTAAATCTGAATTTGATTCACCATTTTCTAAACGCATTACCATTTTGGCCTTTTCTTCAATGGAATAAGATTTTCGTTTTGACATTTTATTTAGAATGTAATTAAAAAAAAAAACTTAGTCCCAAATAATTTATCACATAAATTTTAACACTAATTAAGCTACACGTGAGTTCACGTGTAAATGCAGCGATTGACTAAAAATTAAAAATAAAATCACAAACAATAAAAATAACATGGGATTCCCCTGAAATAGAAAGAAAAACGGATTTTTGGTCGCTATAACCGATTTTGTTTTTTCAAAATCACGTAAAAAATTGTACGTTATATCCGAAATCGTCGTTATAGCCGGGTCGTTATAAACGGACCTTTCTATATTAAAATAATGCTTAATCGCTTGGGACCAAAATTTTTCGTCGCTAAAACCGGAATGTCGTTATATCGGTAGTCGCTATAGACGAAATCCACTTTAATTTATTTAATAATATTACTATTTCATTTTGTTCATTATCACTCTCTATGCTGCTTTATCAGCGAGATACTTTTCGATGATGTTCTTTTTAAACATCGTAGCACTTTTGAATAAAACACTGATATTAATTCCTTGATATTTTATAATTGGTATGATCTCGTTGATAGTTCGTAAGTAAGAGAGTTAAAATTATATTTATTTTAGTAGCTAACTGGATTGACTATAAAGTATTAAACGTATTACAAAGCTTAAATATAGTTTACAAAGTTAGCAATAGATGGAGGTTGATTCAATTAATTTAAACTGTATAATTAATTGCAGTTTTATCCCAATTTATGTAAAATTAATATTATTATCGAGCATCGTCTGTTAAGTAAAATATTTATCACCGATTGAGGTTAATCGTTAACCGCATTGCAATTGATCAGCCAGTCGATTTTAATAATAATTTTACACAATTTTATGATATTTTAAATACTACTGTTTATACTTACCTTTCACAACAAAATTTTTAATATTTCACTACATTTTTAATTAGCCACTATAATAAAATTGCTTAAGAATAATTATTATTGATTTATCCGATCAAGGCCTAATATATATGGCCCTCATCCGATCGGGGAAAGTGGGGGAATTTTGTGCCCTTAAGCGAAAAGCTATAGAATATCAGTTTAATAAGCCATTTCGAAACAGCTTTTAAGTTTTTTTTAATAACCAGTTACACGTGCTTCAAGTTTGCATACTCCAATTTGTTTAGAATTACAATCTTTGCAAGGTAATTAAATCGCCCTGAAAGTCTTTAGTATCTCTGCCGAAGGCTGTCACTAATAAAAAAACACTTTTTCACTTTGGATGTTCCAATGTCTTTATTTTTGATTATACAACAAATAATTATAAAAATCCCAATTTCACACGTTAACTGTTTCAAATCACCACTAGTCACTACACCAAATATCGAATATTAAAATTTTGTATATCGACCACAACTTATTTATTTGTTATGTCTCTTGTCAAAATCAAGAGCCCGACTAACTTTTTATTTTTTTATGTGCTATCTACGAGCATAATCGTACCGCGCAATGGAGTGTATGTATTTGTGAGCATTTACGCCATATCCGGGACGACACCGCTTAAGTATAATTTATACTGTGTATGTCGTGGCGGTTTACAGATGTCACTACGAATGATAGAAATGTTTTTATTTCTAATTCGTCTTGCCACATGTTTCCCGTAAAAATACAGGGTGAGCATCTACGCTATATGTGTCAACACTAACCCAATAGAATGTTTAATGTGACTAGCGGTTTAGAGATGACACCACGAATAATATTTTTACAGTGCGTGAACAAATATTGAAATTAATTATTTGTTGCGACGCTACAAGTCGATAAAGAACGATATTACCCCGAACTCATGGGTAATTCCGAGTTAGTTCAAAAGTAAAAATATTTCAAAAAACTTATTTACTTCGCTTAAAATTACAAAATATAAAACATTAATAGAATTCCTTTTATAATTAAAAATAATAAATAAAAATATAAATAAAAAAATCACATTTTAGGTATGACAAAAATTCAATGGAACTTTACATTAAATAATATCTCAAAGACTGTGAATTATTTGGCCTTTGCCAAATGATTCACAGTCTTTGCAAAAATCACATACGTAGTTCGCGGCATTTTCTACGTCAGAGCAAAAAGCCATGGCTCCAAGCACCACACCGCACACACCTACACCATAGTTCGCCACCTTTTCCGAACTCAGAACAAAAAATACAAATTTCGTCGTTAGCCTCAGAAAGCGGATCCATATCATCAAGCTGATCGTCATCATTACCTAACAGAGCGTCAACATCGCTCTCGGAATCAGATGATGTGAAAATGACTTTCGTCGAAATGGTCTTTTTTTGGTCTTAGAGATTCTTGTTCGTTTTTGTACTTCTTTTTTACTTTGTTTCTTCATACTCGCTTTGGTTTTAGATTCCAGTTTTTTCTTTTTTTTTCTTCATTGATTTAGAGGCCTGTGTCTTAACTGGAGTTGCAATAAAAATAACTGATGTTTGCTTAGGAGGCCCACATCTTTTTGTAACCTTTTCGTGACATATTTTAAATTTATCCGTTGAACAAATTTCATAAACCCTGACGTACGGTTTGCCTGCAATAAGCTCCTTGGATAACGTATGCGATTGTATTGTTGGCAAAGTAGTATTGATCACAATTGGTGAATATGAATTGATCGGATATTTTCAGATTCTGAAATATAGGCTTATTGGGCTTGAAAGGTAGCGGTATACTGAATTTACCTGAACTTTAAATTTTTACGTGCTTGTCGAAGTGTTCGATACATCGTTTCTCCTCGTCGGTGTACTGCTCGAGAGCTGCCAGCTCTTCTATCTCCCAGAATTTCCTCAATGATTGGTCGATACTAATTTCTTCTTGAACAGACAGACACGTGATGGTTTGATGTGGTACGCCATTCGCTTCATATATTCCTCCTACGATCCACCCTAATTTAGTTTTCTGTGCAACGGGCTGTTCTGCGCCTTTCCTTAGCAGATAAAAGCGTTAGGAATTTATCACACCCAATTAAAAGATCTATGGGGCCCGGCATATCGAATTCAGGATCGGCTAATGACAATTGATTTAGATATGTCAATTGCTCGCGGTTTATGGGTTTAGGAGGTAGGTTCGACGTTATTTTCGGTATTACATATGCAGTAATATCAATGTTGAATTTTTTATCGGTCTTAGATCTCACACATAGTGAAGATACCCCTCTTGAATACCCAGCTCTTCCGCCATTAAGGGTGTTGATATCAAATCTTGCATTCGACCGTACAAGGTTTAATCTATTCGCACAGTACTCAGTGATGTACGATCTGGTTGACACGGAATCCAGCAGAGCACGACAGAGCTGTCAATTGCCATACCTGTCGCGTATATCAACCATTGCGGTCGGTAGTAGTGCATCAGCACTTACGCCTTGGTGTAATGAATGTAAAGTTTGAGCGGGATTTGCATTAATATCTTTAGGATCCTTGCACATGGCGAACATTGTAGTAGTTTCTGGGTTATTGGGTGGTTTCGGCTCAGACGTAACATTCGGAGAGATCGCATTAAAATGTACCAACGAATGGTGTATTTTCTTACATTGGTGGCATCGTCCCCTTGATCTACAGTTATATGCACTATGCCTTTCTGCCAAACAATTGAAACACCTGGAACTTTTGTTTAAGTACAGCCTACGTTCTTCTAAATTCATTTGAATAAATTTAAGGCAATCACATAAGCGATGCTCTTGGTTGCTGCACAATAAGCAGTTCGGTAGTGATTTCACTTCAGAGTGAATAGTTTTTACAGTAGAACACTGTCTGGGTTGGTACTTATTGGTTTGGTATTTAAGGCCTTCAAGTGAGTTCATTCGGTTGCTCAAGAATTTGAGAAAATCTTCAATTGCTAGAAACTCCTGTTCTGACGACTCCTGTCGCCATAGCTGCAGTGTGGTCTCATCCAGTTTCTTCTCTGCTAGGTACACTAACCAACAATCTCTAGAATCGGCGCTAGGTCCTAGGGTCTTTAGACCGCGGATGACTTCATCACATGTATCGTACATATGACTTATCGTTTCAACCGAAGGTTTGGTAATTTGCAGCTGCTTGATATATGTCTCGATGAATTCATTCACTATGACGTGCTTCCTGTCATAACGTTTGACGAGTTTCTGGTAAGCCTCAATGTAGCTAGCGTCATCTACCCGGAAGTGTCGTACTAATGTCGCAGTTGGCCCACCAAGTACTAGAACTTTTGGGCAGGTGATAAACTCGTGTTTTCATGGACGGTGCTTTTGAACAGGTCGTGAAATGACTGCCATTCACGAGCTTTGCCGCTAAAGGTAGGTAGTGTTAAACGAGGTAGCTTGAAATCTGCTGATGGACCTGAAAATAATGAGGTTAAACTCGTGTCATTCACACTGCTAGATGGTAATTGCATCTTTGTCCTCATTATTTTTTGCAATGTGGCTACGCACAGGTAGTAGTTGTCGTCTACTGCTTCAATATCCGACTCAGCGTTTGCACTGATGGAGAATATTTCGTCCTCCACGCTCACAAAACTTTTGTAATGCTCCTTTAATTTCTCTAGCCTCGTGCTCATTTCTTCGTATGGCGTAGTATTGTTATAACTAAAGTTTATTCTTAATGATATAATTTTTATAAATGTTTATAAAACTGTTAAATTTACTTACATTTTTTTATTATTTTCTTTTTACACTCACAAAACTAATACTAAATGTTTTTTTTTTACTATTTTTTATTTATTTAATTTTACTAAAACACGACTGATTTTACTCACACGACCGATTTTTGTTACTTCTTTTAACGACTGGTGAATACTATATTCATTTATTTTTTATTTTTTAACTTAAATTGTTCTTTATAAAAAAATGCCTTCTGGCCATTTTTTATCGACCCATTTAAGTCATTTAATACTTAAATATACAATAATTAGTAAACCAGTAATTGACATATATGAAATATACAAATCAAATTGATGTCACCTACTTGCTAATTATTGTATATTTAGTTCTTGGCTTACACAACACAACACCTCCCCTTTCCGCGAGTGAAAATTTCGAGTTCGGAATTTTCATGTAAGGGTATTTATTATATATGTAATTGTAGGGTATATCCCGATGTTATTTTAGTCGCGATTCCCTTACTTTTACTATCTTTGTTGTTGTTGAATACTGCATTTGTTATGACCCTGCTTCCTAATCTGCATGGGTTTGTATCTTTGTTTTTAGGAAATTGGATATCTGTGTGTGTGTATGTATTTTTCTTTTATACTTATATAGCGCCATCATTTGACCTTGACTTGCTTAACCCATTTGTGACCAAAGTTTTTTTTTAAATAATCTGTCGGTTTTGGTTTATTTTAATTCTCAAGGTTTGTAATAAACATAAACTACAAAAAAAAAATTGCAAAAAACAGCTGAAGCCTAGAATGGGGTGTTGCGTAAACGCAACATTGGGCAAACATCAACAATTTTAAATTTTTTTTTATTTTAGATTTTTTAATTTTTCAATGAAACATCAAACTTACTTCAATATAAAATTAAAATGAAAACTTTATGCATTTCACATTTAAAAAATAAAAATAAATATATATATAAATCACATTTTTCAATTCACAACCAATGGAGAATAAACTTATTATATAACTAAGCTAGTTGAAGATGATAGGCTTGAGAACAATTGTTGTGCAATGCTACATCGCATGTTGAACATTTATAAATAGTTTGTGATTTGCAATGTCGGCATCTTAACCTTTTTTTAGTTTTAGCACACTAGTGTGCTCCTTTAGTTTAGGCAGAAAAGCATTTGTTTTCAATGTCTTTCCTTTGGAGGACAACTTTCCAACCCGAATAAGAAGGGATGTTGCAAATTGTCGCCTAAACGCTAGTTGGTCCAATTTTAAATTATATGATTTGGCTAAACTCCAGGAATTGGTTACTGTTAGGACCAACATCCATAAAACCACTGGCATATAGAATTGTAATTTGTTTTTAGAAAAATGATTGGGGTCGGTGTCATCATCGTCGCCTGAGTCTTCATCAGTCTCCTCACAAAATGTGGGTGGCTCCAGAAAAATATCCGTACGCAGCTCTACATCGTCAAAAATATTTTCCAAAGCATCAAAAATGTCAGCAACGGTCCTCAACGGTATTTTCTTATAGTAAAAAAATGTTAGTGAGTGCCCAATGTTGCGTTTGCGCAACATATGAAAACAACAAACAATAATAACTCCATAAAAAGCTTTGATATATTTCAAACAAAAACTACTAGAAATTATTAAGTTTTTGCTACTAATGTACACTTACCAATATTTCAAAGACTCGGAGTCCATATTTTTTTTATTTTAAAAACTGTACACTAATTACACGTCACACCACATGAAAACTAAAACTCAAAATGATCCTAAACCTATTTTGTGTTTTGCTTTATATATCGTTTGGGATAATCGTAAACATTTTACCGGTAAAAATTACTTTTGTTTTATGTAACAATGAAAAAAATAAAACAATGTACATTGTTGCACAAACGCAACACTCGTCACAAATGGGTTAATTGCTTTTTACTTTTTATGAAATATTTAATGTTTCTTATTACATATTATTTTTCAAGAACAATTTAAATGCAGAATGCTTTTGTTGCTTAATTTTACTACGCGTGAAATACGAGACATAATACACCCACACCTCGTTATACGGCCTAGATCGGTTCCTAAAAATTTGGCCGTAAATCGAAATGCCGTAAAGCGAATTTTTTTTTTATATATGTACTTACATATTATCTAGACACAAACTTCATACAGTTTTGAGAAAGGAAAAAAATAATAAAAATTGATTTGTTTTAATTTCACTTTATATATATCAAATTATATAGCGATGTCAAATATTAGCAAATTTAAATTCAATATGTACATCAAATAAATAAAATAAAATAAGTACATAAACTTAAAAACAATATGTACGAGTATGTGTGTGCATATCATAGCACATCTCAAATTCATTCAGAATCACTATCGTTAATGCTAGTTTCTAACAATTCTGCGCTTGAACTTGGACACTGCTTTGATTTAAAGAAAAGATCGATCGTTTGTTGTTTTGCTTTGTTCCTGGCTTCTGTTTGTATTTCTTTATAGCACGTTATTGCTGCGTTAACACCTCGCACTACTTTAGCGATGCGTTCTTCATTAGGATCAGCTTTAGCAAGAATGCTAATCCCTTGCTCAAAATGATCAAGAGCTTGCGATAAGTCATGCAATGACAATTTTTGAGGCTCGATTGGCTTAGGGGCTTCATCATCTGGTAATTGCTGTTGATCAAAGCTAATTAGATCCTCGTTCGAAAGAGGTATTTTATCCACATTTAATAAATTGACCACATCGTAATCGGTGACATCTTCAAAACCTAGTTCATTTGCTAAATTAACAATATTTTGTTGAACTGTAGAAAGTGAATCAGTCTCTGCTACCTCATCAGTCATTACGCATTCTGGCCATATTACTTTCCACACCCTATTTAGAGCAGTTGAATTAATCTCTTCCCAGGATTTGCCGATGTTGTCTACGGCATCTTTAATATTATATTTTCGCCAAAGTTCTTTTAACGAACCACCATTATCTTGGTTAATTAATCCTTTAAAGGTTCGTCTGAGGTAATAAGCCTTAAAAATGGCTATGATGCCCTGATCCATAGGCTGGATTAACGCTGTTGTGTTTTTTGGTAGATATTCTACTTGAACATTTTCCGTTATTTCTGTCAAATTTATTGGGTGTCCTGGAGCGTTATCTAACAACAATAAAACTTTATTGCTCAAATTTTTCATTTTCAAATATGTTTCAACTGCAGGGCAAAAATGTTTTTTAAACCATTCGGTAAATATAATTTTGGTCATCCATGCGTTTTTATTTGACTTCCAAATAACTGGCAATTGATTCTTGTCGATGCCCTTAAATGGTCTTGGATTTTCAGAAATATAAATCAATAATGGTTTAAGTCTAAAATCTCCAGCAGCATTTGCACCAAGAAGCAAGGTTAAACGTTCCTTGGAGACTTTGTATCCTGAAGCCGATCTTTCATCTCTTGAAATATACGTTCGATCCGGCATTCGCTTCCAATATAGGCCGGTTTCATCTACATTAAAAATTTGTTCTGGAACATATCCGCCAGCTTCTATTATATTTTTTAATGTTTTCGGGTATTCACTTGCAGCATTTTCATCAGCACTAGCTGCTTCTCCTTTCATTTTAATGCTGTGTAGGTTATGTCTACCTTTAAATTTATCAAACCAACCTCGACTGGCTAAGAAGGTGATATTTTACCGTCTCCCCTTCCTGGGGTATGGCTGTATTTGCCTGCGCAACTCCGTTGCGTCGGCGGAATAATCACTCACTTTTATTATTGGTATAATGTAGTTATAAACGATTTATTTATATTATCTTTTATATAATTTATTCTTATATTTTATTTATAAAATAATGTATTAATTTAGTTTTTAAAATAAAAACAACTTATCATATAATAAGTTATGATAATTTATTTAACACTTTTTTTATCGACCACTAAGTTTGACCACTACAATTCTACTAATTTCAGTTTCGCGAAAAAAAAACATTTACTCGGCACCATCCCGAATTATTTTGGGAGGCCGGAAGCTACGCTCCACTCTGTTCTAAACTGAACATGTACTTGGTTACGCAGTATTTAGAAATACTGCTGCCACCTTGATAAATATAAACACACTGTGTATTACTTAAAAGTGTGTGTTGGATAACCCGCGATTCCAATCATCGAAATCTTGTATTTAATTGCATGCCAACATTCTGGCGAATAAAATATGCAATTGAAATACCAGGTGATGCACACAATTTATTGTGGTGCACTAAGTTTATTGTAGCAATGTACAATATTTGTGCAGCCGCTACAATATCACCATCAGTTTCGATCGTGCCTGAACTTTTTAAGGTTTCGAAAATACTCAGTGCTTTCTCTTGGATTATCATTTGGCTCATGGGCATTCTGCGATTGTTATTATCCTCAATCCATATTAACAATAGTTTTTCCATCTTTTCTAAGATATTACTTCTCTGACGAGTTAATCTTGACGTATTTGGTGCGGCCAATTGTGAATGCTCCTTGATTTTATCGGCGTTATCGCGGATTGTTTGGATAGTTGATTTGGCAAGCCCCAGTGCATTACAAATTTGAACGATTTTCTCCCCAGAATCGATTCGGCGCAAAACCTCAAGTTTTTTTTCCAAACTCACAGACACACGGTTTCTCTTTATATTTCCTTCCTTTTCTAGATTGGAAGTGTGTTTTGGGGCCATTTTGATGCTAAATAAATTTGCATATAAATTGTTAATTCGTTTGTACCATTTTTAATATAAATCAGTTTACATTTGTTAGTTACTTACCAATAAAAATAACGTTTTAAACGTAAAAACCGCAGAAATAACTTCACACAATCAAACAAATTATTTCACTCACTATTTATTTGTTAAGATCTATCTAATCGTTTTTTATAATGAACCGCAAAAACACAACAATACATGTGTAAATAAATAAATGCAATACGAATATCTTCTCCAAATAGTGTCAGAAAATGTTTTTTCTTTTATTTTTGGTCTAATTTACGTTTTTCATATACCACGGGAATCCCCCAACTTGTTATTTTAATTTTTACGTTTTATTTTCGAGAAAAAAAACATTTAACATAACTTTTCGTATTTTTATTTAGTAATTTTTTTTTGGCCGTATATCGAATATTTGTAGCCGTAAATCGAAAACTAGTCCATAATTAGAAAAAGCCGTTATAGCGAATCGTCGTAAAACGAGGCGCCGTATAACGAGGTATGGGTGTATAGTAAATATCATTATATAAAAAACAAATTTTTGTGTGAGTGTGCATTAAAATACAGCCTTGAGTAGTTTACAATTATGAATTAAAATTAATTTTTTTCTTTCTTTTAATATTTAAATAAATGTATGAATTGTTGAAATTAAACCTTAATGATATTTACCTTATATAAGTTAAAATATGATTTGCTATAATGCTTATTATCTATGGTTAGTGATATTTAAAAAAATAAAAAAAATGTTTTGATTATATATGTACCTGTTCTCTTTTATTGTTAGTAACATATTTTGATTGATTATAAAAGAGGAAAAGTACTTTTTATATACCGTGCTAAATTTAGCTGTTATTCGTTTGTGTTCAGACTGTTGAGATGTTAGGATGGTTTTTATGTTTTGACATGCTTTATATCACACGAATTGCGTTATATGGTTTGACAGTTGTTGGTACTGTCGTAGCTGACTTCTCTGCATCACTTATATCTATGTTTTGTATGTTTACCATAGGAATATTAGATGTTCTTCCTGTTTTGCAACGGCGTATGTATACTGCAGCGATGACTAAAATCATTATTCCACCGACTATAATGACTGTACTGCTATATATGATGTTATTTGATCCATTTTGTATGCTATTGGTTAATTTAATACTATCTGCTATCTTTTGTAGGTGGTTGATTTTGTGTGCTCCTTCAAGGTAGCCTTGGTTATGTTTTTTTCCATCTAATAATTTTAATTTTTGTGTTTGCTTTTCGATATCACTCTCTGGTGCGATAATCACGATATCTGTTTCCTCTGACTTCCTTGGTATTGTTGGTTGCTCGATTTCTATCTTTGAGGTATGACCTGCTATGTTTAGTGTGAAATCTTCCGTTGTTACTCAGCATTTTTGTAGAAATGATAATACCCCTTCACCGGTTAGTTTTAACGTTTCGGTTTTCCCTTCGCATTCTATTATCATGTTAATGAATATAGTGGATGTGCTGGTATCGTTTCACATGGTTGTATTTTATTTAATGGATTTGTGAATAGACTTGTAAGACAATGCGAATTTTGATTGATTATTGTCGGCTGGATATGTTGACATAAAATGAAGTTCGCTTCGACGGTGTCTGTTATTGTTTTGCTTTTCATAACATCCCATATGTTTAATTCCGTAGATTTACTTTTGTCATCGTTGATTGCTATGAATTACGCTTTTGTGATATACATTTCATAGCTGCTTTTCGTTTTGATCGGTTTACACAGATATGGTTTGTACAACGTGAAATTATCTCTTTCTACTACTGGAACTGTTATTTTTATAATGATCTGGTTATCTGCTTCAATGTATGTTACCTCCGTAATTTGCCTAATGGTTTGGTGATATGTTTTGCTTGGGTTATCTTCTATCGTTTGATTTTTTAATATACTGACAGTCTTTTCATATGATACTATTAATGGATGTACTCTTTTGTTATCTAATGTTGATATTATCTCCGTAGCTTCTTCTTGCATTCTGGTTACATGTAAACACTGTATGAATAGTAATGACATTAGTTCCGAAGTTTGTTGATTTATGGTGAGTTTATGACATATGAAATATTTCAATACTATAGTAAATATTTCATATCAACAAGTTGAAGTTAGCCTTTTTAGGTTTTGCTCAAAATATAGAAGCATAATATATGTCATTTATTTGTCTATTCTTCATTATATTTTCAATTTGAGCTTTACTTTTCTTGTGTTACACTCAAATTTTTTATTGAATTATTTTAATTGTATTTCTTATTGTATCGTTGTTAATATTAAATTCATTTAAATTTGTAATTATTAATCCATATTGTTGTTTAATTTAATTTGTTTTAGTTAAAATTAAAATAGTTTTTTCCATTATTTTCGGCGCGTCATTTGAATTTTATTTAAAACATTTTTTAAATTTCTAAAATGTCTTTATCAAGACTAGCAATAATTGGTTTGGTAAAACAGGATTTAACAGCCTTACAAAATTTACTCGTCATTTATTTACAAAACAAATACCGTGTTGTGAGTACTCGAAGAGTTAAGCGGTTTAGTGTCAATCCGGTAAATGTTAACGCTGATTATTTTTTTGCCCTGTCAGCCTAGTTATCAATGCGAAATAATCCGCCTGTTCCGATCTTGGCCATTTACCTACATCTTCTGACCAAGTGTTCGCAAATACTTGCATCAGGCATTTGCAAGGGGCCTCCTTAGGAATATCCTTAGGCTCCATTTGTTTCAATATTTTGTTATGTGCCTTTATCGTATCACAGATATACGTGACATTGGGATCAAGTAGCACGGTATGTGACACTTTTTGTCGTTTCACAGCTTCGCCGTGCTTATGTTTGTACGTAGATGACCTAGCTACCGGAGTGGCAGATGCCTCTGCCAATGAAGTGGCTTCCACAGCATTTTCAAAGCTATAATCTGTTTCTTCCGCTGTACTATCAAAGTGCTCTTGATAATTAAGTGGAAGACTGCTTACCGTTGGTCTACAAAAAAAATTATAAATTATTTAATTTAGTGATATATAATTAAATTTAATAATAATTTAATTTGGATCCATTTTATCGATACTACGCCCTACTATAAATATGCGAAGAATGTAAGTATGCACCGACTGTACATATGAGACTTGAATGGAATACGAGTATCACTTTTTACAAATTAAGAAT
Organism: Tipula confusa; assembly: GCA_963556175.1. NCBI lineage: Eukaryota > Metazoa > Arthropoda > Insecta > Diptera > Tipulidae > Tipula > Tipula confusa. The sequence goes on along the minus strand of OY744476.1, from coordinate 202,707,136 downwards.
TGCGAATCGAGCGAGATTTGACTTGAGACATCAGTGCAATGTCCAGCATCACGGTCTTGGATAAAAGGATGAGTAACTTAATATAAAATAAATCTTGATAACGATAAGTAACTTACTCGTTGATTACGTGAACTTTTAAAAAATCGAGTGCCTTGATGATCCACTCATCTTTAGATTTTGGTTTAGCAGCACTTCCGCTTTTAGCCTGCTTTGCGAGCTGCATATATTTAGAACGCAAGGCTCTCCCTTTTTTCTGGGCATCTACTGCAGTTACCCCAACCGCCTTTGCAATCTCCTGCCAAATATTCTGTTTTAGACAGGTATTTCTGTAGCTCTTATGGCTCAGATCGTATAAATACTCTCTACCTTCTGTTTGAACTTCCTCTATCAGCTTTGTATTTAATTTAAGGTTGAATTGAGAATCTAGATTTAAAAAAAAAAAGTTTTTAAGAATATTATGTATTTCCGTTGAAATCTAATGTCAAATGTATTATGTAATAAGAAATACACATAATATATTATTTATGGGCCCATACATGACTATTTGTATTATTTGTATTTACAATAAGACAAATATTTCAAATATTACCATATTAATTTAATTATTAACAAGTACTTACCTCGGTTCACAAACATTTTAATTTTATTGAAAATCCAATTTTACTGAAAACACATACAACATAAATCAAATTGGAAATAAAAACAAAACACATACAACATAAATCAAAATGGATGAAATGAACAATGATAATTATAGCTGTCATAAATGAGCACCAGTTGTTGTTGAAAAATGAGCAAAAAGTAGATTACAATTTTGATTTTTTTTTCTTTTCGTTGGTACAACTTGTAAAATTTTAGCTTATTATTGAATTTTTTTCAACAAAATGGGCTGTTCTTAAGGAAATAAATAAATTTGATTGGTAAAGAGTAATGAAAAAATAGTATTGAATTTTTTTCATATGTCGTAAACTCACCATTAGCTGGTCTTTTCGCTCGAAAAATTCGTGTTGATCATTTGCTCGCTGAATTAGTTGGTTTAGTTTACTCTCAATTTGTTCTGTTTCATTCTGTAACTGCGCGATGGGTTTCGATAGTGCGTTGAAATTTGATTGTAGTACTGCGATATGTTGATTTCCTAGGTTTAGTAGTTTAGTTTGATTACTCTCCAAACTTTTTAAGTTGGCATATATTTTGTCTGAGTCCTCGAAATCCATTGTATCTAATATGAACTTATTCTACCTCCAATGTGCATTAAATCTATCACTTATTTTAATATTTTAATTAAAATATTACACTTAAAATTTCATCATAAAACAAATCACAAATCTATAAGATAAACGAGTTAAATTCCATAATGGGCCTTATATATGGTTTAAGGACTTTGATGGAGTAAAATAAAAATTACAGCATCTTATGAAATTTAAATATTGACTTGGTTTTTTGTAATTGAATAAAATTCTAGCCTATTAGATATGTCCCATTCAATTGCCTTATCAATGCAAGTCAGAAGTAAATTATTCAAAATTCAGTATATCATCAGTAAAAATAATCAAAAATCTGCTTGTATACTTTTGAGTGCTATCAGTATTTCAGAATCAGTTTCGTTAATTCTTGGCATTTTATACAATTTTTTTCTACAAAATCAACGAACTTTGACTGATTATTCTCCGAAATAATCACACACGAGTAATAATCCCTCTTCTGAAATTAGTCAGATGCCAAATTAAAAAAATGATTCCGTCCTATATCGTCTTTTAATTTTTTATTTTATTGGTTTTAATTTCACTCAAATACATCCGAACAGTGATGTTTCCGGCTACCAACTAATTCTATTTTTTTTGTACTTTTCTATACATAGTCGCGATAAAGTTTATGATACACAATAAAGTTTATGACATTATATCGTGTACAAGTGTATAGACTTTTAACATAATGGTGTACATTACTCGATCATAATATTCATATTTTGTGGAAACCAGTTCTGCATTTTAATACACTTAGCTTATTTTATATTTTATTTATATTGAAGCCAATATTTTATTATATTGTTTCATATATTTTGAATTTATATGTTTATATGTTTTTTATTATATATTATTATAAGTTTAATCGTGAAAACTTAATTACCAACTTACCCAGTTTTACTTGTAGACAACACTTACTCTTGCCTGATTGTCTTCCGAAATTCTCTTGTACTTGTTTAATTAATACTACAACACTTTTGTTCTCACTTAACAATTTTATTTTTATTAACTTTCTTAGTTATGCACACTTAACAGTTCTTTATGGATTAATTTATGTACACTTAACAGTTCTATTTTTACTAACTTTATTTGATTGATTTATGCACCTTAGCAATTCTATTTTTACTAATCGAGTATGACTCTAATAACTTAATTTTTATTAATATAGTATGATTCTAATAACTTGACGATTGAATGCAACTTTTTAAACTGACCGACTGTGTCTCGTAACACACTGCGTTTTTGTGTATCACCGTAACAACTACTACTCTTTTCATTTTCGTTTACTTTTATAACTTTTTTTTTATATACATATTTCCAGTAATTTTCCTAACCGAAATATGTATTCGATCTACTTTACTTCTTTTAAATTTAACTTAAATTTAAACCGCTTTTATTGTGACTTTACACAACAAGCTGTTACGATGGTATGGTTAGTAATTTTATTATTATTTTCAAAACCAACACTATTGCGTATATACAATTATTGGTTTTGTTATTTTGCATAATAACCTGTATATTGTTGATGATAATGCTTTTACACCTATCTCTCGTAAATTAAAAATTCGTAAAATGAAATTTCGTAAAATTTAATTCAAAAATGTAAAATATATATTGTATGTAAAAAAATTTCGTAAATCGAAATTTTATTACGTGTTTAGCCGCTAGAAAGAAAAAGGGGAATTTAAAGTAGAATCATTTCACATAATCAATTTATAAACTTATCTTATTCAGCTGCACTTGATGGCTTCACCATAAATAATTTACAATCTAAAATAGAAACTAATATTAGTCAATTTATGTTAAAATTAATTATTGAAAGTTTGTAATATTACCTTATATTGTTATTGTCATTAAAATATATTTGACATCCAATGCATACGTCACAAAATATTGATTGACGTTTGCATCATAGTTACATGTAACTTAAGTGGTGTATGATACCAATTTTCGAACATAGATGTCGTATCAGGCATTTATTATTTCATGTAATATCTTTTGTAAAAGTAACAAAAATAAATAAAAACGCTCTCTTGCGCTACAATCGTTCATCGATAAACAACAAAATAAAAATATAAATCAGCTGTAATTAAAAACTTTATAAGAACCAAAGTACTTGGACTAAACTATTTAAGTAATCCTACGTCGGACATTGCATCCAGCATTTCTATATCAACTTGGGAAGAAGCGTAAAGGTCAGATCTTTAAAACACGGCTTTTAAATAAGATCTCATCGACCTTACCCCGATACATTGTTTTTTTTTTTTTTTTTTTTTTTTTTGAAACAATAGTAATATATTTTTAATGTTGTATAGCTAATTTTGTATTTAATTTGGATATATAAAATAAAGTAAAATAAATTGATCAATGGTAATAGATTGATAAATGATATAAAAGAAAAAGTTCACAAAAGAAATTTAATCAAGTAAACGATTGTGTTCATGAGCCGCTTCTAGTTGTCTCTCCCAATCGGCTGGTTCCAATCTTTGCTCATCATTTTCGCCTCTATCGATATTTCCTCGTAAGGCCGCATATTCCGCAATTTTCTCTACAATCGCGCGTTGGTTCACTACTCCTTGTACACCCCCTTCTCCGTAATTTCGGAAGGTGTTAACTCCCTTCACTACTCTAAAGAGCTCACGAGCTATAAAGAACAACGTACGAAACCCCGTACTCTTCGCTGGACCTTATTCTCGTCTATACCCGTAGAATGCATTCCCGGCCACGGCTAAATATGCATTGCCAAACATAGCGTATTCGTCAGGCACGACTCGTTTTACCCAGTCCCAGTCGAAATCTCGGAACAACCTACGGGCTTTCCCAATAGTAATATACGCAGTCAACCCCTGACCCATCATTCTCCCGACGATCAAGTCCAACATTTGCAATTGATCTTTATTAACTACTTGCGCCCGAAATGCTGCACATATAAGCGGTGCATTATTATCGTCTACGAATGGCTGTAACGCTCTATAATATTGACGGATATTGTCCGCAGTCAAATTTATATGGTTCCTCATAGTTTCGCGTATCTCACCATTAACACGATCCAAAACTGCCGGCTGCCAATAGCTGAGGCAACTCTCATATTTTCTTGATTATTCATGATGCGATTTGCTTCTGGGACAAAATTACCTGATACATCTAAAGCCACGGCTCGGAACAATTATGGCATAGCAATATTTACATTCAACCCATACTTGAGTATTGCCCATACTGTAGCTACTCTAGGTATTTCTTCACTAATTCCTATTTGTTCGTATACCTTGTGGTGAATTTTTTTTTTCTCCGATCACGTGGTACATATTTTCTATTCGGGATTGGCTCGCCTGTTGGAGAGTTCAGCTAGTTTTTGATCGGACTAATTTAATAAATTCAACCAACGATTATTGTACCACAAAAAAAAATAAAAGTAATGAATAATTCCACAAACTTCATCTCACACACCCACACTAACCAACACTCCCTTAATTAAAAAAACTTATACTTCCATTGCTATAATATTTCCTTTATTTACAATTCAAATTTTATTCATTTTTAACTATGCATGAACTAGCTATTAAAAAAAAATTATGTTCTCAAAAAATAAATAAAAAAAATAACTTTATACTTGCGTTTTTTTTTTTTGGTAGAATGTAGGGCCCTGCAGTCTCCAACAACGACGTAGGTATATCGCTTAAAAAAAAATTAATTAATATGTGTTTTTTATATATATAAAAAAAACACACAAAAAAAAAAACCAATTCGTTTACACAGTTAAAAAAAATTATCAATTCATTAATAAAAAAAAAATACTTATTAATAAAAACAAAAACATTTAAGTTACTAAAACTTTTAAAAACAAATTATAAAAATCAAATAAAAATGCTTAATCCAATCAAATATAACTCTAATAAAATATCCAATATAACCAGTGGCACTGCAATAGTTATCCCAATTATTCACTATTTTGTTCCAGTATATAAATATATAATATAGTATATAATTTGATGTTCTGATGATGAAGAGGGTAGTAGTAATGCAGTACTTTATTTTATAATTTTTTTATTTTTTTTTTATTTTTTTTTTTATGAACAATAATGGCCTACTCCGACCTGGCCTATGTAATAAAAAAAAACTTTCACTCACTAAAGAAGCATAATACTAATATTTTCACTTACCATTTTGAATTCTAAAATATATGTATATATATTTATTTTTATTATTTTTTTCCTTTGTTTGATGACGATTAGGTCTTTACTATAATAATTTTATATATACTTTTATATATATCTATATGTAAAATCTATACGTATATATGTACATATATATATATTTTTACGTTTTACTATACGATTTTTATTTTAATTTAATTTATTTTATTTTTTTTTTTTTTACTATTCACTGGTACTTTTAATTATTAGTATATGGATATGCTGTATAACTTCTTGGCACAGCTTCCAGAGAACAATTAAAATAAAATTAACTTTTTTGATAGTACATGTAATGAACAACAATAACAATCGATAACAATCGTTATTTTTTTATTTATTTTTTTTTTTTTTTTTTTTTTTGATAATGCTAATTGGGCAACTACACCACCATCGCTGCCATAGTCGTGTACGAAGTACCAACGCGAAACCCTACAACCTTAGGTGTATCTGCACCCCGAGGGTACATGGTATTAATCACCAGGTTATGAAGGGCTGGATCCGGCTGAATGAGCTCGTCAAACATTCTTACATGGGTGGAACATCCTAAAATTGCCATTTTATTTAATCGTTTATTATTTTGATGATAATGTAATTTGATTTATAATTCACTACTTGATACACACGGAAAAATTCTTAATGTGGAATATAATATACAATAATATATTTTGTAAGAATGTTTGACGAGCTTGATTCTTGGCAAAACAAAAATCTTTTGCTGGTTTTCTTATTTTTTAATAATAAAAATCAGTGGACTGTATTTATTAACTTTTTTTATTTAATTTATTTTCACGCACAAAAAAACTACTAAACTGTTGACCAAGCAACTCGTTTTCTCGAATATTCTTATATCTAATTAAAAAATGTCTATATATAGTATATACATAAAAGAACTTAAATATAATAAACAAAGGAACCGAACATTTACGTAACATGACAAAGAGACAAAGGAGTATATTAGTATAGGTAATATGTATATAATGTAAAGAGGTAAAAAGGAATTGAAATAAAGTGAGATCATCGAACTATTTTAAATATGGAAAAATAACTATGTTAGCATAACAAACTTAACAACTTAACATATCGGCACCCTTGAAAGGATTGGCTTTCAAATTATTATTATTATTATTTTTTTTTTTTACTTATACTATTATAACTAGTAATTCATTAGTCTTAAATTTAAACTTAATTATATATATTACTTAACAATAAAATACATAAAAATTCTAATAAATTTCATTTAATTAATCAAGCAATAAATTCACTCATTAAAATTCAATACCTGCTTCTGTACCAGTGTGCACTATAAACCATAAACCATAAGTAAATTACAAACTATTATTTATTTATACTTATCATTCCAATGGTAACTTACAAACTTTAGAGATACTTCTTTTCAAATTACCTGAACTTGTTTTAACTACAACAACTCGAACCTTTTTATCAGAACCCAAAAAAGTTTCTACAACTCGGCCCATTACCCAAGTATTGGTTGGTAGATTCTCATTAACTATCAATACAATATCATTAATTTTAATATTTGCCTGTTCCAATTTCCATTTATTTCGTTGCTGTAAATTATGTAGGTATTCCTTAGAAAATCTTTTCCAAAATAATTGCGTTAATTTGGTAATCCTTTTAAAATAATCTAATCGATTATCCGGAATATCGATGTATGAAGGTTCAGCTGGTGCAGTGATAGGTTTTCCAATCAAAAAGTGTGATGGTGTGAGTGGTTCGGGATCATTAGGATCAGTGGACATGGGTGTCAAAGGCCTTGAATTCATAATACCTTCTATTTGAATTATCATTGTATTAAATTCCTCATACGTAAACGAAGTAGCTGAAGTGGTACGTTTTAAATGGTTCTTGAAACTTTTGATGGCAGATTCCCATAATCCACCGAAATTAGGAGATCTTGGAGGAATAAATTTCCATTCTATTGCTTCAACGTCGCAGTACTTCCTTATGTCATTGAAAGTTAGTTCATTTTCAAACAAATTATGCAGCACCTTTAGTTCATTCTTACATCCAACGAAATTAGTAGCATTGTCTGACCAAATAATTTTACATTTACCGCGTCGAAAAATAAAACGTTTTAAACATGCTAAAAAAGAGTGAGATGTTAGATCTGACACTATTTCTAAATGAATTGCCTTTGTAACGAAGCAGACAAAACATGCAACATATGCTTTATAAGAAGGAGAATTACGAATCCTTTTAGTTTTAATGTAAAATGGTCCACATAAATCTACTCCTACAACATGAAATGGTGGAGCAGGAACAACTCTTTCTGCAGGCAGGGAACCCATAATTTGATTTTGAATTTTAGGATTAGCCTTAAAACAATTAATACATTGTCGTACAATCTTATTCGCACAATTTTTTCCATCAATAGGCCAATACTTTTGGCGAACTAATGACAATAGTAATTGAGGAGCTGCATGCATATTTTTAATATGTTCCGTTCGGAATATCAGCTCTGTAAAATGATGCTTAGCCGGTAATAAAATTTGATGTTTGTTATCGTAACTAAGACAAGTGTTTTTTAATCTACCTCCTACTCGAAGAATTATTATCTAAAAATGGATTCAATCTCAATAATTTACTTTTTGGATTTAATTGATTTTCATGAAGCAATTGTTTTATGTCTGTGGAAAATACTTGTTGAACACTTTTTACTATGATGATTAACGATTCGTTAAGTTCATCTGAAGATAATTTTAAATTGCAATATAAATTCGTTTTAAGTCGTACCTTAAAAATTCTATTACAGTATGCTATTACGCGAACAAGTGTTTTGAAATTGGAATATTTTTCAATAACACTATTCAAATTGTGTGAAATCACAGATACCATAGAAACCTTTTCTAATTTTAATTCAGAAATGTCAACATCGAATTCTTCAATAGGTTTAATATTATTCAGAAGAACAATATTCTTTAAAAATAAAAATGATGGCTTCCACCACAAATCTAAATTCTTTAAATCTGATGGTAGAACGCCTCTTGATACAAGATCCGCAGGGTTTTCAACAGAATTTACATGGTTCCAAATATAATCGGCAGTAAGTTCTTGAATTTCGTTTATCCTATTAGCTATAAACGTTTTCAATTTATGAGGCGAAGTTTGTATCCAGGATAATGTTATTGTGGAGTCTGACCACAAATAAATATGTTTAATATCAGTTTGAAGTGCAATAATTACATTATTTATTAATCGTGCCAAAAGTAGTGCAGCACACAGCTCAAGTCGAGGTATAGATAAAGTTTTCAAAGGAGCCACACGAGATTTACTACATAGTAGTTCTACAGAAATATTGCCGTCAGAACTAATACTCTTCATGTAAACACATGCACCATACGCGATCTCGGATGCATCTGCGAATCCATGAATTTCCAAATTTGACCCTTTTGAAGCTATACATCGCTTTAAATTTATTTTATTAATTTGACATAATGTCGATCTGAATAATTCCCATTTTGAAGATAAATGTACAGGTATGATTTCATCCCAATCTAAATTTTCTTTCCACAGTGATTGAATAAATATCTTAAATGTGATAATGACAGGTGCTAAGATACCCAATGGATCGTAGAGTTTGGCAATATCACATATGACCATACGTTTGGTTAAATCTTTTGAAGCTTCAATAGGTTTGACATTAAATGCGAATGTATCAGAATTTGGGTAATATATTAACCCCAAAGTTTTTATTGGATAATTAGCATTGAAGTGATTCACCATCTATTTCCCTATATTCTTTTGGTATTTTAGATAATAAATCATGGGAATTCGTGGTCCATTTACGAAGATCAAATCCTCCTGCCTTACAGAGGTTACTTAAATCATGGTATATTTTAAAAAGCGGATTTATATCATTAGAACCTGTTAGTACGTCATCAATATAGAAATCGTTTTCTAAAATATTGGCTGCCAAAGGAAAATGTTCTTTTTCATCGATGGCCAATTGCTTTAAAACACGTGTTGCTAAATATGGCGCCGATGAGGTACCATAAGTCACCGTTGTTAAATGATACGTTTCTAATTGTTCATCAGGATTAAATCTCCAAAGAATGGATTGCAATGGGAATTGATCTGCAGCTATATTAATTTGCCTGTACATTTTGCAAATGTCAGCGGTAACTACATATGTATATTTTCTGAAGCGTAATACTATATCAAATATATTTTGTTGGATTGTAGGACCTACTCGAAGAACATCATTTAATGAAATATTTGTTGAAGATTTAGCTGATGCATCGAACACAACACGCAGTTTCGTAGTTGTGCTCGATGGTTTTATGATCGCATGATGAGGCAAAAAATATGAACAGTACTTTGTTTCCTTGGATGTACTAGCTAATTTCATGTGTCCTAATTCAATGTATTCTTTAATGAAATTCGAATATTCTTTTTTAAAAAGATGATTAGAGACAAATTTATTTTCTAAATAATTGAATCGTTTCAGAGCTTGATCCTTTGATGATCCGAGGAATTTTATTTTATCATTTAATGGTAATCGTACCGTATATCTTCCTTTAGAATCTCTATGAATAGTTTTTATAAAATAATTTTCACATAACTGTTCTTCATTCGAAAGAAATTGGCGAGGAGAGTATGATTCTACTTCCCAAAATTTTTTAATTAAATCATCCAAGAGAGGCGTTGTTAAACAAAAATTATATTTAGGATAATTATTCTCTTGGCATTTGCCACTAACGATGTAACCGAATAATGTTTCTTGAAATGTTGGAGAATTGTTGTCAAATTTATATTTATTTCTCAAAAAAAGTTCTAAAAATAGTTCTGCTCCAATGATCATGTCAATTGGACTACTTATATTGAAGTTAGGATCTGCGAGGATAATTTCCTTGGGTATGTGACAGTTTTCTATATTAAACGATTGTGACGGAATACAATTACTAATTTTAGGAACTACTAAAAATTCTAGTTCCACTTCAAAATTATTGTGACATGACATTATATTTGTCCGAAGTTTTTCACATACGTTAGTTGAATTTAAATTTAACCCAAATATTTGAATGCCTTTCATTTTTTCTAAATCAAAATTATATTTTTCTATAAAAGCTTTCGAAATAAGATTCGATTGACTACCCGAATCTAATAAACAACGGACTTCATGATAGCCGTTGTTATCTTTGATAAGAACAACAGCTGTAGAGAGAATGATTGATTTCAAATTAACGAAGAATACATTAGACCCAACATGTGGTAATGCAGGTTTATTATTCGAAGCCACATCTGAACTCGTCGAAGGAAAATTAATAATGTCCGAAGATTTTGAATTATTTGGCAATTCATTACAAGAATAATTTTGGTTTTTTGTGTAATGTAATAAAGTATGGTGTTTCAAATTACAAAAACCACAACCATTCTGGTTGCAATCCCTAACATTATGAGAGTAATTTAAACAGTTAGTACAATTATTTAACTGCTTTAAGACTGTTAATCTATCCGATATTGAACGTTTTAAAAATTGAGGACATATAGTCAATGAAAAATGTGGGCCTTTACATAAAGCACATCTACGATGAATATTAGGATAATTCTGTTTGTTATCAGTATTGACAAATGTGTTTGAAGTTGAATATTTCGATCGTTCTTGATATGGTACTTTAACTAACTTTTGTGAACCTAGCGACTCTAACACTCTGCATCGATTTTCTAAATAAATTAATAAAGAATTCCATTTAGGTAATTCATTCGATTTTAGTTGATCTTCCCAGTCCTTGCGTAAGGAATAATCTAATTTCTTCCATATCAAATTAATCAACATTTGTTCTGCTAGCCCTTCAATCTTTTGATTGCACACTTCTAATGAAGATGTATGTGATATAACTTGATTAATAATTTCTCTCAGATTTTTCGCATTATTATAGGGTACGGTTTTCAAATTAAACAAACAATCTATGTGTTTATCAATAATAACACGCACGTTATCAAACCGACGTTTTAAATCTTCCCACGCTTTTATGTACCCTTCTGATGTTAAAGTGATGTGCCCTAAAACTGCTTTAGCATCCCCTTTTAATTTATTAATTAAATATGTAAATTTAACTATATTATCTAGTTTGTCGTTAAAATGAATTATGGAAATGAATGTATCTCTGAAGGCGATCCATTCCAGCGGATTTCCATCAAAATATGGAATTGAAATATCAGGCAAGTTGATTTTTGGTTGTATCTTCCTTTCGGTATCTATTTTGGGTAAATGTGACTTAAGAGCAATGGCAAGCGGTAGAAAACATTTTTCGAATTCTGTAATACTTTTATCTAACTCGTCGAACTCTTCTTCTTTGATATTGTCAATCAAAAATTCAACACAAACATCAAAATCACTTTTTAATTTATTTATATCTGCCAAACGAATATCGGCTCCCCCTTCTTCATCACCCAACCATTTGGAAAGCGCTTTGATGCGTTTGTTATAAAACTTAATTTTATTATAGGCACTGTTCACTTTTTCTTCAATTTTAACCATTTTTTAAACTATTAATCTTATTACAGAAGCAATGAATTAAAAACATTGAATAAATTTATTACTTACAAGTAATTCTATGTTGAATATAAACAGGAATTTGGTGAATAAAAGATGAAATGTGGCTGATGAAATTTACAGATGCTCTATGTCGAAGATGTTTATTGTTGATTATATGTGTTGATGTAATTAATTAATGATGAGGTCTCGAAAATACGGAGATACGTATAATTTCTATGTATCCCGTTGAATCTCAAATATAAACAGATTTGTTTTTTATTAATCTTGCGAAGTAAAATGTTATGAAGTTCTACGTGAATAGTGGTCGAAGAATTATACGTAGTTATAATCAGAATATTATTTATATTTCCGAAGTATTTTTTCCGAAGAAGTTAAATTAGGCGTTTATAGTTTCTACGAAGTATTTTTATACGCCGTTTTCGATGAATTATAATAGCCTTAGAATAAATCCGGCTCGAAGGACCAAATGATTCTTAGCAAAACAAAAATCTTTTGCTCGTTTTCTTATTTTTTAATAATAAAAATCAGTGGACTGTATTTATTAACTTTTTTTATTTAATTTATTTTCACGCACAAAAAAACTACTAAACTGTTGACCAAGCAACTCGTTTTCTCGAATATTCTTATATCTAATTAAAAAATGTCTATATATAGTATATACATAAAAGAACTTAAATATAAAAAACAAAGGAACCGAACATTTACGAAACATGACAAAGAGACAAAGGAGTATATTAGTATAGGTAATATGTATATAATGTAAAGAGGTAAAAAGGAATTGAAATAAAGTGAGATCATCGAACTATTTTAAATATGGAAAAATAACTATGTTAGCATAACAAACTTAACAACTTAACAGAGCTCATTCAGCCGGATCCAGCCCTTCATAACCTGGTGATTAATACCATGTACCCTCGGGTGCATTAATTTCAAAATTAAACCAAAATTTTGGTTTAATTTTTAAATTAATTAGCGAAATTTCGTTAAAATTAATTAAAGTTTTCGTTAACCCTTTGCGGTCAGCTATGACTTTTAGCAAAACAAAATATTTTTTAACTAAAAAAGCGCATTTATTATATTTATTTTAATTCATTAAAACATAAAAAAATCATCCTGGGTAGTAATGGGGAGGTGGTTAATAGAACTGACCACTAGGAACTTAATTCACTACAAATTGCTTTTAATAGTTTACTGCGTATGATAAGCAGCAAAGCAATTTCTTTTATCGGTAAGACATAAACCGATATCGTATGTAGAACATTTCCACACGGTTCTGTGAGGTTCATGTCGAGTACTACATTCAGCGCATCTTACAGATGTAGATCTTTTAGGCATATGGAAGTTTTTATCATAGCGCAATTCCAATGGAACTTTTTTTTTTATAGTGGTTTGGGACTTTAACATTTTTCCCAACTCGTTTACCTGTTGCGTGTCAAAAAACAAAAAAAATATTTCCAAAATATTAAAAAAAACAAAATTTAATAAAAAAAAAAATTTACATAATATAATACACAACCCGACAATTATTATCGCAATCTATTAAAATAAACTTAAATTGTGGTTCCCGTACGTCAATTCCGTCCGCCAAGGGCCAACCTGTATAAACAAAAAGAAAAATAATTATGATTAATCAACCAAAAAAAATAATATATGTATGCACACATACATATATTCACGAAACCATCTGATTGCTAATTATTAAATTAAATGATATCAATTTTTCTTCTTGCATTAAGTGTACTGTTGGACGCCAGATATCAGACACGCTTTCTGGACTAGCTCAGCCCGCAATCCACTCAGCGTGAGTTCGCAACTTACAATATAGCAATCAAACGATGTAATACGGTATTTTACAATATAATACACGATATAATAATATTTTTATTAATAAGAATAAAAAAAAATTTATAATATAACTAAAATAAAGCCATGGAATTTCTTTGTTTATTCACCCGATAAAGGCCTGCATAAAAAAAATCGAATACTCACCCACAACAACCTCTGTGATGGCTTCTCGAAATATTTTCAGCATGCGTTTGAACACGCGATTGAATAATCCGTCACTCCTACAACGTGGTCCGCACCCGGTGACTCAGTTTTTAATTTCTGGGTTTGCACATCCGATGATCGAATTTTAATCCGTATTCAAATGATTTTGGTTGAACAAAAACCAAAATCCACCTTCTTTTCATATAATTACAAAATAATAAGTTTATATCATAAGTTGATATATTCACACTTTTCTTATTTCATCATGTGATTAATTCTTATTTCATCATGTGATTTCCAAATAAAAAAACACACAACTTTAACCACAGCAATTTAGATTTACCAAAAAAAAAATATCCAAAAAAAACAAAAACGTCTAAATAATCCAAAATGCAAGTTTTTTTTTCCGTTCACACTTTACTTTTGGCTTTTCTCCATTTCCTTTTCATTTACTTTTTTTTCACTTTGTTTTTTTCCGATGCATCGATGCGTTCTTATCTCAAGCCAAAAAAAAAAGCCCCTCTACACTTCACATTTTATCTTTTATACCCACTTCAAAAACCCAAATTCCGGATGTCTCCCTCCCAAAATAAAACTCGATCAGCCATTGAACTGTACCCGATTTAATTATGCGGCCACGTTTATAAAATTCATCAGCTATTTATTTATTTACCAATGCAAAAAAACTATATTTTAAATTGCGTTTAGGTTGTGGACTCGGGTTGTCCGAATGCAACGACATCCAACGAAAATACGAAAAGAAGAAAAAATGATATCTTGGATACACATGAAATACTATCAATACAGTGGTGTAGACTTTGGCTGATTCATCATAAAAATTCAAAACCTTACATACCTAATAAGTAATTTCTGTTTGCCCCGATCAAACCTATAGCTACTAAAAGCCGAAATTCCTTTATGGTCATAAGTGACTTCAAGCTTTCTTGATACAATATGTAGGCATTTGTTATATTTGTTATATGCGTTAAAAATGTTATTCACTGTTACAAAACCCAATGTCACAAAAATGTTATTCACTGTCCTATCTTTATATTTTTAATTATTTCTTATATAATTTATACATGTGATTAATGTGCTACTTATTACTATATCTCTAAAACTATCTTATTAATACTATCTTATAACTATGACAGTAATATAGTGCTCGGTAATATACTCGAGGCTTGAATTTTTGTAGGAAAATGAGGTTTTTGCTTAATAACTAGGGTGCTCGTTGTAACATTCGAGGCTCGGCTTGTTTGAGAGAAAAATTTTGGTTGTATTTCAACCATTGGGTTTTCGTTGTAAGATAATAAATTATTTGAATTGAAATTTTGTGGACTCAGGCATCGTTCCTCTCTTGACCGTTGCTGAGTCCATCGAAGTTTTCCGAAGGTAGGCTATCATCTGTATAGTAGTAGTTTATTCTGGAATTTGGATAGTTGGGATGCCTGGATATCACCAGCCCCCTGAAAGAATCAGTGATATTATCTACCGAAGGGTGATATCGCGCTAGTTGTTGGTTTTGTGGATTTTTAATAGGAGAAGAGGTAATGACGGGATCACGCCATTGAATGGACTTGGTTTGGTTACCGTTATTTGAGGTATTAGAATGATTTTAAATGCTGTTGTTTTCAGCATAAGTACGGTTTAGGTTTTGGTAGTTACGTGGTGGAGAATATTGTCTGTTGTGCCGAAATTCATTTGTATGTTGTGTGCGCTGGGTAAACTGTCGTGGATTACGGTTGTAGGATTTGGGTGTAGCAAATGAATAGCTGAAATCACGAGATTCATTCCTTACTTTCGTTCTACACTCCGACATCGTGTGACCATGCCTCTTGCAGTAACCACAGATTTTCCGAACTTCTCTTGAGCTATTTCCTAGATGAAACTGATTATTCGTGACGTTAGTTTGTCTACTCATATCAGTGGGTTCTCTCTGTATCTGAATACCATATAAGTTTTTCTCAAATCGCAACTCTTGAATTGCTGCTTCCATGCATGATTTTAGAGATTCCTTCTGATGCATGCGCACAAAATTCCTTATTTGATTAGGGAGCCCCATGATAAATCTCGGGACTACCCTTTTCTCTGAAATTTCTTGTGCTTTTGCTTCATCGTTTATCTCGCATTGGTTTTTGAGAAGCGTCTTATATTTACGGGCGAGGTCTTCAGCCCGCAGGTTGTATTCTTGTATGCTTTCATACAACGGCTCAAAGTGAAGGGATGATATTTTCCTTTCAATATCATCGAAAGTGTCTTCTATCTGGTAGAAACTTGACAGCTGCACTTTAATGTCCGCCCATGTATTAGGTTTTACATTAGCAATTAGGTTGTAATAATTGCTGTCTAATTTAAATAGAATGTGGTCGACCAGTAGAGATTTTTCCTCTGCTTCAACACACAATGCGTGTGCTCTGTCGACACAAGAAACATATTTTAAAAGTTCATCAGGGTTCTTGTTGAACACTGGAATTAATCGGCTGATTTTTTCAACTTTGTCGTACTTATTCATAATGATGGTTGTTGTAGGTACAATATATGGGACTTCAGGAGTCGCGTTTATAAAAGCTCCTGAGGTGGGAAGTGGAGAAAGAATCGATGGAGATTTTGGTTGACCGATGTTACCAAAATCTAGTGAAACCGTTCTGTTGTGTCTCGTATTGTATTGGTGTGCGTGGGGTGTGAATTAAGGAATTTGATTTCTTAATAATTTATTTTTTTTATAAGCTCATGAAATGAGCAATCTTTATTTTTTATTTTAATTTAAGTTACAAATAATATTATTATATGATGCTTAAGCATCGATTTTCTGTAGTTCAATTAATAATTTTTGTTAGTTTCATAATGTTTATATAGTTCTGTTAGTTTATAATAAAAAATATATAATTGTGATTTTGCGATAAATGAATGGTATGTGTAACTTTATACGCGTCGTTACCATTCTTGCAAAATAAGTTGTTTTATTTCATGATAACAAAATGTGGTATTATGATATCATGTTTACTGCAGCTGGTTGCTATACTAGTTGCTGATGTTGATGATTTGAGAAAGTATCATGTATCATGTTTTCTGTAGTTGGTTGAAGTTGATGATTTCAGAAAACAGATTTATATAATCTGGTTATTACCAGTTTGATGAATTTCCACAGATGGTACTATAATGATGTCATCGATGGAAGTTCGCTTAAATACGACCGATTGGTCGGGCGTATGTAACTTGTGTCGTTTCTCGACATTCACAAAATACACGTCGAAAAACAATCAAAGGGTATCCAAAAAAAAAATAAATAAATAAATAAATTATGTACTCACCTGAGTGTCCTGTTGTGGTAAGCGTGTCGTCGTTTCCGTCGGCTGCGCCAATGTTATATTTGTTATATGCGTTAAAAATGTTATTCACTGTTACAAAACTCAATGTCACAAAAATGTTATTCACTGTTCTATCTTTATATTTTAAATTATTTCTTATACAATTTATACATGTGATTAATGTGCTACTTATTACTATATCTCTAAAACTATCTTATTAATACTGTCTGGACCGTAAATGGGTGTACGATGCAGAATGTTGATGCTGTTTATTCCGTAGAATGGGTGTACGGTGTAGAATGTTAAAGTGTTTTTCAACTGCTGGGTTGGTGTCTATATACCGTAGAATGGGTGTACGGTGTAGAGTGTTATCACAATTGATGTTTACTTTGTATTTATTATTTGTATTTATTTTGATGTTTACAGCTTGATGTTAGTATATAGAATGAATTTTATTATATTATTTTACACAGAGTGTAATTTCAAGTTTACAATTTTTTCATATAGATGGTATAAGTTCGATCATCATTTAACGAACGCATAAATTTCAATTTGACATCATTATACATAGATATTGAGGTAAGAATTTTATATAAACATAAACAATGTAAGTTAAATATAATTGAATATAATTTTAGATACGAGAAATATAAAATATTATACGTTGAAAGTTCCGTGTAAGTATATATATATCAGTTACGAAATATAGAATGATTTATTCTATATATTATAGTAAAATTATATTTATATTGATTTGTTTTGTTTCTTAGGTTAGGTTGACGGAATAACATATTTATGGATGTATTGGGTCATCAATAAATTTAAAGATAGGTGGTATAGCTATCTATATTGGATACATTTTAAATGTTCTTTTTTTTGTTTTAGGTTTGTTTCCATGGTGAAGATCAAGATCTACGACAAATACTATCTTATAACTATGACTGTAATTATGATACTATATTCATTAAAATCACCCGTATATATATTCAATATACTTTCTTCCGGGTGATCTTTTTACAAAACAATACAATAATTTTACTTCCGTAGAAGTTACTAAATTAACATAAACAAAAAACATAATTAAAAATAACTTGCATACATTGCAATGTCATACTTTGTGTCATGTTTCCAATGTCTAAACGATTACATAATTACACTATGTCAACCACATTATGCACTGGAAACATACAACGTAAACAAATATGAATTTATAAATATTCAAGGTAACATGTGTTAATATTAACCAGAGCTGAACTCTAATGAAATCTACTTAGCTTAATGCCCGCTGTATAAGGTACATCACAACACATTTACAACACACGCATCTACAAAATAAAAGAAAATACGATGCCACCACTTGTGAGATTTTCGTTCGATTTCATACAAGGATTTTAGCATATCGAATTTATCCACGTAACCCATATGGCGATTATAATCTTTCACCATGCTCGGGCACGATACAATTTCTTGGGTACCATCTTTTTTTCGCCTTCCTACTGAATTTATCTCCGAAGGATTGTGGAAATTTCCCAGAAACAAAACAGGTTTTCTATCAATCCATTTTACGTGAACTAATCCAGTCGATGAAACCCAACAATCGGAATCCCCTCGCTCCAATGTTTTGTCACTGATCAATTCCGGCATTCCTCTTCTATGTTTACGTCTCACAGTCCCACAAGCATATATTCCATTATCTAGCAGAAATTTTTGAAGTGATACAGAATTGAAGAAGTTGTCGAAGTAAATTTTATAGTATTTCCCAGTAATACAATTTGTAAGATCTGTAATTACTCGCATTCCCAAATTTTTTTCACATGCATCATTTATTTTACCAGTGTATATTTGAAACTGGCACACATAGCCAGTTGAATCTGCTCGTATCCACACCTTATAGCCTCGCTTTATCGGTTTCATCGGCGTAAATTGACGAATACTACTCCTACCCCTAAACCGGATCATAGATTCATTTACAGCTTGATTTTCACTCGGATTCATTGATATTAAAAACGTCTTGCTCAATCTGTCGAGCATAGGCCGGATTTTGTACAATTTATCGAAATGCTTCTCGTGTCGTTTAGGCTGCCTTTCGTTATCGAGCCATTCAAATCGATTTCTCGTCATAACAAAGCTTATATAAGAATCCCTAATTTGAACCGTTGACGACCAATAATCTCTATAGCTTGGTAATTTTTTGATCCCCATCAAAAGATTTACGGCCAAAAATATTTTTATTTCATCAACCGTAGTAGGAACAAAGGCATGTATCTCTTCCTTTTTTTTGTATAGCATACAAATTTGTTTGAAATACAATATGTTCAATAAGATCAAATTAACAATAGATGTAGAAACACATCGACAGGACGTTCTGCTGTTTCTAGAATATTTGGTCCAGTTGGCTCACTGAATAGATTTGGTATAGTACAATTAGAAATATCATCGGTCCATCCTTCTTCATTATTTTCATGATTGGTGTTACATGATATTAGATTAGCCAATGGTATATCATCGTCATTATCCCAGTCACTTTCTGAATGAACTTCTGTTACGTTTTCCGATTCGTTGTCTGAAGGAATCTCATCCAAAACAGCATATAACTGTTCCGATGTTAAATTCTCGACGTGATATAAATTTTTCTTGAAATTTTCTATATATAATAAAAAAATATGTAAGTGCCTTGTGGTTAATATAGAGAACCACAAAAAATAATTAACATGTAAAATATAATTCTAACGATAAATAATAATAGTTTGAACTTTATAAATAAAAACATATATTTGTGTAATAATTTAACTGAACATAATTAATAAATACATTATAATTAATAAATACAGTAATAAATACCTGACATAATTAATAAATAAAAATCAAAAAATACAAGAACGCCATGCAATCACCTTGACACTTCAATAACTAATGCAATAATTTCCGAATAAAACACGTGTCAATCATAATACTATGCGCTTGCGCAATTAGAGAAAGAAATGAGTAAACAATAAACTCTGCGGTTTAATCATACTAGCTGTATTATTTACCTTTCAGTTTCTTTTGTATTAATTATTTATCTTTACTTAATAATTAAAATACTTTATTTTTTTTACTTTATGTATCTTTATTAAGGTTTTTACTACACGTCTTGTCCGTGCGACTATACATTGTAATATCTGAATGCTCACTGAACTGTATTTCACACAAATGCTTTTATTGTATGTCCAACAAGCACAGTCCAACAAGCAACTATATTACACTAGCAGTGAGAACGAAAAATAAGTATTTTTTATATGTGGTTTGGTGGACTAACCAGTGAACTGAAAAGGGTTAACAAAACAACATTAAAAAAATCCCATATAGCTATTTATAAAATTTGTCCATAATCAAAATATGTAAACACTCAATCAGCTGTTTCATCAATGATGTAAATATCTGAAAATAAAAAACATATCAAATGTTATAGAACTAGTAATTAGAAATATATACCATTTATACTTAACTAAATCATTACTAAAGTACCTATCACTTATTTTAATATTTTAATTAAAATATTACACTTAAAATTTCAACACAAAACAAATCTATAAGATAAACAAGTTAAATTCCATAATGGGCCTAAATAAACCTTATATATGGTTTAAGGACTTCTGTTGGAGTAAAATAAAAATTACAGCATCTTATGAAATTTAAATATTGACTTGGTTTTTTGTAATTGAATAAAATTCTAGCCTATTAGATATATCCCATTCAATTGCCTTATCACTGCAAGTCAGAAGTGAATTATTCAAAATCTCACGGGAGCAATTCAAATGAAAATGGAGCGGACACTGCAGTATAGCATCAGTAAAAATAATCAAAAATCTGCTTGTATACTTTTGAGTGCTGCCAGTATTTCAGAATCAGTTTCGTTAATTCTTGGCATTTTATACGATTTTTTTCTACAAAATCAACGAACTTTCACTCATTATTCTCCGAAATAATCACACACGAGTAATAATCCCTCTTCTGAAATTTGTCAGATGCCAAATTAAAAAAAAAATAATTCCGGCCTATATCGTTTTTATTTTTTATTTTATTGGTTTTAATTTCACTCAAATACATCCGTACAGTGATGTTTCCGGCTACCAACTAATTCTATTTTTTTTTTGTATTTTTCTATACATAGTCGCGATAAAGTTTATGATACCCAATAAAGTTTATGACATTATATCGTGTACAAGTGTATAGACTTTTCATTTTGTTATTTTTTTAACATTGACTACTTATAACTGACTACTTATGGATTGTACACAGAAAGCAAAAAAATGCTGATATCAAACAAAAATGATTTGAATCAAATCAATTTTGATTTTAACTATGCTACGAAACTTAAATTGCTTTGTTACAAAATTCAGCGATCTTAAAACAAAACA
Organism: Tipula confusa; assembly: GCA_963556175.1. Lineage (NCBI taxonomy): Eukaryota > Metazoa > Arthropoda > Insecta > Diptera > Tipulidae > Tipula > Tipula confusa. Next base: position 202,685,479 of record OY744476.1, on the reverse strand, counting down.
TAACTAAATATCGTGAATTAAAACAAATATGCTTATGGTAAACACTACTTGTTTCTGCGTTTTCCGAAATAAAAAACTATATTTCATCCGTCTTGCTTGATGATTTTATTATAATTAATATTTCATTATTCTTTCTCTATTGTTCACACTCATCCGTGCATGCAACACGGGAATTACGGATGAGTGTGATTTATACTACATCGCTTTTACATTTACCAATCTTTCATAGATGGCGCTATTTAATAATTTAAATTGGTATAATATTGCTACGTTCTTGCCTTGTCACTTAAGGTTCGTATCTCTGGATTGTGAATAACTACCCGAACACCACTGTTCAATAACAAATTTCACAAAAACTACACAAGTTCCACTTTAACACTGTTCACTTTCACAGACAATAATTGCCTCAATAAAACACAATTATTCACAACTTAGTTCCTTTAACAATTCTTTATTTCACAAAAATCACTGTTCACTTTATTTAACAATAAAAATCACTTACTATCACTTTCTATCACTTTTTATTTTAACCGCTTGTTATCGCTTTCGTAGTTCAAGTACAACTATTTTTCGCATACAACATCGATTCGCTTATATACACAAATTAAAATATCTCGAATTTTCTACTTCTATCGAGATGTCACTACTACATTTAATTTGCTCAATTTTTAGTACTACCAGTACTATCGATACCTAATAGATGTCTCTAGGGTTAAGCCTAAAGAAATCTTCATATATTTACTAGTGATGGGCTGATCAGATACTTTTGAGTATCGATATCAATTGACTCATTTCAGCAATTAACCTGATACTTTTAACTCGATACTTAACATTTAACGATACATTTAACATCGCACATGCGAATGTTTCGACAGATTGACCGCTGCCGAAATATTGCTGGCGTTATCTGTTACAATCGCACTAATTTTTTTTTCTATTGTATATTTTTGGAAAACATCTAACAGTGTGTCTTTTAGATACTCTGCCGTGTGTCTGGAAGATGACACATTGACACAATCTAAAAGTACGCTTTCTATTACCCAATCATGTGTTATTATATGGCCTGTGATTGCCATATAGTTTTCGGTATTTAAGGAGGTCCACGTATCTGTAGTTATGGCTACACTCTCGGCTTGTTTGATAAATTGGGTAACGTTAGCTTGACATTTGTCAAAATGCTGAGGCAACAATGATTTGGTCAACATTGACCTTGATGGTAAAATATAGGATGGATCTAAAGCTTTCGAATAAGTTTGGAAACCTTTATCTTCAACAATTGAAAAAGGTTGAAAATCTAGTATAATGAATTTCAGTAATTCATTATTTAAGCGTTTTTGCCGAGTTATGGATGCGGGCCGAGTTATATACTGTGTTAATGTGTGTTGTTGTAAGAAACGGGCCGCTGTAGCAGTTCCAGAGTTCGACGTTTCTGCCGTAGTTTCTACATCTTCTGCATCTACATCTACTGAAACAGTATTAATTCTACTTGGAGCCATTGAATTGCTTGTCGAAGGGACGTTTATATTTCTCGAAGTGTTGGTATGTGTTTGATTTACAGTTGGTACTTTTTGAAGCACAGTTGGGTGCTTTTTTTCGAGGTGGCGTTTTAAGTTAGTCATAGCTCCACCTTTTGAAGAAAATATATTTTTGCATATATCGCACTTTGCTTGCGTTTCATTTATAGCGTTAAAATGAAGCCAAACTTCGCTTCGCTTTCTTGAACCGGAAGCCATTGCCGTAAAATATTAATTAAAGTTCGAAAATAAAACTTAACTAACGTTTACAATTTTAAAATAATACAAAGTTATACTTCACTTAAATAATTTTTTTAGTAGTAAATCTACAAGAACATAAAAATCACAGAAACACTAAACAGTCTAAAATATGAAAGCAAAACTACCAAATCGACAGCTTAATATGTAATTTTAAAAACAATACCAACGATTTTTGATTTAAATATCTATAGTTCGAGTTCGAAATTCGAATCGAATCAAATCAAAAGTACTATATATATCAATTTTTTCAATATTCTTTATTCTCTAAATACATACACATACAGTGGTTTCTATATTTGACCGTTACTCTCATTAATTTGTGAGAATGAGTAAGTTATATAATATATCGTGTATTTTATATTGTTCTGAAAGAAATAGACACATTTCCATATATACGTATTCATCTAACTCGTTCTCGCAAACATTTACGCAGTATGCGCATGCTTAAAAAATGAAGAAATGGAAAAAACAAAAATGAGTAATAAAAAAACGAGTCTTTTTAACCTGATACTTTGAAAAGTACTCAATTGATATTTCGAACCTTTTGAGTATCAAGTTAAAAGTATCAGGTTAGAATTGGTTCGAACATCACTAATATTTACACTTATGCTATCGCACACTAGGTGGTACCGTGACAATATAATATAATAATAGTATAAACTAACCATTCATAGATGGTACTAATTGACCGTATAAACTATAGCGATTGAATCTTCCCAGTAAGAAGAGAATAAAATTAAAACTCACGATTTATTACAATATACTTATTGTGAATTAATTTTTATTTAAACACGCACTTAAATATATATATATATATATATATATATATATATATATATATATATATATATATATATATATATATATATATATATATATATATATATAAAACACTTACAGTTTTTGGAATTTAATTATTAATTACCGGTGGTAATTAATTATTTATTTAATAATTAATTACCACCGGTAATTCTTTATTATTTACTTTTTTTTTTATTCAAAAATTCGAAACTATTTCACTTATTACTTTATAAATTTTGTACTTATTAATTACTTCCCTATGGCTCTAGCTCGAAACTACTTGTTTAATGAACTGATTCAGAATACCTTTTGTGAATATATCTTGCACCATACTCTCTAGCAAGGGTTTTGGTATCTCATTCACTTCTCAAAATCGACTCACTGTTTACTACTTCGCTGGTTTGCTGTGTTCAGCCGACTACTCAGAAATTCGATTGAGTATGTAGGTAGGAAATTCTTCGTAATTCCAATGTGGAGTCCTTCTACAGTTGTAATTTGAATGTCCCATATAGTCTGGTAAGCCTTACCTTACGTAACCGTTCTATCGGTTCTTCCAGTAAAATTTGTTGTCGTATTTCTTGTCCTTCTTGTGCACCGTCAACCTTTTTTTTTAACCGCTTTACCGCATCCAAAAAAAATGAACCTCAGATGCTTCTACATCTGGCTGCCCATAGAAGAGTGGTATGCTCTTCTCGACCATATTTTGGATTTCAGCAGTGTTCATTCTGTTTACTTTACTGATAGTAGAAGTGCTGTCTGTATTTATATTTCTTCCTAGTGAAATTGAATTTATATCCAAAGCTTCTACAATATCGTCAGCGGCGGCTTCAAATAAAAAATTAGAACTTACTGATTTTGTAATGAATCACATTCTCGAATTAGGAAAATAGGTATATTTTAATATTAATTTAATTTTTTAAATTTAATTTATATACGCATTTCTTTTATTTAATTTTTTAAATTATTGTTTATGTCCACAATCTAGTGTTGATTAGGTCAACATTGGTGACTGACTGACTACCTATCGTTTTTTGTATCATCAATTTCAATAATTACAACTACAAGAGTGGTGTACAAGAGTATTAGTTTTTTGTTTTACACGAGTAGACAATAATTTATATATAATAAATCAGGGGTTTACAACAATTTTAACCTAAAAGTTGCAAAATCTTGTAATTTAGGTGATCCTATATCCCCTAAACTACCTGTACTTGCCTTTCTTTTTGAATTTTGGGATAAAATCATGTTGCTTCTTCTATTGTTATCGGACATGTATCCTCGACACTCTATTTATTTCCATTTAAGTTTTTCTTTCCTATTGCTTTTGAAATTAGAGGAAAATTAACTACCCTTGAGAAATACGTACCCGACTTTAAAGGAACGGGTTTACACGCTTAGGTTCTTTTTTTTTGTGCAGCGCCAATTATGTTATATTGACGATTTCTGGCAGAAGAGAGTTATAATAAAAATCGATTAATTTATTCCGCATTTCATTTTCAAAGAAACTGTCGTCTCTATCAATTCTCTCTATCTTCAGATTGTAATTCGATGAAGTCCAAATACAAAAACGACAGCAGTTTCGTTGTGTTATGTGTAACTGCCCCTGTATCTGATAATAATATGGATGTTTCTTGTTTATTGCTATTACTTGTGTGTCTTTGTCATATTTAAAACATCGAATTCGACCTAATTTGATAGCATCTACTGGATCAAAATTTCTTGAAGCATATGGACATTTTACTTCAATGATACCTTCATTATCATCTATTAAACCATCTGGTGAAGCAGGTAGGCACGTGTCCAATTGATCAATAAAAATTCCTGCTGGGTGAACTTTAATTCCTAAAGTACGAAAATATTGTAATAGATCAACTCTACCCTGTGCGGAAAATTAATAAGGTAAAAACCGCTTTCGGGGACCGGATTCGAGTTCATTTAAAAGACGGAATATACACGCTTTCGATGTCGTTGTCAAAGAAAATTATTCAGAAATACAAAAAGCAAAATCTTGGTAATAAGTTGGTGAAAGGAATAAAGATGACAAATGTGGCAATGGTCATCAAAGGACGACTCGGAGAAGGACCCCACGCACGGGTAAATGTCATGTTTGAGTCGATTGAAAACAGTAAAAGCGGATTCATGGAGAGTGACAGCGATTCCTCTTCACAACAACAATCCGATAGCGAAAACGAAATATAAATGTAACATAAACACAAATTATAAATTTTAAATTAAATATAATGATTTTTAATTAAATATGAAACACAAATAAATTTTTTAATTTACAAATTTTATTAAACATCTAATAAATTATTTACAAAAATGTTAAATTTTTGGGTGTATAACTGAATTACAGATTCCCCCGGCACCACCTCGTCATTTATATGATGAGCACCATCATCAGGGCGATAGCATCTGGACCTACACCCCTCACAGAAAATAGGTGGTAGTACTGGAAAACTATATGTATTATACCAGAATTTGACTGTAAAGTAGTTTTCTTCCATCTGATAAAGCAGCTCGTGGGTGTCTAAGGGGACAGCACCATTATTCCCCAAATCTTCACCTTCAACCCAGGCGCATTGTAAACAGAGTTGGTCCTCTATTGTTATGAAGCAACGCATCATAACAGGTACCACTCTGCAACACATTCCCCTCAAAAGACCGGCAGGGTATGTTGTGGGGTCTAACCCCATAAATAAAAATTTCCGGATAACAAGATCCATTGACATATTTTTTAATGTCTTCGGCTGATAAACCTCCTCCTCGTTATCGTTGTACATTTTTTTTAGATTTTATTAATATTTAAACCAACTAAATATTTGGTTTAAATATTCGAAAAAAACAAAGCATTGTTCAATAATTATGATGAACAGGATCAATTAGAAATATTTGTTAAATCATGTAGAATATTTTCTTCATTTATTGATAAGACAATAAGAAAAAATTATAAATATCGTACCAACAAATTATAAGATAAATATAAGCCATTGTTTGTAAAAAATATTTATGAAATTGTAAAATAATTGCGAACGGAAATCGATAATTATAATTTCCCTAAATGAGATGCATCATTTGCAGTATCGTTATCAGTATTCTGCTATTTGGTAAATTATTTTTTCTATAATTCCTCAACTTAAATTATCGATAAACATACCACTGCAACCATGTTGTATAAAAAATATTTTCTTCATTTACTGATAAGGTGGCGATGAAATTGCATAATACAATCCATTGATTCAAAATACGAGAGATAAAAAAATTATAAATTTATTTTTCTAATTAACTGATAAAAAAACAACACAACTATTCACCACAAGATGTCGGGTTAATCAAAAAAAAAAAAAAAAAGATTTTAATTCTTTTACACCACCATCTATCGAGTAAAATTGTACTAAAAATTTTACGCCGTCTATTGACTGTTCTTAAAACTAAAATTTTGTATGAATAATATCCTATTTTTAGGGGTAACGCTGTTCTATTGAGTAAAATTGTACTAAATATTTTACACCATCTATTGACTGTTCTTAAAACTAATATGAATAATAAGGAAGGTCAAAGGAAGGTCAAAGGAAGATCAAAGGTCAGGGTCAGAGGTCAGGTTTAGAGGTCAAAGGTAAAAAATAAAAAATAAACACAACATTACATGTGAGTCCTCAAGGGTCAGGGTCAAAGGTCAAAAAGGAAGGTCAAGGGTCAAAGGTCAGCAGTCAAAAGTAAAAAAAATGTCAACAAAGGTAAAAAAAAAATGTCGAGGTCACAGAATTAGGTGAAAGGTAAAAAAATGTCAAGGTCAAATCACAGAAACTAGATCAAGGTCACACAAACTAGGTCAAATCACAGAAACTAGGTCAAGGTCACACAAACTAGGTCAAATCACAGACATTGGTCAAGGTCATTTTAAATTTAGGTCGACCCAACTTTTTGGACCCAACTACTGCTATAACTACTTTCAATTTCCTTTCCAATTGAGCTATTGCTATGTGCTCATTTTGTTTTCCATAGAAAATCGCTGGTGATGTTATTTGAGTGTGATATAATATTTCCTTTACTTTATTAGGATAACTGTCGGTGTTCCGTGCCCTACAAATCGATCCAAAATTAGATGCAGTTATTCTAATCCGACGAATATTATGCCATTTGATACAATTTGCCTGTGAAATCGACTCTCTTTCCAACCTTATACGATTTTCTGATTCAAATGCAAGAAGCGATAAAATTCTCTCCTTTTCATTGTAAGTGTCTATTGGACTCAAATCTGGCTTTTCACAATTCTCACTATAATTTGAATCTGGTCCCATAATCTTTCGTTTTTTAACAGATCTTCTATTTGGATCATCTTTCTTTGGTCTTTTTATATTTTTGTCGTGACGACTTTTTTCAACACTAATGATGTGCGAATCTGGAGTTTTTTGCATTATCCACTTTTGAAAACTATAATGAGCATGGAGAGTGTTATGCTGTAATACTGCAAATTGTGCCCTACTGGTATATGACTGTTTCTAATCTACGGATAATTGAGCCAATTTTTTTCCAAAATACCACACTCCTGCATCTCAGGCACCAAATTTTGTCCATCCGACTTTTCCTTATTACAAAAATAAGTATCACAATTTCTATGCTGACCAAATATGTGGAATGGAGCGTTATCAAAATCTTTTTGCAGCATAATAGTTTTCTCATGCAACGAAATATTCTCCATTTTTTTTATTATACAGCTTTAGTAATGCCAACAGAAATCCGTTTTAAATTTGACGAAATCTTATTAGAAACGTAGTATTTACTACAACCTCTCTCATCTTTTTACGAAAATTACGTAGTAAATGATTTCGACATTCGATTTTTTCAATGTGGGTGTTTTTGTAAGGTCTAGCATCAAGAATTTTTTTATAAACATTGCTATCGCCATCGGCTAATATCTGATTGTAACGGACACCATATAACTTTTCAATTTCCTTAAAACCTTTAAGTATCAATTCCGCTTCCATACCAGTTGACTAACCTCTATAGTTTGCATTGCAAACATGTTCAGGTACCGTTTCTGGTGAGTGCTTTGTACATACTACACAATATTTGTTCGCGACTTTGCTCCATATAACCTTACCCGTATCATGTGCAACAATTGATGCGACTCCTGATAAAAATGAATAATCGCTGCTACTCCCATATGTTCGTTTTGAAAAACAAGCATCCGCTGAAACAGGCAATAACGGAACACCATCGATATCATGGTTATGTTTTGCAATTGCAATAGTTTTAGCTTCCATAGCAGCAATCTGCATTTCATTTTTAGCGGCAGATGAAATATCAATTTGCACTTGGTTTTGGATTTCACCAAAAGTTTTCGTTGACATATATGAAATATTCAGCACCGCAAGAAATTCTTCTGTTTGCATGAAACCTGCACCAATTGCAATACCGCCGACAACAGATAAATAATTTAAATTTAAATGTGCATCGTTTGTCGAACAAGTGTCGAACGAAAATTCAGCATTACACATATTACATTTAAAAAAAAGCTTTGAATTTAAACCACGCCTATGTTCTCTCAATATAACCAAATTTGATAAGTTACAATTAAACAAACTTGAATGCATACAAAAAGGTCATAACTTTAGTTTTTTGCATTTGTTTTAAAGAGAGAACATAACAATCAAATACAACGAGAGAAAAACAAGTTCTCAGCTGTATTAGTTGTTGAAGCAAACTTGGTGTACCATTTATAAAACAATGGTCGTATCTGGATTAAATTTTCAACCGTGTGGTAAAACTTCCGGATTGTTAGTAGCGCTTAGCAGAGCTGCTTTAGTTTTGCTTACTAGTTGGTCAGCATTCATTATTATCAAACAATTTTATTAGTGATGATGTAGTATTATTAGTGATATTTTATTAGTGATTATGTAGAAGAATTTGGGTGGTATTTTGCCTAAACTACATCACCCTGTACTTGCCAACCTAATAAGCTTAATTCGACATTACACTAACAAATATATGCAAAAAAAATTATATACATATATATATATAAAATTTAAACGTATTACTATTTAAACCTTATAATAATTTATTTAAAAAATAAAAACCAAAAAATAGAAAAATAAAATGACTACACCCCGATGTTCTCCAAACGCGGTAACTGTCCGTTACTGAATTTTAAAGTCACTATAGGTTTTCACTGTTACAAACGGGGTGGTAAGATGTTTGTATTTCTTTTGTTTTATTTCTCCATATAATTTGTTGAACACGTTGTGTTCAAAATTAACAAAAAGAGTAATATTGTCACAAGCTAGCCGTCTCTTCGATCCAGTTGGTTGGTTGGCCCCAGTCTTCGTTTTATTCAAAATATTCCTTCAACAACTGTGGACAGCAAATCTGGATTGGGATGATGTCATACCGGTTCAAAGGGCAGGCGAATGGCTCAAGATTTGTAGTGAAATGAAAAACGTTGGCCAAATCTCAATTCCAAGATGCATCAACTCCTTCAAAAATACCAAAATCCAATTACACGGTTTTTGCGACGCAAGTCAGCAAGCATACGCCGCTGTCGTTTTCTTTAGAATGGAATCTATGTCTGGAGAAATATTTTGCAAATTAATCTCAGCCAAGACGAAAGTTGCACCTATTAAGCAAGCAACATTACCTCGGCTGGAACTGTGTGGCGCGGTTCTATTGACCAATTTATTAAACTTGGTAAAAATGGAAACACAAACGCAAATATCTAATGTACATTGCTGGACAGACTCAACAATTGTACTAGACTGGCTCGCAAGTCATCCTAGGCGATGGAGCACCTTTGTGGGCAACCGAACAGCCACAATTTTAAATTCTTGGTCCCGTAATCATTGGAAGCATGTGTCATCAACAGAAAATCCAGCGGATTGTGCCTCACGAGGTATGCTTCCACTCGAATTAAAATCCCACAAGTTCTGGTGGAAACACGAATTTTGAATATAAGTAAACTTTGCGTACTCAAGTTAAAGCTTAGAAATAACTAAAATCACTAAAATGTCATATATATTTAGTTTGACTTTAACTATTCATTTCCACATAAATTTGTTCTGTGTTTAGTTTGTCAATATGATTGTGTTAATTGTCAATATTCCCGTCTATCCAAGACAATTTTATATATACACATGCGACATTTGTAATTCGTCTTGTTTCAAACTGAATTAAAATATTTAAATAAAATATATACATTATTTAGTTTGAAACAAGATGAATTTTAAATGTCACAAATGTTGTCATTTTTATACAAATGAATAAAAATTGATTCTACATAACCTCAAAATTAATCTTATGAAGGTTTTATATGAATTGCTATTCTTACCTAGTGATAAATTGTTCATACTATTGTTTAAATTTAAATTTTTGTATGTTATTTTTTGTCCTTATTTTGAATTTTTTATTTTATTATTAAATAAAATATTCAAAATAACAAAAAAAAGTAATAAACAAAATTATTATATCACTAGGTAAGATAGCACTTTACAAAAAACCTTCATATAATTAATTGTGAGGTTATGTAGAAACGTCAACATATCAATTTTTATTCATCCAGTTCTCCACAAAATTCATTGTGCAGGGTTGAATTTGTAGACTTTTTTTGTTCACTAAAAAATTCTACAAATGTGAAATAAAAGTGTGATAAAGCACCACAAAACGATCACCCAGCTCATCTACAACTATGCGTGTTAAATCTAAAGTATCGATATGAGTTAGATGATCGTTGTTCTCCAATTGTCTATATAGTACACCCATCCTTCGCTTAGAGAAAACTCTTTTTACGAAATTTCGCCATATCGTAATTTCAAAATTAATCCAGTCTCTTCAAAATACTCAGCGGAAATATTCACATGTAGATATAATGGAGATCGGAACAACAACTCAGTCAAAACTGATGCCTATATTGAAAATGATGACACTGCACAGCACATTTATAAGTACTACTTCCTCGACTACAAAAATACCCATATCAAACAGTTTCAGACCCTCAACTGAGGATCGATTGTGGGCTCTACACCTGCAAATGCAGTATTAGATAAGCACGGTATGCACACCGACTAGAGCCAATCGATATCATCAGGCATATTTATATGTAAATAATATTTATAGTTATAGTATTATAGTCATAGTTATAAGATAGTTACAGTAGTTATAGCATTATAGTAGATACATAGTAATAAAAAATAAAACAACAGTGAATACAATATCAAAATATATTACGTGATTACATTCTTTTATAACAGTCACTATATGTCCCAGATTCATGGAACAGACACATCAACCTACCAGTTATCAGTTTCTCGAGCAATTTACCCAAGACTGGTAGAAGCATGATTGGTCTATAGGCATGATTTTGGGTCAGTGGGATCTCTTTCACCTCCCTTCCTAATAATAATGACTTTGCCGTTTTTCCATGCTTTCGGAAAATACCCTCTTTGAAGACAATGGTTCATGAAACGCGTGATACCAGTTTCTATTATAGGCCATGCTCTTTGTATCACTTCAACCTCAATATTATCTAGGCCGGGTGCTTTTCCTAGTTTCATTCACAATATTGCGTCCGTGGTTTCATCATTGCTAAATTCTTTCACGTCGCAAGTCCTTGGTGTTACAAATCTTTGCTCTCTGACCTCTTTATGCGCTTCTGTGTCATCAGGAAGCAACGCTCCCAACAAACACTTTGTTGTATCTTTCCAACACGTAGTTGTCAGGCCTTCTCCGCTTGTAAGTGTGCTCAAAATTTCAGTAGTTTTGAGCCTTCCTGTGCTGAACTTATATACGAAGCCCCATGGTTCTGCATTACCATGCTCAGTAATGTACTTCTCCAGATTAGTCTGGCTTGTTTTATTAACATCACTAAAGTACTCATTACGGCATGCTACATAGCTGACTTTCTTTTGCTGTCTTTCTGTTGGGTTCTTCTCGTTTTGATATTTTTTGCGCATTCTTAATACATTTACACTTTTGGTGGTTAACTCATTAGTCCACCAAGGTAAATTTCCTTTGTGAGTACGTTTTCGTGGTATAGTTTTATCACAGACCCTGATAATCGTGCTTGTTATTTCTTGCTCTATTGTATCTACATCCTTTCCAGATGTGTAACTCATATTTTCAGACCATCCTTGCCAAGTTGAGTTCAACAAGTTATCAAACTTTTCCTAATTTGCACGTTCCACTGCATATCGTGGAACTTTGTTTTGAGGTTCATTGCTATTATGATTGTTTCCAGATTCTAAAGTGAGAACTATCGCCTTGTGATCGCTTGAAGACCAGTTTTCTTGTACTACCCAATCGGTTACTTTTCTCATCAACCCACTACTCACAAGTGTTAGATCAATGTTTGATTCACCATTGTGGCAATAAGTACTTGGCTGGCCCTCTTTATTTAAAACAATGAGACCCCTTCTTGCAACAAATTCTTCCACGAGGATTCCTCAATCATTTGTTTCTCGGTTATGCCAAAGTTTTAACTTTGCATTGAAGTCGTCAGTTATGATAATTGGAAGATTTTTGAGACCTTCAAAAATCAAATTATGGAATACCGTGTGGTTGCTCCGATATGACAGTGCGATGCGTGCGTATTTACTTCTATTTAATTTTAATGGGTTTGAATGGTTTAACTCACATTTTATAGGTTGTATAATTATATTTATTTTTAGGTTTTTTTTTTACCTTAATTTTTGAGATAATAAAATAATTTATAATTTTTTTATTGCAGAAATGTCTTGATTTTGAAATTTAAACCATCTAGCAACCTTATCTTTTAAGAACGAGGTAAATAGAGAAACGCAACATTCAAAGAAAAAATTCAGGAAACTGTTTCATCTTTAGCGAATATCCAGCATTGAACGAGCATTGACGAATCCAAGTCTTGTTAAAATTTTCAATAAAAGCAAAAAATATACGGCCTAAAATTATTCCTGCGATTGTTAATATAGTAAATATTTTCAAATAATTGATACATTCTTGAACCTAGTGGTTCTTTTAATCCAGCAAGGGTAAAATTACTTACGTTAACTATAGACTCTAAATTTGACAATCGTACAAAATTTATAATTGAAGTCTGATTTTCCATGATTTTACCGTGGATTTTTAATACCGTGTCTGTATTTTGAAAAAAGTTACAGTTATTCCATTTCTTCTTATTTCCATTTGCTGTGTGTATTTGGATACTTCATGGCTTCTTACAAAAATGCCATATACAGTTAAGTTAAGCTCATGCGAATATGATTTCGACGTTGACTGTGGCATCTACGAAATAAACTTAGTAATAACTTTGCTACATAATTCAATTGAAATTCCTTACGGATGTGAAAATTTTCTCGCTATTGACTATCATTCCTCATTGTAGATCAAAAAATGTTATGTTGATCCACAAAAAGTAATTTGACAAAAAGTGGCGTCTTACAGCACCATATTTGACAGCGTCTTACAGCTCCATTATATTTACAGGATGATAAACTTTAATAGCAGGCGTAAAACCAGAAAATACCATAACCTAATGTCGTATACAACTACATATTCAATTACGAGCAACACAAACAGCTGAGACGACATCACTAACATTTTAATGGTATGATGGTTTTAACTTCGAATGACCTGGTGATGACAACTTACTGTTGCAAGTTCTGTTTTACGCTCTTTCACCGATAATTGCATCCATAATAAATAATGGAGCTGAATCCCAATTCTGGTTAAATATTTTTAAACCAAGTCTTCCTTCTATGAAGTAGCTGAAGGTCTGTGTTGCAGCTGTTACAGGTAAGTATCTATCATCGTAAAGAGGGGAGGGTTAAAATAATGTTCCTCTTTAAATTAAAACTTGTTATTAAATTCTTTTGATTTAACAACAAGTCCTTATAAATAAAAAACATTCATGCAAAATCGTTTGCCTTAAAAGCGTTTTAGTCGCGACTTTTGATTAAATAAATGTTGAACGATCAACAAATCATTAAAAAATTTTAATTTATAAAAAAATGGGAAAACATGGGAACTACCTAGTCATAATTTAACCAATCGTTATGGATAATATTAACACAATCGCAGACAATTTTTTTAAACTTTGAATTGTATACCTTAATTTTTGCTAACAGTTCGGTTAAAGCAATAGCAGCTAACAAAGTATTATATAATTTATTAGACACAAGCACTACTGCTATAATGGTACTGTAATTGCAGTTGTTGTTCGCGAATGTGATAATATTCGGGTCCAATTTTCGTAATTAAATGCCACCGATTAGTGACGATTGTAATTTTCACGCCGCGGTCCCGAGTTTTTTGATGCTCGCCGTTGACCATAAAAATTAAAATAATAAAATCGTACAATGGTGACCGATTTGTGTGTAAAAGTGCGTTTGTTTACCTTTGACCACCTTCCACGTTTACACACAATTTGTAACAAGAATTTCATTAGGTCTTTAAAAGACGTGGTAAGGGTGGGAATAGCCCATATGCCATACATTTATTTATAATATAAAAATCAAAACTGCAATAATTTTAAAATATAAATTAAAAATTTGAAAAATTTTGTTGTAAATAAATAACCTTTTAAATATTAGAAATAGAATTGTAACCGAATTTTGTGTAAAATAGCTTTCATTGAATGTGTAAAAAGTTTTTCTGTGGTCTCACAAGAGACACGGTAAGGGTTAATAACGGCCTCTATGCCATACATAATTAGTTACATAATTAGTTAGTTATGACAATATTGTAAAAAATTGCATTATAGCTAAAGTATAAATCGACAAATAAAACGCAACCCAGCGATTTGGTAGACAACGTCATTAACAACTCATAGTATCGCAACAAACTATCATCGATATTAATCTTTAACTGTTGTGATTTGGATAATAATTCGTTCCATTACTGCGGGCAAATTTCAAAATTCCAAATAATCATCATCTTATGCAATTAAAAATACTAATACAAAAATAAAAAAAATACAAAAATAATAACTATAATAATGCATAATCATCATATCAATGATAGTGGCCTATCATGCGGTACATCCTGAGAATAACGCTTTAGGAGGGTCAGCTATTTTTTCCTCAAAATACTTCCTCAAGTAATTTTCGAATTGGAGAGACTTTAACGCAAAAAATATCTACTGGGATCACAACGACTAAAAAGAAGTAGCTATTTGCAGCCTGTAAAAAGCTAAAATGCGAACTCTAATCAGGCGGTACACCAACTTACTGCCTGACGGACATCAATAAGCTTCCAGATCTTATAGACTTCTTTGCAACAAGAAGTATATCAGAGAATTATATCCAAGCAGAAAACGACTCACGTCAATCATCTGATCATTTGCCAGTTATAAAGACACTTAGCCAAACAATAATAAGCAAAGAGGTATAACAAAACTAATTGGAATCTTTTTCAAACTCGTATACAGTAGAAGACTAATCTCCAAGTCCTAATACGTAATCCAATGCAATTAGAAGGTGAACTAGACAAACTCATAGAAAACATACAAAGTGCCGCTTGGGACAGTATTCCTAATCATATAAGGGAAACATCAAAATGTTACGTATCTCGAAGAAATGAGAGAAATGATTAAAAAAAAGCTCGCAAAACTGGCAAAGAAATCGAACACCGCAAGCGAAAAGACTTGAATAATTTGGTCAATAAATTAAAAGCTTTAATAAAGGAGATTAGAAAGCAGTCAGAATCCAAACAAACATGCTCCGGGATATTCCTAGATGTGTTCCAAGAGTTTGATAAGGTATGGATGGCATCAAGAGCTTGTATTCAAACTTCATCGGGCTCCGCCGAAACAAATTTATGAACTATTGAAATCGCATATTTGAAGTATGATAATGAATGCTCTGAATTAAAGAGAATAACATCAGGAGTTCTCCAAGGTAGTGTCCTCGGCCCCATTTTTTATCTCTTATATACTAGAAACATGTCCAATACTGATGCAAATATAACAAAATTCGCTGATAATACTGCTAAATTAGCGTCAGCACAAAACAACTGACTCTACCAACAAGCGGCAGAGAGCCAAAAACAAAATATGCAACTGGATAAAAAAAGGCTTATTAAACTGAATGAAACTAAATCAACCTGTGTGAACTTTACTAATCTGAGAGTTGAGCAGATACCATCAATGATCAATTCACAATTATAACTTAATTATGACCTAAACTAAGGTGGAAGGAACATATAAAAAAAAGAGAAGAATTAAACATCAAATTCGAGACACTCCGAGCTCTCAATTCATAATAAGCTTCTGCTATATAAATAAGTTCTGAAACCGGTATGGATCTATGGCATGCATCTACACAAACATCAAAATAATCCAAACGTTCCAAAATAAAATACAATGATCCATTGTAGTAATGCGCCGTGGTACATTAGAAACGACAACCTTCATAGAGACTTAAAAAATAACATAGTGGTGTCCAAATCACATAGTTAATCGATTTTTTTTATCAAATTCCGACTCCGGAGAAGAAAAATTAAAGTGCTGATACGTACGGCAGATTAAGGTAAAACAAGACAAATTTCAAAAAAGAAGTATTAAGTCAACCCAGTAAAATAATGCAATTTTTAGAATTAAGTAAGTATAGTTTTAAGTAGATTAGTTTTTAAGTATAAATAGTAACTAAAATTTGTAAATAATTATATTTTTCTAATAAATAGTTTTATTTAAAATTTAACTAATTTTAAACGAGTATTAACTGAAATCTGTGACTTGTTCGGAATGGAATATACGAGTACCATGAATATTATATACCAAATGTAAGTACATATTTTCGTTTTATCGTTTTTACAATTTCTTGTAGAATAATAAACTGCATTATCCCGGTTTTAGATCAATTATCAAATTAACAACAAATGAACAATCAGCGATATTTTGACGAAACATTCCAAACACCCTTTTACTATTACCAACTAAATGATCACCCGGAGTAATAGTTTTATTAAAAACTAATCCTAAATCTTTAAGACTAGTATTTGAAAACGGATCAAGAGAACCGTCCAAATAAATCGCTGCAAATATTTAGTAATGGACTGTGATTTCTTGCATTTAAACTAAGCCCATTGAAAACCGACCAATTAACTATACTACGTGTCATTATTTATCAAAGCAATATTTATAGCAACAGAATCCAGGGGGTCTATTATGAAATTTTCGATGCGCGTTTTATTTCGTCATCGTCGACCGATTCGAGAACGTCAAAAATATTTATTATGAAATTTCGACACCGAAAATATAAATTATAATTAAATTCGACGACGCCATTTTGTTTTATTATTAAATAAATAATTTAACATTTTTATAATAAATACACAACTAAATTAAAGAAAAAATATAGTATAAAATATAAACCACTTATTTTTCTTTTCATTCGCCACCTTAATAGTTGTAAAATTTTCGTCTTTAACTAAAAAAAAACGCGTAGTTTCATAATAGGAAATTTTCGACATTGTCAAAATACACGCATCGAAAATTTCATAATAGAGCCCCTGAACTAAGCAGAAATGTGAACTTATCAATGATAAATACTTTGTCATTATGTAAATTATTACGCCGGAATTAACATGAAAGCTATCAGATAAACTGACTCCAAAAAAATTGAAAATATCTATTATAGAGGAAATTATGATACATGGGGCAACACCAATTGTTCAATGTAAAATAAGAAGACGCTAGAAGTGTCGGCAGAGAAGGAACATATATTGATCACTCAACGGTTTATTCCAATACTTAATAAAGCTTAAATATAAATTAAAGAATTTAATGGTATTGTGGCTAATCACAATATGGCAATGTGGCGACGAGAATAAAAGAAAATAAAAACAAAAAAAATTTACGCCTACAGAAAAGAATTAGAACTTACGAACGAGAAATTCAAAGGCTGGAAGGGGAAATGAAATGTTGAGAGCGCAAGGTCAAACAACATCAACTAACAATCCAGCCAATTAAGTTGCACCTGTATTATTCAAAGACATCGAAAATTTCCTCAAATAGCTCAGTGGTGTTTAAAGAAAAGTTAGCTATATCTACGACAAAATGGTGGCAACAACCAACCGAAACAGCCGACGCGTGCGTTGACATAGGACACAAAAGTAAATAATTTTCAACCCAAGGAAAGGGTCTAAGATGCTATCGCTGTAATGAGTTTGAAGCTGCACTGTTGAAAAGTAAAGTTTAGTTTTGCCTGTAATCCCTGACTTATACGAACACTGCCATCTTAGCTTTGCAGTGACCAAGTGATGATGGGTGCCTATAAATTTGGTAGTTGACCGATAAGATCTCAAATCTTTGAAAACTCCAGACCTTCCTTAAGAAATTAACTCATGGTCAATTTGACTTCAAGATGTCTTACGAGACTGTCCGTGGATCCAAGAATGAGCTAGCCACAATGAGGTCGTGCACTATCGCAAAGTACATCATTCTTTCCTCATTATTGGTCACTAGATCGTGTCGAGAGTACGAACATATGTCGGCAAAAAGGTCAGTCTGATTTTTGCCAGCTCTAGGATTAAAGTCACTAAATACTATTGTTGTAAAATGAGTCTTTAACTTTATGTTGGTTTACATCCGATAGCGCAAAATACAAATGTTTGACAGGTTGGCTAGTCGCATATATAAACGTAGCTTGCACAAACGATTATTAACTGGTTTGAAATCCAAAACAGCCTTATTTACTTGGGGCTCAAGAAGAAAACCAACACCAAGATTGTCGAGGTCATCTCCACTGTAAAGCAATGGGAACTGTAAAGCTTGGGACACATGATATCCACTTTTGGCCATCGAGTTTCTTGGAAAATAACGAGTTCCAAGCGATATTCTTTCAAAGATAATATAGTGCCATTAAACACCTGAGTTTCTTAGCGACTGCACTTTCCACGTACCGATCTTAAACTCTGGGGGTCTGTATTAACTAAAATCTGTGACTCGGACGGGATAAAATAATCGATATATATGTGGTAGCAAATGTAAGTATTTCAGTTTGAACAATTGATTCAAAGGTAAGAGATTTACTAAGGTCAAATTCATTCTATCGTATTTCTTCAAAGTGATAACATCGCTCCAAGTTATTAAAAAAAAAAAAAATAATATATAAAAGTAAAAATAATTTTAAAATTAATTATAGTTTATTTGAGATATTTTTTTTTATTGTAATATCTCATTGATTTTAGTTTTGTGGGTGAAAAATAGTAGTTTAACATTATTATAAACATTATTATTTTTGGTTTTTCTATGAAAGTGACACTAGAAAATTTTGGCGGGTTTCGACATTTTATTTTTGCAAATCATTTTTTTTTTGTGTTTATTTTGTTTTTTGTGCTCTAATAAAATGCCATTCTTTGAGGTTGCTGTTGACTCTCCAAACTACCATCCTAATATGATATGCCCAGCAGGATCATGTAGAAAGGGGATAACTCAAAGGCAGGCAGTTTCGATGTGTACTTTTAGCCAAAAAATGTACCATCCGTCTTGCAAAGGGGTTATTGGAGCTGTGAAAATAAAAAAAGTCGCTGATTCAAATTGGTTTTGCTCACCAGAATGTACGACTGCTGCTGCCTCTGATCTTGAGCCACCAATAATAATTTCGCCATAATTAAATTCAATAGTGTCTCCTTGTAGTGCAAAGTCAAATTGCGAATCAGTCATCAGTTCTCTGGTGAAGAAGATTGATAGCCAGTTTGGAGTCATAAAAACTCTTATTTCTGACATCAAAATATCTCAGGATTTTATTTGTAAGGAGTTTGAGAGCATTAAAAGTGAAATCCAAGCTATAGTGGCTGATAATAAACGTTTATCTGATATATGTCAGGAGTTACAAGGAACGTGCCGAAAACAAGATGAACGACTC
Organism: Tipula confusa; assembly: GCA_963556175.1. NCBI lineage: Eukaryota > Metazoa > Arthropoda > Insecta > Diptera > Tipulidae > Tipula > Tipula confusa. Next base: position 202,666,071 of record OY744476.1, on the reverse strand, counting down.
AATTTAATGGAGTCTCTGCTTGATAAGCCGAATCAAATCATTTTATCCGCTTTCTTTAGCTGTGATCAAACTAGTTTTTTGGTGTTCAAGATATCTTCCAACACCGCTCATTTTCATCATCCGATGAACTGGAGAATTTTCAAGAAACATCATGAACTTGAACTCGAATTTTCATTTGGTTTAGGTTCAGATTCTTGTTAAAAAATTATGAAAAAACCACTGAACCCAGAATACGTTATGGTTCGTTTCGAAACCCTGCTTCAAGTATATTTTGTATATATCTATCTATTTATCTATTTAATATCTATCTAATGTATTTTAATTCTACACTTTAATGATTATTTTAAACACATTTTAAGCGTTCAGTTAATATATTTTTGCAGGCTTATTTTTAAATTAAAATGTTTAAAAAAAATAAGTGCAATTAAACTCAATAAAGTACAATATCGTTTTAGTTTTCAGTACAATTCAAAAAACCCATTTTCCATCACTGATTTGTATTACTGATTTTCTCAGTTTAATTTAAAATTTTGTAATTTAAAATTTTGGAAACTTAAAAGTTTTGGTAATGTCTTCTACTTTAAAATATGGTGGAATTTGCGGCAGAAATAAACGGACCGATAAAAGTTGCAGGCTATTCGCTTTCCCTGCTGCCGAAAAAACCGCTCGGTATAAAATATGGGTGGATCTATGCAAAATTAATTTTTTTATTGAAAAAAAAAAAAAAAAAAATTATTTGTGAATTACATTTCGAGGACAAATTAAAAACGCGCGATTCCAACGTTGTTTTTAAATAACCGATACAAAAACACGTTGATGAAAATTAAACTTACTTTTGTGGAATTTATCAAACATGCAGTGTATTATTAAACTTGATGCAAAAGTATTTGTGATTTATCTTTTTGATTCATACATATTTGTGACGACAACTAACTTCTAAAATACCAATTACGATATTTAAAAAAATAAAATCAATAGGAACCTTCATTCAAAAGATTCAATTGATTTGGAATACTTTGATATAAATTACGGATGAAGTCGAGCAGAATTTGGTTCCATAACTCGACCAGTTCGTCCCAAAATTTATTTTCCGTTCTTCCAACTTTATAGAGAATTTTTCTTTCAACATATGCCCAAGCATTTTCAATAATATTGATATCAGAGCTTTGCCAATCGAATTAATTTTGATTGAGACCATCTAAAAAACTCGTAACTATTTTTCTTTATGTGCCGGGGCATTGTCTTGCTGTAAAGTAAAAAATTCGGGTCAACTATTTCATCACCAGCCAATAATACCACATCGTTCAGCAATTCAATACCTAATCTGGTTTAGATTCCCCGAAACCTTTGCTAATGGTCCTACTCCATAGTATGAGATACAGCCCCATATCATCAAATTTCCTCCACCACCTTACTTTTGTGTGGCATAAATCCTTCGTTTTTTTAAATGCTCTGATGTAGAATATAATAATTTTTTGCCCCAAGTACCATCTAAAGAGACCATCGATTTATCAGTAAATAGTACATTCTGCCAAAGTGCATAATCCATATTTATATTCGCTCTTGCAAAAAGTCGTTTCACTTTATTTTTTGGATTACCACAGTTCCATCATATTTTAATCTAGTGGCAAGAGCTCTTTGATAATGACTTATCATTGACCATGCATCGAACGATATTAACATCTTGCCGCTTTGTCGTGGCCGCTGCCGTATTCCAATGTTTCTTACGTTATTATGAATTTTTTGTTACGGCCTTGATATAGAATTGTACTTATGTGGCAATTAAATTTTTGGCTAATATTTTACGTGCGGTACAACCTTTATATTCGGCTAATATGGGCGTCCTTTCTTCTAGCTCATTTTACGGGTTTTTAGACATATTCGTATTTTAACGACACATTTTTTATAAAGACTGACATAAAAAATAATGATTAAAGTAACTATAATTTAAAACAATTGCCAAACTAATAGAATCGCGGTAACTTATGAGAGCGTACTTATGAGATCGTAACTTAGATGTGCAATTTTAAACATATCACAAATACTTATGCATTGAAATGATAAATCACAAATACTTTTGCACCAAGTTTAATTGAATTTATTATGGTTATAAAATTATTGATGACATGTATACCAAACAAAAAGCTATTATTTATAAATGAATTAATGAAAAAAAAATTAATTAAAAAATAAATGATTCTTTGGTTTTGTAAGGCATCCAAATAAACGAAAACTTAAATGTCCCTCATCACAATTACTAATACATCAGATAGTATGTATAGAGGTACAAATCTCTTTAAAATTTAAAACACGAAAGGTCAATATCCTATAGCTGCTTTTTTAAACCAAAACAAATCTCATTATTTGTTTGCGTCCTTTACTAAAAATGGGTATGTTGTGCAGGTTCGATAAGCACTTGTGCGAACATTTTCTTCTAGAGTTTTTTTATATTTAATAGATAATATGTAAAACTCGTGCTTAGTTTTTTTTTTCTCCAAATTTTCTTTTAATAAGAAGTTATTAGATCCCAAACTTAGAGAAGTTGTGCAAGTTCGATACGAATGCTCAACAACAATGGACCCACAATTTTTTCAGAATAATAAACTTCAATTCATAATCTCGTGCCTAGTTTTCTTATTTTGTAAAATATTTACATTTTTAATTTATAAATAATTAAATTAAAAATAGCTTACACATTTTTAAATTTTTTTTGGAGTAAATAAGTTCAGCCAATTTCCGATAGGCGATTTTAGATCAATTTCTCTCTTTAATATAAAATTTTTATGTTTGTACCATGTTTACGAGTAAATAATTTTCGCATTAGTATTGCTGATCGTACGCTTCGTTTTTGTATATAAAAAAAGTATATAACGTAGAATTGTTGTACATTGTTGTTGTTGTTTAAATGTACATAAATCTTTATTTATTATGTATTTTCATTAAAATATATAAATAAGCTAGAATTCGTTATAAACTTATTATGTTATAAGCTTAATTATAAGCTAGACTTATTATAAGCTAGAATTCGTTATAAACTTGTTATTATATATATA
>OY744476.1:202404530-202662818 GCA_963556175.1 Tipula confusa | reverse complement strand
AAAAATATGAACTGGATCATACATAAGAAATATAAAACTACTAGGAAAATCAGGGTTAATAAATTTAAATGAGTTCGGCGCGAAAATTGAAAACATATTTTGATTAATCCTATGGTTATCTGTTACGATTGAAATTACTTCTAAATCTAATGATTGTGCTAATTTTAAAATATTTAAAGTTAACTTATGAACATCATCACCTGAACGGTTACTTACTGGATGGAAGGTAACTATTTCTTTGGAATTACCAAACGCGGAACTAACTAAAAATGTAATTACCGTTTTTGCGACGTTTGAATTATTCTGGGCATAGCAGTAATTTTTTGAGATTTATAGGTTATTTGCGCCTTTAAATAAATTCCATCTATTTAAATTATGACTTTGCGTTGCATATGCTTTAAATGTTCGGCTTGCTTAAAGAGATAACTTTTATTACCTTCAAAATTTGTAGGCTTACATTTTGATGGCCTGATAGTCGCTGTAGAGTACTTTTACTTGAAGAATTAAAAATTTTGATCTCTAATTAGATGGTAAGTTACGGGTGATTGAATGTATATTAAAAACGACTTGACTAGGGTATTTTCCGAATACCGTTTTTTACCAATCATAAGGTTTAGCTGATCATTAATCATTTTAAGTGCCCCTATATATTTAAAAATCAATTTCACTTGCAACAATTAACAATTCAGCAATTTTCTAACATATTTCATTTAAAAGTTCCTCTTTTCTAACAGCGGGGGACTTTTCGGAGTCGAATTTAAAAAAGAATTGATTCGCGCGTTTAAATTGAGACCAACACTGATATTGTTGATCAGATTTTTGTATAAATACTGACTCACGATAAAAATTTAAAATTAAATCTTTATTTACTCGTATATATTGTGAAATGGTAAAGTTTTTTAAGTTAATTTTATAAATAAAAGCTTCTTCAACATTGAGTTTGATTTCAACATCCAAATCGCTTATGTGGCTAGTCAAAAGAGATTTAAAGTTATCGAATGACCCAATTAAATCAGTTTTCATTTTAAAATGATCACCCTTCAATACAATTTCATGAGATCTAGCCAAAACCTCACGTTCCCTATCTGACGGACATTTTATGATATTCGGCTTGGATTTTGAATAATATGTCGGTAAATCTAGGAAAATATTAGGAACTACATTAGGTATTAACTGCGGCCATTTCAAAGGAATTATTAAGCTCCCGTGCTTATTTTAAAATTTAGTTTCATTTACGTTAAAATATTTTATACATACAAATGAGGAATTTTGTCGGTACAAAATCTTTACGTGGAATTGCGTTTAACAAAACCTGTCGTTTGAGTTTACACTGCGGAAAACTAAAAAAGACACGTGCCCTTGTAAATATAATCAACCTTAAGAATTTAATAACCGCGTGGATTTACTAAAACTGTGAATTTATAATGAAGTAATTTATTTTAATTAATATATATTATGTACTAATACTTATATTTACCCAACTATATTTTTATTAATTAATTTAAATTCATGCAACTTACTACATGTATTTACCCGCCTAAATTTTTATAATATGTGCTGTCACAACAAAACATTCGAATTACACGTAAAAACCATACTGAACGTAAATGTACCAACATTGTATTATTAAATCAAAAAACGGACGAATCAAACACCTCACAGCATTGTATAATTGTATATGTAAAACTAAAAGTTAAAAATTATCTTTATGGAAATTTCAATGCGCAAGAAGAGTTAAGTTATACAAAACGATAATGTACATTTGGTATAGTTTTTAAAATTATGAATGAAAATCAAATTCCTCAATTTTTTTTTTGAAATGCCAAATACTAATTAATTTAATATGAAACATGTACAAACAAATTTATCAATATTCAAAAACAGTTTTGACATGTGATTTTCATAGAAGGTCGTAGGGCTGTTACGTTCCTTGTTTTAAAGTTATGTTGAAGTATAATCCGATCATCCTAAAAATTCATATACAACCAAAATACTACTATGAACGTTTTGTTTACTATACATTTACTAATACATAGGATCCGCCATTTTTTTCAATTTTATACGGGCCTGTACTATAGTGGTATTGAATAAAGTATATTTTATATGCATGTGACTGTGAAGAAAAACGAATGACAATAAAACAAATTCCATAAAAAAATCTATCAAATTCAAGCTTTTTTGTAACTTTATTTATATTAAATTAAAGTTACTCACTAGATGGATTTAAAAAATATGTATTTTGCAGAAAAAATACTGTGCCCGAACTATTTGGTTTGTGTCTTCACTTCTGATATAGTAAATGTTCTTTGGTATTACATTTTAGAAATAGATTAAACTTTTCCACGTATTGAATCATTCGCATATTCGCTAATCCAAATGACGATACAATTGATGTCATTCAACACCTGATCAGGTTATGGCTGCCACATCATTTAGAATATTATAATTTTTAAAATTTAATCCAGAATGCTCCATATAATGCTATTTTAGTGCTGATCAGCAGTCATGTCTTACAATTTTATTCTATTAATATTATTACACGTCCAGTAGTCCTTTCCGATCGAAATAATCGAGCAAATATTGGATACGCTTCCTAACTTGAGGTATATCATACAGATCATAGTTTTGTTTATCTTTACTATTTTTAAAAATATCTTCTGTTGCACGTAATTTTGAACTATCGAAGTGGCGTCGCCCGATTAGTACTAACGAAACCATAACACCATACATCGATTTGTTGAGGAATTGTATATGCAATTCGGTTAATGTTGGAATTAATTTTGAATATTTAACACTTTTTAATGATTTAACTAGTTCTACGTGATAAAGTTGTATCAGTCGATTCCAGTCTCTTTCAAATGTATCGTTTGTTGTTGATGTGTAGAATAGATACGATAAATCGATAGCAGGCGATCCATAACATCCAATTTGATAGTCAACCATGCGAACGTCTATGGGCTCTTGTGAATCATCAAATTTATACATTACATTATTCACCCATAAATCACCGTGCGTTAAAGTGTTAAACGTATTTGGATCGACAACAAATGAATTTGCAGTTTTATCTAATATAACCTCCAATAATTTATCTAATTTCACAGAATATCTTTCATAATCGGGCCAATTCTTACACACTTCGGACACACTTCTCATACCATTCGCAAAAATAACATAACATTTTTAGTCTCGGGTCGAATCATATTCTTCGTGTGATGCGCAAAATATTGTGAATTTTCCTCGTATACCATAGCTCCGATAGCATGAAATCGTGCTAATTTACGTACCAACATTTCGGTTGCTTTAAAATTCAATCCAATATGGCGATCAATATTTCGATAACCATCCGCTTTTAAATCTTCAAACACAAAATACATCGGTGACTCATTTACGGCATAACAAACGGGTGAAAATTTCAAATTCGAATCAATAAAATATGCATAACTTTTAAATTTTCGTAATATATCACGATAGAATATAATTTCTTTATCGTACAATGCTATTCGGCTGAACACATCGTGCATTTTGTTGGACAACGATGTTTTTATCACAAAAGATTTATGTCTTAGAACTCGTTCATCAATTTTATCATCATTATCGTTGTAGCTTATTGTCACACGAATCAAACGACTTGTATAATTTTCTCCCGCTCCAATTGCATCGTGCAATTGAAAATCAATCACTTTTGCATTAATTTGTTCGGCCGAACGTATAATTTGTTCGAGAAATTCACAATTTATCCATGGATATTGATCGTTGTGTATAGCCAACATTTTAATTGTTGTTTTTGTGATTGCACGTAAATTAAAATACTGAAGAATCGTCAACTGAGGTTGCAGTATTTATATAATTGCTAATTGTAATGAAAACAACGACACATTTTAAAAAAAATATTTACTCGGGGTACTATAATAATGCAGATGTGGCTTATAAGATAACAATTTACTGCACTTTTTCTGTCATTTTTATCATGTTTATTTATTACTAAGCACTACGATTTTAATGCATTCCAAACAAATTATTATCATTATCATAGATAAAATCTTTAATTTTTTCAACGATATGCCTACCAGTCTCCTAACGGTTCTTCTACTCTTTATACCCTTCGAGATGTCACTACGCCATTCTTTTGTTTTCTATACAACATACATGCTAAATTTGGCTAAAGCTAATACTACTTCATAGATGTCTCGATAAACAATTCTTTCGTTGTGCATTGTGAAGCCATGCCTCTTCAAATCATCTGTTATTGCCTCGTACATCATCTTTCATCTTCTCATAGGAAAGTCGTAGCTTCTCTCATAAACTGATGTCCTTCGTTCAATTCTCTCTTCATATTGTTCACGTACTTCTGACCACATGCAACGGCACTTGGAACCATTTTCTCCCTTTTAGTTCCCTCAGAAGTCCATTCTTCGATGGTAGAATTTTCAACGTCGACGATGTTTTCGTTTTTTTTTTTCAATTGTTTTAATTGCTTGAAATGCGCTCGTAATCTATGTTCTTGGAGCCTACTCGGCAAAGTATCGGAATTCCCGAGTGCGTTTCCTTTATGATGTTCAATATTGTTTAATAACTTTGTCGTTGTTTTACCCTCATTGCTGGTTACCCTCATTGCTGGTTAGTGCCTCATTGCTTCTTCGCCATGGTCCAAAGGATGGTAATCTTCCCTTCGTCTACCTACAGTCCCATGTTAAGTGACCAATCATGTTACATACCCAACATTTCGGCTTGCCGCTGTATCCTTTGTCCCTTGGTCTGCGATACATTGGTGACATTGTTTTCACTCGCTTCCTACGCCATTTTACATAATCTTTCATAAAAAGGGTTGTTTTGTCACAACCCCAGCATCTAATTTTTGGTTTAAATCTTAGAATTTCATTGACGACTGGGTGCTGATCTCCATGTAGTCAGAAGCCCTGTTAGAATATGCTAGATGGACTAACCTCTCGATATCTGTTACAAATATGGAGGTGATCATAACTTCTCCATTCTGTAGAGTTATGATCACCTCCATATTTACGCTCCAAGATTTGCATTACTTTATTGTAATCACCACGCTCATTTTCTTGAATGATCTGAATAATCAGCTGCAGTTCCTTTCAATGTTACAATAAACGATGCAGCGCGATCTGCTTGAACCCAACAATTTCTGGTGGCTGATGTTCCAAATTGAAGCTTAAATAGGCCAAACGGTGCGATTTTATCAAAGGTTTGAGGCTTTATTTTGACTACTCGCTTATTTGCCTTGAAGTATTCTTGGCTTTTATATCCAAAATTTCCTTTACAACTTTATGATCAAAAGTAATGGTCATTTCCTCTTGACATTTTTGCTTTGTTTGACGTTTGCTTTGTTCAAACTGACGATCGTTAGACATAGTCCATTATTTGTTTCATTTCAGCCATTAACTGTGCCAAATCGAAATTTTTGGATGGTTTTTTATTCTGTACCAACGGTTAGTTATATTTTTCGAGATTTAACCTTTTATTCTCCATAACTTCACGAAGTCGTAAAACGTCTCCTTTATACCGTTAGTTGGTAAATTTTTTCAATTCAACCTCGTTTTCGATTCCATAACTTTCTATTCGTAGAAAGTCATTATCCTTCTATTATTAACAATCCCATTGCTATCACCAATTGTTACAATTTTGCCTATTTCCAGAAATACGCAGCTTTTATACGACATATTGGACGCATCTAGCACACGTAGAGTCTACCGAAAATACAAGTCGACATGTGCTGGATGCAAAAATCTCAGTAAAAATATGTATACTCTATGAGTTTTAGTGAGACTAAAAATTGTAGATATGTATATTATTTTGGTTTGAAACTTGGATTTTTGTATTACTAGTTCATATAAAGAAAAAAACATGCAGAATGACACGCATTTTGATATACGGCACACGTAGAGTCTACAAATGACATTAGTCTACATTATAGACTATCTCAAATGTTGACTCTACGTGTGCTAGATGCGCCCATTTCCTAAATTTTTGCTAATGCTAATACTACTTCATAGATGTCTCTAGGTTTAACTCTAGGTTTTTATTAAAGTTGCGTTTGTATTCTGACTCAGTTTTGGAGCCGAAATACTTGTGTCCGACTATAATTTCGTTTTAACTATCAATGAGCAAAATGCGTTCTTCATGCTTCGCTTTAACTGTAATTTAAACAATGTTACAATAGCCACATGAGCTACTTAGGCAGTGTCATTAGGCAGTGTGCTTTGTGGCATAAATTTTGCAGTTTTAATGGGCTTACCATAATGTGGATAGTAGTATATCATCTGGATAAATGGACTAACCCATAAGGAATAATGGTCTGGCAGGAAGTTCTTTGCTACAATTATCATGACGTTCAAGAAGTTCGTGTTTCTATCGAAACTTTGTCACATCTTTAAATTGGTACAATCAATATTTTATGATTAACGGAACCCAAAAGTTTTTATGAGTGTGTGGTTGACGCGATCAACCACACACTCTCATAAATACTTTCTATCCATCCCGTTTATTTCCCGTTAATCAATTAAATTTTTAATTTTGTTTTCAAATTCCGTTTAGTCGTTTAATACAAGTAGATAAATGAATTGCTGAACTGCTGTTGTTAAGCAAACGGTGTTGTGTTTACCTTTTAGTGTTTTCGGTCGAAAGGTTAATACACTGCGATTCGGAAGTACTATCGTTCTTTAAGTTTGAGTCTCTGTATTCCTGTGTCATGGGGAGAGTGTTCTCTTTTCAGTTTTGCAATATTCTTGGATTACGGACAAACTTTGTAGCCGTTGAACACCATACAGCTTCAACAAAACCAGCGGTTCTACTTCTCATCGAGACCAAAATTTTGGACTCCGGTGATTCTTCGGCCATCGGTATTAAGGGTTACTCCTTAATCCATCGGCTTATTCACCATAGGGGCTGGCCATGTACATCCGCAACGATATACCTTTTTCCATTCCCAGTTTTTTAGGCCAAAGCACGAATAATGAGGTCAGCTTCATTTGGGACGAAATTCATGTCTCGAAACACCCCCTCTTTTTATGTGGTCTCTATCGAAGCCCAAATATCGCAAACAGCGCTGCTCATTTTGGGTTTGATACTCTGTCAGGCTCCATTGAGCGCATCCTTCAGAAATCACCAAATGCTGAAATCGCTATGGCAGGTGATTTCAATGTCCCCAATGACAAGTGGCTTCCTTATTCTAAGTCCGTAACACCGGCTGGTGAGGCGGCTGAAATGTTTGCAGCTTTAAACCAACTCACACAACTTGTAGATTAGCCTACGAGGATACCAGATCGGGTCAACGATACGGGTCATTTACTGGATCTGTTTTTAACTTCTCATGCGGAGAAATACAGTATCTCCGTCAGTTCTCCTTTGGGAAACTCGGACCATCGGCTTATTACAGCGGAATTTCCAATGTCATGGTCGTGCCAAATGAATGTTCCGCCTAAACGTCGATTATGGCACTGTAAAAATGCGGACTGGGAAGAAATGAACAAGTTCTTTCAAGAGTTCGGATGGTACTCTTATTTTGCCTTCGGTAATATTGACAATGCAGCCATTCTGGTTTCGACTGTCATTCTCACAGGAATGGAACAGTTCATTCCTTCCAGTCTCTCTAAGCCAAATAAAAAAGTCAGGCAATCCTTGGTATAATCATGACTGTAGAACAACAACCGCCAATAAAGCCTCTCACCGCAAATATGTTAAGAACCCGTCAAATGAAAATTTAGCTATATTTAAGGCGGCTAGAAATCTGGCAACACAAACAGTGTCCTAAGCCAAAAAAAAATACCAAAAAAAAGTTCGAGAAGAGTTGCGGCAGGTCTTAAAGCAAGACAATAGCAATCGGACGTTTTGGTCCTTTGCCCGCAAAGTAGAGGAAAACTTCTTGAACAGTAGGAAATCATCAATACCACCTCTGAAAGATGGGGACCTATATCTTTTCTACAGCTCAAGAAAAATCCAATCTATTCGCCCGAAAATTTGCAGCAAACTCTAATTTACCTGATTCTAACTTAATACCTCCGATTATCTCTCTAGCCAGTTCATCGATGCGCCGTATTAGATTTAGATCTAGAGTTGTCGCTAAAGCCCTTCCAAACATTAACACCAACAAGTCAACATTAACACCAACAAGTCAGCCGGTCCGGATTGTATTCCCCCAATTTTCCTCAAATATTGCTGTAAATCCTTGTCTAAGCTACTATCATATCTGTTTCACTGATCTATGTCTTCTGGCATTTTCCCTTCCATTAGTTTTTGGAAAACTGCTAACATACATCCTGTGCCAAAAAAGGGCAGTAAATCGGACCCTTCAAATTATCGCCCAATCGCTATCGTCTCGGTGCTTTCTAAAGTACTTGAGACCATAATCAACTTCCAGCTGATGAAATATTTGGAAGCTAATCATCTAATTTCTGATCGTCAGTATGGATTTCGCGGAGGACGTTCAGCTGATGATTTAATTAATGTTGTTACTGAACAATGGAACAGAAGCATTCATCAATCTGGTGAATCTCAAGTCATTGCTCTCGATATCTCAAAAGCATTTGATCGCGTGTGGCACAAGGGTTTGCTGTGTAAATTGAGGGCAGTTGGCCTTCACGGTTCGTTAATTTTATGGATTGAGAATTTTCTTTTTTGTCGCAAAATCCAAGTGGTGGTGGATGGTGTGACTTCCGATCAACATCTTATAAACGCTGGTGTTCCTTAGGAATCCGTCCTTTCTCCAACCCTTTTTCTAATTTTCATCAATGATCTTCTATCAGCAACGCTCAATCCAATATACTCCTATGCTGATGACAGCTCACTTTTCACCTCTTACAGTTTACCTTCTTCTTCATCGCGAAACGATGTTCTCGCATAAAGAATGTCCATGAATGACCGCCTTATGCGAGATCTCAATTCCATTCTTAAATGGGGTGAAGCCAACAGAGTTGAATTTAATCCCAACAAATTTCAAACCTGTGTTTTTTCTGGCTGAACTGATGGTTATTCACCGTCTTTTCTGACTGGTGAATCCAGCTTGGCTACGTCTGACACATTTGAGATTCTCGGTTTAACTATTTCAAAGAGAATATCTTGGGCTGAACAAATAAACAAAGCAGCGATTGGTGTAGCCAAATGTCTTGGATTTCTACGAGTAAGTTTTACTTTAATCCATCCGAAATACTTACAATATATAAGACCTACATAAGACCTAGGTTGGAGTATAATTCTCATATTTGGGCTGGAGCACCGAAAACTCATTTAACTGCACTCGATCGGGTCCAAAACCGAGCATCTCGAATGATTGAAGACGTAAAATTATTATCTGATCTTGATTCTCTTTCCCATAGGCGTAATGTGGGAGCCTTATGCGTGTTTTACAAATACTTTCATGGTCATTGTTCATCGGAACTTTATGAATTTATGCCTGGTTTGTCAAAGCCCGCGCGTAATTTAAGACGCCTGGTACACCGATACAATCTGGAAATTAAATTCGCGAAGAACAATAAATTTAAAAATTCATTTTTTGTTAGGAGTACGCGAATGTGGAATAAACTGAACGACGAGACGTTTCCCTTGGAATACAATTTACAGAGATTCAAACTTAATATCAAAAGTAAACAACTAGAAGACTGAAAACCTTTATTCCTTTTATTCCTCTCTTACCTTTTTCCCTTCTAATCCTTCCTTTTACCTTTTGCAGTAGTGCTGTGTGTTTGTTGCTAAAACTTTCATATAAAGGATATACATACCTATAACCTAAGTGCTCTGAACATTTATAAAAAAAAAAAGTAATGAGTTGCACAGACTTTGGTAATCACCGGTATAATAATTGCACTGTTACATTTTGAACTACCACGTTATTTCTTTTAATTGGGTTTGTTACGGTTTCAATTGGTTAAAGGATTATAATATGGCGTATCTCGGATGCGTAAACTTTAAAATTAAAAGTCTTAAAAATTTTAGTTTTTCAATATTTTGTATTTTAATTTTTTTACTTGTACCTATCAAACGTCCAAAAACCCTTTCCGATCGAAATAGTCGAGTAAATATTTTACACGTTCGATTAGTTTTGGTTGCTTAAATATTTCAGCTGTCATTTTTTTATGTCCCTCCGGATCATTAATCCATAAATCAATATCAATCATTGTTGAATTAGTCATGAAACGTGGTCCAAGTACATTAAGCGCCACCATTACTGAATACATTGACCGTTTGAGACATTCGATGTGTAGATCGATTAGTGACGGAATAGGTTTGGTATAACTGGCCAATTTTAATGATTTTACTAGTTCGGCGTGATAAATTTGAATTAAACGATCCCAATCTTCTTCAAACGTCTCGTTTGTTGTGGATGTGTACAGTAAATACGATAAATCGATAGCTGGTGGACCGTAGCATCCAATTTGAAAATCAACCATAAGTACATCGATTGGATTATGTTTGTCGTCAAATTTGTACATGATATTATTTACCCAGAGATCTCCATGCGTTAGTGTATTAAACGTATTCGGATCATATTCGTATGTATTCGTTATTTTTTCCCATATTACATCCAGTAACTTTGCTAATTTATTGGAGTGTTTTTCGTATCCTGGCCAATTAGCGCTAAGTTCTTGTATTTGACGCATTCCAGATGTCATCGTTGCTATTATTTCGGGTGTGTTCTCACCGTATAAATTTTTTTTATGATGAACAAATACTTCGGGATTTTGTTCGTATATCAGGGCACCAATAGCATGAAATTTAGCTAGTTTTCGGAATAACATTTCACTCGTCTGAAAATTGAGTCCAATGGTACGGTCTATATTACGAAATTCAGCCTCTTTTAAATCTTCAAATAAAATGTATAGTGGTTCCTCGCTTACTCGAAAACATCTAAAAAATATAAAGTGGAGCAAGTTTATGATTGTAACACTGAACACTACTAAGTACTAACACACATACTTCGGTGAACACTTGTAATCTGGATCGATTATTTTTGTAAACTGATCAAATTTTGGAATGTAATCTCGATAAAATGCTAATTCTCGAATAAAAATGGAACTTGTCTGGATCATATCAGTCATATTTTCGTTTAAAGTAGTTTTTATCACAAATGCGGTTTGCCTGCAAAAAATTACTATGTCGTTAGTTTCATTCAACTTTAATTCACACAGTTATAAATTACTTTGGATCTTGATCACGATCATCATTATACTGTACGGAAATTCGGATCAAATGACTTGTATAATTTTCACCTTTACCAACGGCATCGTTTAATTGAAAATCGATTAAATTTAAATGTTCACCTTTGCTTGATTTTAACACACTTGAGATTAATTCACGATTTAACCACGGATACTGATCGACCACTATTGAGCCCATATTTAATGTTGTGAGACAAATATATTTTGTTAGTTTCGATAGAAGCGACCAATTAATAATGGCAGCTTGATTAAATTAATGTGTTATAAATATTTAGCCTTAACTGTTTTGGTTAGAACATAATTTGCTTATCAATTTTGACTAACTCACTTATCTCGAGCAAGTTGAAATTGATTAGAAATAAATTATTATGAACATTTTTTTTAGTAATGACTGACTACTATTTCTAATTTTGAGACTATGTCGATCTATTTTCTAAACTTTTTTTGTTACCAATTTAACCATTAGAATGGTTTGGATTTTTGAAATAATATAATTTATAAATAGTTCATCATTACAAAGCAAAAACACTTATTTTATGCTGTGTAATCCTATCGATAAGATTTGTTTTTACACAAGTACATGCTTATCAATTATTAGTACATATTTCACAACCGGGTAGAAACTGAGCATATTGTCTTTCTTATCATTAACCATTTTTTTTATAACATATTGTGATAACTAAAGACTGCTTCGTATTTGAACAAACCAGGATACAGAAACAAATGATTTTTTATAATTTTTAATTCATAATTTATAAGTTATAATTTACTTGCGTACTTAATGTCGAAAAAATAATTTAAAAAAGTCAGATTTTGGGCTCACCACAATTCTACACCACAATTCTTTTTGAGGTATTGGGTGTGTCTCGATAGAATAGGAGTTGATTGTCTATTTGACTACCATGGTTTATATTCCAACTTTGTAACTATTTAGAAACCACCAAATGTGCCTAGTATACCTCCAAGTGGTAACACCCGGGCAACGATGGAATACTCATCGGCTAAATACTAGAGGCGAGTGCAATCAATACACTATGATAACGCAATGAGTGTAACAAACAAGGCAACAATTACGCTAGGTGGTATACCTGATGCTCAAGGAAATCCACTCTTTTCGGAGATCGGTCTCATGGATTCTGGGAGAGACCAATCATTGCTTTACTATAATTATTACAACCAACCCCAAGATATGTTAAGGAAAAATAATAATACTCAACTACATATCCATTCCTAAGGAGTCAGAGGTTAACTCGATCTCCTACAAAAGTAAAGTCACCAGCCCCTTATTGGAAGGTAACATCAAATTAGTGCAACAAAAGGAGCAAATCGCCCTGCAAAATAAGGAAAGCCCAAAAAACGAACTTTTGCAAGAGAACTGCAATCGTTTTTTAACTGAGAAAAACTGTAGAGTGAATTGTGCGAAGCCAATAGTGCATTGGTCGATTTCACAAATATAAACAAGCAAACAATTGCATGGATGCAGGAACGAATAAAAGTTCAATTAAATGAAACAATTGAATGTTCCAAAGGTTATAATAAAAAAGCCACAAAAACTAGCTCAACCCCCACCAATATTCATAAATGAAATCAAAGATTATGACTTACTATATGAAAAGGAACCAAGATGTGTCAAATGTATCGGAAAACATCATACATGAGATTGCGTACTACCAAAAAATGGGCAGGCTAAATGCGTTCATTGTGGAGAAAATCATCCCGCTAACTATAGAAGTTGCAGTGTTGCTATTGAATTGCAAAGCATCAAGTTTTTTTTTTTTTTTTTTTTTTTTACTTCATTTATTTCAGAATAAAAAATATATACATTTTCTTTTAATTGCTCTAGCCTTTTAGCTTTTAGCAACGTATTTATTTAAATAAATATTTCCATCATAAACCCACCACCGTTTAATTTTAAAACTTAAAATTAGATTTACATTGTGTAAAGAATATATAAAGTAAATTATGAATTTTTACATTTTTATAGAAATAAAGAACATACATGTGAACAAACATTAGATCAACTATTCATTTTACAGAGTTTAAAATGTCCAATGTTTGTTCCCGAAAAAATATTGAGACTTGTTTTTTAAATTGATTTGATTGATTGATTGATTTTGAATGTACTGCCAAGCATTAAGCAGGATATCCCGGAAAGCGCCGGGCCCACAGTACACCCGTTTTTACATATACTTGGAAGGATATGGAAGGATACTAGTTAAATTATTGAGATCAACCCGGTTACAGACACCTTGGCGGCCAATAGTTAGTAAATTTTTGAGGGTTAGGGAAAGGAAAAGTATGTTAGTTATGACAAAATTGGTCCGATTTCCCGGTATCCAATATTCAAACTACTGTTAGTGTAAGACAATCACATTTTTGCTGTACTGCTCTGCATTCTGCCATCTCTTATCAGCAACTCCAGTATGCCCTCATTCATCTATAATCTGCAATGGTACCCTGAAAACAAAATCTATTAATGAACTAATTGCTCTTAGCCATAGGCTGTAAGAAATAGAATTAATTTCAATCTGAAATTATAATTTAATTAATTATAATATTGTAAAATTATAATTCTGCAATCCATTTGCTGTAATAAATTGGATTAGTTTCCCTCGAAATTCGTTCCGTTGCGTTTTTGCTAAAAATTAGGTGTTAATTTAGTACCGTACTATAGTGGTAATATAAACCATAATATAACAGTACAAAGATATGAAATAATATAACATACAATAATATAACAATATAAACACCAAAATTCAAATCGTAAACATAAGAATATACAGAATATAATAATATAAAATATAAAGATATCGAAATTAATTAAATAACATCGGCATTTGTACGCAAATTAAATGCAGCAGCGATACTTGATTCGTTACTTATTATTTTACGGCGCTTAAGATCTTCGTTAAAACATGTAATTTGTAGGAGAAGCCGGCATCCGTCATCTTCGGGATGATAGCTTTCAACAACGTCACGTATTTGAGCATACGGATATTCTTTTGGGTTTAACACAAAATCTTCAAAGCTTTTCTGGTACAGATATAATTTATATAACTTCATTTTATTAAATAAAATTGATCTTTCAATTTTAGGGTTTAAATTCTAATTTAAACCCTAAAAGAGACCACCCAAATATTACGCACAGACAAAACCACTCTACACTTCAACAAACTAAAAGAACCTAAGAATTACAAATTTTAGCTTAAAAATTAATAAATTTAGAGTAAATGTTTTATCTATTTAATATATTTTATTTATTTGTATGTAGATTAGAAAAGTTTGCAAACTACATTTTCCTAATTTATCTGTTGCACTGCCCAAAAATTCTACAAATCGAATTTTATTAAAATAATTACACAATTGAATTCGATCGAATCCACCGTTTTATCGCAATTACACCATTGAGACTTGTTTTTTAAATAAAAGGAAATTCGTTTGATATTTTATGTCTTTTGGTAGATTGTTAAATTTTAAAATGCCTCTATATAAAATATTATTTGATCGCATTTCGCTAGCAAAAAAATTAACCTGTAGATGCGATCTTCTAGTAGTAGGATAACGATGCCCATCGGAAACATAGCTTAGTTCAAAATTGTGTTTTATTGTATTATTTATAAGTTTATGGATAATTAACATAAGTTCAATATTTATGAGAACTGGTAAACTGACAATAGATTTAAAGTTTTGAAATAAGAGTAATGTGGGGTATAATCGTGGTAGATTGTTTATATATTTGATTGCTCGCTTTTGTAGAATGAAGAGTTCATTAATTTTATCCCTATTGGAACAGCCACCCCAAATCACGTTAAGATATGTAAAATGTGAATGAATATATGAAAAATAAATCAAGGTCATGGGTTTTCTGTTACAAATATTTTTAATTTTTCTAAGTGTGAAAATGTACGAGACTATTTTTGATGCAATTAACTCGATATGGCTATTCCATTTTAGTTTTGAATCTATCATTAACCCTAGATATTTATACGTTTCTACTCTTGCAATATTTTTATTTTCATAAGTGATTTTGAATTTCTCTAACTCTGATCTTTCTATAGTTTTGTTTTGGAATAATATATACTTAGTTTTATCTACGTTGACAGCTAAACGATTTTCAAGAAGCCATTGATGTATAAGATCCATATCATGTTGCATGTCTAAGAATAATTGCTTATGATCATTGCTTTTATATTTAAGCACAGTATCGTCAGCATATAGTTGGATTAAACCTCGTAGTTTCAGTTTTGCTATGTCATTAATAAAAAAGATGAACAACAAGGGCCCCAAAATAGATCCCTGAGGTACTCCACTTTTAATATTTTCTAATGTGCTACTTGAGCTACCTATGATAACTTTTTGTGTTCTACCAGATAAATAAGATTTAAATAATTTCATTTGGGCATGACTTAAGACGAGTTTTTCTAGTTTAAGTAATAAAAGTTTATGATCAACCATATCAAAAGCCTTACGAAAATCTAAAAATATACAGGCTACAAAATATTTTTTATCTATTGACTTACTTACAAAATCTATAAGATCAATATATGTCGCAGTGGTATTAGAATTCTTTATGAATCCATATTGACATTTGTCAATAATATTATTTATTTCTAGAAATTGGAGAAGCCGTTTGAAAATAACTTTTTCTACTATCTTTGATAAAGAGCTCAGCACTGAAATCGGTCTATAGTTTTTTGTTAGAAGTTTACTTCCATCCTTAAATATAGGTGTGACTCTAGCTTGTTTCAATGAGGCCGTCCTCTTGTTTCAATGAGGCCGTCCTGAATTCTCCGTTAGCTAGAATGTCGTTTGTTAGCTTCGTAAGAATTGAAATTAATTGCACTTTGAATTTTTTTATAAACTTAGCTGAGATTGAATCATGTCCCACAGCAGAACTACTATTTAATTCAGTAATATATGTTTCAATTTCCGCTAATGTTACTTCAAAAAAATCAAATGGCGATGATACAGTATAGTCAACATTTATATAATATGTTGGTAAAATTATGTTATTGAGATAATTACTTGCAATTTGTATAAAATAGTTATTAAACTCGTTTGCTATTAGAGAGTTATCTGTTATTTTAGTTCCATGTTTTTCTAGTGCCCAGTCAGTTTGTTTATTTATTATTTTCCGATTAAAAATGATTTCACAAATGAAACTCCAGTATAATTTTGTTTGTGAGAGAGATAATTCTAGTTTTGCACTATAGTAGTTTTTCTTTTCAAATTGAATCATACATGAAATTTTTGATTTAAGGTATTTATAATGTGATATAATATATTCATTTGTAGGATATTTCATTTTTAATTTAAAAAATTTTTCCCTTGATTTTATAGGGTCAATGATATGGCTTGTCACTCAAGGTTTCTTAACTTTTTTAACAGAAAATGTTTTTATGCTTTTTTTACTTGAAATAAGTTTGGAGAGAGATTGAGATAGTTCATCGAAGTTAATGATATTATTTAAAGTAGATAATAAACTGTCGTTTGCCAATTCATCGTAATTTAGTACTTGCATTTGTTGTGTTTGTGTCTTTATTGGGATTTTAGTAAACTGTTTTAATAATATCATCTTGTGATCTAATAACGACGAGTCAAGATATATCATTTCATAAGTTTGATCAAGAATGTCTGTGAAAATATGATCTATGAAGGTTGATATGGTATTTGATATTCTAGTAGGATAATTTGGATCGAAACTATTCAGAAAGGTAAAACCACAAGAGTATATTACATCGCGATATTTTTTAATGACATTATCTAATTTGTTTGTCAGGTTTAAATTACAATCACCTACAACTAGACTAGTCGGATATGAATTTAATAATTGATCCATCTTAGAGAAGAAATTGTTAGTATTTGAATGTTGCCATCTGTAAAACGATATTAAGTGAAAATTATATTTTAGTATATTTATAACTAAATAATTACTTCCCTCGTATTCCTCATCAAAAACCAAATTTCCGGAGTATTTCGATTGTAAATATATACAGGTTCCACCACCTAAACCAGTTGTTCTATGAGAAAAAAATAATTCATAATTTGGGATATTATAGAGTTTTTCATCATTTTGGTTAAACCATGTTTCCGTTAGAATGAGAGCGTGAATTTAATATTGAAATGTAGAAAAAAGAAGTTGAATGTTATCAAATTTATTACGTAGACTTCGAATATTTAGGAATAAAATATTAAACGATTCCTCATCATTATTACTTGTTTGTAAATTTGTACCGTATGTAATATTCGCTTTTATATAACTGCTTTCTTTTAAATTCATTACCAGCTATTGACAAACAAAAAATAAAAAAAAATAAAAAGATACAAAATTATTATATTGTCAAAAAACGACAACAAAAACAAAAAAAAAAAAATACAATAATAATAAGAAATAAATTGTGCTAGTCGTTGATATGTTTAAGTTCTTTCTGGATGTCTAGCAAGTTGTTGAGAGATTTTATAATAGTAACTTTAGATTTGTCAGCTTGCCTGATATATATTTTTGAATTCTTAACCCAGAGATATTTAAAATTGTATGTTGCTTTAAATGTTAGTAATTCCCTGTAGAGATTGCGTTGATACGGTGTCAGATGATCTCTGAAAAATACTTGTTGTTGTACGTGACTTTCAGTGCAATTAAATTGATGGGATGTTTTATCATAGAAAAGTGGCCCAAATACTTTTTGTTTTTCCAGAAATTTTAGTTTTATATTCAGTGACTTGAATTTTATCAGTATTAATGGTTTGTTTTGATTAGTAAGGTTATGTTGTTCAGATGGATTACTATGGACTGTATATTGTTTTTGAATTGTGCTGTGAATATTTATTTGTTGTATTTCTGTAACTTCATTTAATGTGATATCATCAGCCTTAATTGTTTCACATAATTTAAGAAAAACCTCTTTGTATTGGATATTG
Source organism: Tipula confusa (assembly GCA_963556175.1). Classification (NCBI taxonomy): domain Eukaryota; kingdom Metazoa; phylum Arthropoda; class Insecta; order Diptera; family Tipulidae; genus Tipula; species Tipula confusa. Next base: position 202,644,726 of record OY744476.1, on the reverse strand, counting down.
CTTGACAGTTGCGGAAGTCCAGCAATTATTAAGTTAGCCTGGTTATTTAATTGTGTTGGCAAATCAATCTCAGCTTTAAGTTGGTTTAATTCTTTTTGGATTTGGCTTTGATTATTTGAATATGTATTTAGTTCATTTTTAAACTTTTCGTTATCGTGCTTCAATTGTTTGTTGTCTTCTTGCAACAGAAGTAACTGCTCGAACATACGATCTTGCGTTGCGTTAATTTTTTCCAATGTTTTACAAATAGTATCAAGTTTTGCTTCCATGGTACTTGATTGTACGTTATCGCTTGCAATATTTTGTTGCTGTACTTCTAGGAAATGTATACTATTGACTTGGAGGTTGGTTTTATTAAATTGTTTTTTGCATTCAGGTGAACACAACCATAAATTTACAGCTGAAGTCAAATGTTTTCCAAATAATTTAACACAATTTGGATGGTAGTACTTGTCACAAGAATCACACTTTAAATAGGATAAATTATTTTTAATGTTTAAATTACATATTTCACATATTATATTTAAATTTAAGTTCCAATTTTTTTTATCAACAACATATGGCATCCTGTCACACGCAGTTCAATTTTCATACACCATTAAATTTTTCACAATTTTAACTATTATTTATTAACCAAATTATAGCGTTTGTAATAGTAAACTTAGTTTAAAATAAAATTCACAAAATGTTTAAAACAATAATTATACTTTTAGTTTTTTAATAAATTTTTAATGATTAATTAAATTAATTTTTAAATAGAGCAGAAAAACACAATTTTAACAGCGGCAGCCATGATGAACGTTTAAAAGAATGAATGATAAAAATTCAAATTTAAGTAGAAAACCAACCATTCGAAAAAAAAGCTTGAAGTAATACGACGAAAAGTATCGGAAATTCCTCGGGAAGAAATGAGCAATTTGACTTACGCTCAAGTATTAAGGAGTAAAGTAAATCAAAGAGAAACTACCCAAAGTGAGGATCAAAGTGAGTATTAAACTTAATACTAAGGGAGCTATCCCTAAACAGAAAAATGGCCAATGATCTTAGAACTATATGCTTGAATGCCAATGGACTACTGCAACTTCAACAAGAATTGCAGGTGGTTTTGGAAACAGAAAAAAATCGACTTATGTCCTATCACGGAAACTCACTTTACTAGACAATCAAATATTAAATTTAAAAATTATCAAGTATATAAAACCAATCACCCAGAAAACACTACTAAAGGAGGTATAATGGATATTATAAAAATAATATCCACCATTACGAAGAGCTGAAATATGAAACAGTTGAAATACAAGCAACTGCTGTTAACGTCAAAATGAAAAACAGCGCCCTCCGAAACACGCACTAAAAGAAAAATATTATCTCGAATATTTCAGTAAACTAGGAAAAAGACACATAATTAGTAGAGCTTTTAATGCAAAAAATGTTCATTGGGGTTCTAGGCTAACAACGACTAAAGGTAAATAACTGCTCAAAGCTGTCAGAAAATGCGGTAGTGAAACCTTGTCAACTGGTGTTATGAACCGTTATGAATGTTTTGTAGAAAGATTCTACCATTTAAGCTTAATAAATTATAATTGTTTTAGATGTCGCGTCGAGAGACATAATTCGGAGCAAATAATTTCGGAATGAACATTCATTTTGATTTATTAGTTTTGTTTGTATATTCAGTATTGTGACAACCATAGTGAAGCTACTACCAAAATCTTACCATCACCAACAAATCAAAAATATAAACCAATTTGTTATCAATAAAAGTGTTCAAATTATACAGTCCATTTTATTTACAATATACATTTTGGTCCTTCGAGCCGGATTAACAAATCCAAATAAACCGATATCACAACAGAGCGTCAGGGAACATATATATAGTAAACCATTTTGTACATCATCAAAAAAATCACGTTTTGAGAACCACGCTATAGTGGGCGCACATCCAAATTGACAACCCATTTTGTACAAAATCGAAGGATCCACGCCATTGCGGAATTAAAAATCCAATCAAACTAATATAATACCATCATAATATACTAGTAAATACTGGTAAACTGCACAAAATAAAATCAGTGAATCACAAATGGAGGCCCTGTTGAAACGTAGAAGCATCACCAAAGGCCTGTTAACCCGGATTGAGACATATTCTGCCGCGTTATCCGCAAACTCTTCAGAAGATGAGGTAAGAGAACGGATAAGACGAGCGAAGGATTTATTACAACAATTTGCTGAAATTGAGGACCAGATCAATGAAAAGCCAGACGAGAAATCAGACAGGGAGGAGGTTGAAGAGCAGTATTACAGACTCGTGGCGAAACTCAATAAGTGGTTACGCATGCAAACGTTGTCGCCAAATAGTCCATTGAACGATAGTATAATTAATTCATCACAAGAGGGCAACAACGATTTCAGACTTCCTCGAGTCAATATACCTTGTTTTTCGGGAGACTATCAGGAGTGGCAGAGTTTCTACGATTTATTTAATAAAGTGGTGCACGAAAATCATACACTGTCAGCAGCCCAGAAATTTCAATATTTAAAGGGTCTGTTGAAGGGTGAAGCGAGCAATTTACTAAAGCATTTGGCAGTGACTGAAGCAAACCACATTGAAGCGTTTCAAAAATTTATTAAAAGATATGATAGGAAAAGCTTGACTGCCAATGAATTCATAAAGATTTTTATGGAGCAGTCTACCATTCGTCACGTGAACTCATCATCAATAAGAAAGCTGCTTGATACGTCGGATGAGGTCACACGCGGCTTGAAAGCCTTGGGAGCTCAAGCTGAGTTCAAAGTTTCTTGGCTACTATATATTCTATTCCACAAATTAGACGACGAATCAAAGCAATTATGGATGAGGCATACCAGTGATACAGACTTCCCAGCTTTACAAACCTTTTATGAATTTTTGGCAAATCGCGCAGATGAACTAGAGGGAATAAACATCAGCCACAAGAGTCAATCATCTAGATCAGTTGCCACAGTTAAAGGGTATCATTTAAAAACAGATATCAGGTGTCCCGTTTGCCAAAGCAACGACCACTACCTCTTCGAATGTTCTAAATTTGGATCTATGGATATAATTGCGAGAAGAGAGCTGATTAAAACCAATGGACGTTGTTTCAATTGCCTGTACAATAACCACGGAGTCTATGATTGTCGATCTAAAAGAAGATGTAGAATTTGCTCCAAAAAACATCATTCGCTACTACATATGATGGTTACTCCAAGCGACCAGGCACCCACGTTCCAAACATCAGCAACTAGTAGCTTATATCAACAAGAAAATGAAAAATTGCAACCGCAATTGCAATCACCATCAATCATATTGAACAAAATTAACAATCAACCACAAGGCGATGGTACCACCAGTTACAACGTGAATCTAAACAATAACCATAATTTTATCAATCAAACATTGTTACCAACAGCCGTTATACGAATCAAAGATGGGTGTGGTGATTGGAAGTTATGTCGTGCGCTGTTAGACTCGGGTTCGCAAACTTCCTTTGTAAGCGAAGACCTGGTGCAACGATTACAATTAAAACGAGCCAACGCACGAATTACGTTTTTGTAGTTGTGGTGTTTTTAAAAAAAGAAATCACTTTTTTTAAAATTCACTTGATTTAAAATTTTTTTTTTCACTTAATGATTTTATTAATTTTATTCACTTTTAAAAAACGTAATAAATTTATATTATACGTATTGGAGTTATCTGGTTAAGGTATAAAATAGTTCTAACCCGATTGTATCTTAATTATGAGTTTATATAATGCAAAAGAATAAAGAAAATAATCTACGTTAACTAACACAAGTGTGTAAAAGAAAATATTATGATATATGAAATCATAATATGATAAAGTATATATCTACGTTAAAATAACACAAGTGTTCAATTTGATTTGAAAGCAAAAATTGATATCGCAAAATATTCTTTATGAGAATATTTTGTAAACAAAAATTGAAAGCAAAAATTTGATGACCCAAAATATTCTTTATGAGAATATTTTGTAAACAGAAAAATGATTACATTGTTTTACATTGTTGCATTGTTTTATTTAACAGTTGCAGAGGTTTGTGTTGGTGAAGAAGCGGGTGAAGGCGTAAGACGTAACTTCTCCCCCCTAAGAGATGGCCATAAACGACGTTTGTGGACATCATCTGAAGTGCTGCTGTCTTCAATAGGTTGTAATGGAATGTTGATGTTAACGGCTGATTTCTTTTTGTGTCTTTTAATGCAGGTTACAACGGTGTATACTCCAATGAGTACAGTTATTATGATTATTGTACCTGAAAATATACTTTTGTGCATGGTATGCGTTATGTTATTAATATGAAGTAATTCAATTTCTTGGTTATTTTGAATCGTCCAATTTTGTAAGGTAGGTAAATCGACGTAAGTATCAATATTTGATATGTTGATATCATTATAAGGTGATATAAAGATGGTTTTATCGTAGTATATATTAGTTGGGTTGTCATATTCCTCATTATTGATGTTGATGATGCAATTGGAAAACTGGATTAAATTGATTCCTTTTACCGATTTTTGCTGCTGTAAACATGTTGAATTAAATGGTAGTTCCTGCTGTGTTGCTACATATAAGTGTTGCGGATGTAAATAAGTGATTTCCGTTTCAAACTTCTGTTTGGTGAAATTGCATATTGCTGGTTTGTTTAATACGATGTTTGGTATGCAATTATCTGCTACTGATTTTAATTTGTCTTTTCCACAATATTGGATTTGTTCAATTTCTAGGCATGGTTTATACACATATTGATACACATGTTCATTTAGTAATAGGATTTGGGATTCAGGTTTTAACATTAGTGTTTGGTTAATAGGTATTGCTTTTAATTTATAATAAGAAAATATGTCAGAATGAAATTTAGGAATTTGAATGCTAAAAATTAATCTTGTATCATTATAATATGCTTGTAATTTTAATAATTGGTATATATTTTCCTCCGAATTAATACTAATATTATCTTTGGCTAATCTGATATGAATATATTCTATTTCCTCATTATATAATAAATGTCTAGAAATAGTTTCTAATTTTGCGAATGCTATTGTTTCAGTTATATCTAAAATATGATTGTTAAGTGTATCTATGTTATAATTGATTTTGAAAAAATATTGATCTAGTTTTAAAATTTGTACCAAATTTTCCGTATAATTTTTGATAGTTTTAATTTCAAATTCTATTTTCCGGGCATGATTGTTAATATATTTTTGAATTTCGTTGAATCTATCAATCATTTTATTATTGATTTGTACCTGAGAATTATATTGATCCTTTAGCGTTTCTTGATTTACATAAAGCTTATCAATCGCGTTTCCAATTTCTATATAATCGTCATGGTCCATGTTACCAGTAATTGATTTGAGTACTGTTCCTAGTCCGTCAATGAGTCCTCGTTTCGGTCTAAATTTTGGTCTTATGTGATCTATATTTTTTACTAAGTCGTTATATTTTAATAATAATATTTCTATGCGAGGTTTATAAAGTGGTTTTAAAAGAGAATTATTTGTAACTAATTTATTAATTGATTGAATATTGTCGTATAAGATTTCAGTATTATGGTCATAGTTGTCTAATTCGATGATATGTAATAGTCGTGAATAACCATCGATTATTCTAGCTTCTGATATTTTAAGTGGGAGTATCCCTTTATTGTCGTCCAAGTTAATTATGTTTATCGTTTGTGTCAAGGATGTCCGGATGAACCTGAAATGATAGGTTTCTTTATTTTCTTTTTATGAATTTTACGTTTACCGGTTGTTACTGTAATTTTGTTATCTTTCTTTACTATGTGCTTTGTAAATTTTGCAGCTAGTTTATTTCGTCTATTATCTGCTTCGTAAACTATGTCATTTTCTTTAAAAATTGGGGGATCTACTCTTGTTTTATTTAAATTTTCAATTAGATTCTGTTTTGTCTGTGTGTTTCGTAAATGTATTAAGTTTGTTAATTTATTATATTTTGATTTGTGGTCTTGTAAATAATCTTGTTCAGTATTAATGTTCGTTTCTGGTGGAAAAGGATTTGAGTCATTATAATGTCCTGTCAGTAATTCAAAGGGTGTCATTTTTGTTGTAGAATGAATTGAATTATTATAAGTCAACACTGCTTCGTTCATAGCTTCAGATATTAATTTAGTTTTAGTTTCTGTGTAAATTACTCTAAGGATTTCCGTTAAGGTTGAGTGAAAACGTTCAACTGGAGAATTTCCGGTTGATGATTTTGCTGATGTAATATGCATTTCAATTTTGTAAAGTTTTAGAAAATCTTGGAATATAAGTGAGGTAAACTCAGTTCCATTATCTGTTACTATTTTTTGTGGAATTCCATGATGAGAAAAGTAATGCTTCATGTGCTGAATTAAATCCAAACTATTTCTTGAATTTAACATGTAAGCACTTCCGAATTTTGAAAACTTATCTATGATGGTTAGGAAGTTACCTTTATTTACTGAATATACATCTATATGTAATATTTGTAGTGGTTTGGTCGGGGTTTCCGTAATCTCAAATTTTAATTTTTTCCTGTTTCTTTGATATTTAACCGTTTGACAAATTTCGCATTTATTGATGTAACTGTTAATTATTGACTTCATGTTAGGAAAGTAATACTTCCTTTTTAATTTTTCGTAGCTTTCGGTTATTCCTCTGTGATTTGAATCGGAATGATAATTTTTAATAATGGTTACCTGATCTTCCTTTTTTGTTATGTCTTCGACTAGGGTTGTGCATCTGATTAATTTAAAATTACTACAATGTTTTTGGTATATTAGCTCCAATATTTTGAATATTTTGTCACTACATATTATTCCAACTAATTTATTTGGATTTATATATTCTTGAATTAATTTAAGGATTGTTTCTTCTGTTCCTAGATTATTTTGTTTAATTACGTGTCTTCGTTTGTTTCCGAATAATATTTTAAATTTAATGTCTGGTTGAGGATCTTCGATTTCCTCAAAAATAACTTGATGGGAAAATTCGTTTACACAGGTTTTTGAAATTGGTATTTTGTTTATATTAATAGTATTTTCTGAATTATTAGAAATTGGTGAACTGTTATATTCTGAATCTGAATAAGAATGTTCATTTATGTTTAGTTCAGTAATGTTATTATTAAATTTGTTATTGTTGTTTTCATTTAAGTTTTCTATCTCTATACGAGATAACGCATCTGCGTTAGTGTTTTTTACACCTTTCTTGTATTCGATAGTATAGTCGTATTCTTCTAATCGTAAACGCCATCTAACAAGCTTTGAGTTAGGTTCCTTTAAGTTAAATAACCATGTTAACGGCTTATGATCCGTTATAATTTTGAATTTGCGACCAAAAAGATAGGGTCGGAAATATTTTGTGGACCATACTATTGCAAGTAACTCCTTTTCAATAGTGGAGTAATTTTGCTCCGTTTGCGTTAATGTTCGGCTTGCATAACATAAAGGTTTATCGGATCCTATTGGTCCTTGTGATAATATGGCTCCCAATGCAATATTACTTGCGTCGGTAGTTAGAATGAAAGGTTTAGAGAAGTCTGGATATTGTAAGATGGGATCATTACATAGTAATGTTTTACAATATTCAAAGCAATTTATGTAGTTATCATTTAATATAATATTTTTACCTTTACGTAAACATTCGGTAAATGGTTTTGTTACCTTTGCGAAGTCCTTAATGAACTTCCTATAATATCCGAGTAAACCGAGAAATGATTTTATTTGTTTCTCTGTTCGAGGAATTGGGAAATTTTTTATAGTTTTTATTTTTTCCGGATTTGGTTTTACTCCTTCGGTAGTTATAAGGTGTCCAAGGAATGCAATTTCCTTGTGTAAAAATTCGGATTTATCAATCTGTATTTTTAAGTTGGCTTCTTTGAGTTTTGTAAAGACTTTGTCTAAGCTATCAATATGTTCCTGAAGGGAAGTAGAGAATACTACTATATCGTCCATATAGCAGAGGCAAATTTTACCTTGAAGATCTTTGAGTACATTGTCCATGACTCTTTGAAACGTTGCCGGGGCATTTTTAAGACCGAATGGCATTCGAACATATTCGAAATGTCCATTATCTACCGTGAAGGCAGTCTTTTGAATATCTTGTTTCCTAACTTCAATCTGGTGAAATCCAGATGCCAGATCTAACGTAGTGAAATACATACACTTGCCAAGCTTGTCTAGTATTTCGTTAATATTAGGAAGGGGATAACGGTCATCTATTGTTTTTTCGTTTAATTTGCGATAGTCTACAACTAATCGCCATTTGACTTTGCCTGAAGCATCAAGTTTCTTTGGGACTATCCATATAGGTGCTGACCAGGGGGAATACGAAGGGCGTATGATACCTTGATCCAACATTTTATTAATTTGAGATTTAACTTCCTCTTTATGGATATAGGGATATCGGTAACTTTTGTTAAAAATAGGGGTTTCATTGCTAAGATTTATTTCGTGTTTTATTTGATTCGTAAATGTAAGTTTTTGGTCTTTTTGGAAGAAAATTTCTTCATACCTGTGAACTAGTTTATGAATTGCTTTTTCTTCTTCTTTATTTAAATGATTTGTTCTAAGGGAATTTATTACTTTAGTATTATATTTATGATTTACGATTTGAGATGTAGTTGAATGATGATTGATTTCGACATGGTAATGAGAATGCAGTGATTGAACTTTTAGAGGTTGTTCAATCATGAAATTTTGAACTTTATCTGAAAAATTCACTACTTCTAAGTGTGAATACCAATTTTTACATTTATAGATACCTTCGGGTATGGTTAAGTATTCGTTAATTTTTACTGGAGTTAGGTAGATATCTCCGTCTTTTATATCTACAGGTAATAAAACTATAATTTTACTTCTGGGACTAACGGTGTATGGTTTTGACATTAAGTTGGGTTTAAATATTAATTGAATTTTTACTTTATCGGTTTCAATTAAAGAATTTTGAAAGTCGATTTTTATTTTAAGTTGTTGCATCATTTCGAGGCCAATTAAACCATCGAAATAATTATGAAACTTGAAAACTAAGAATTGAAGAGGTTCACGTGTTTTAAATTCCATTAACCCTTGTATTTCTACTTGTTGATCTATTTCATGAGTATTAAATAATGTCTTGATATTGACTGGTTTTATTTTTGTGATCCGTGAAGGATGTACATACTTGGGGTCGATAAATGATTTGTTGCTTCCAGTATCGATTAGCATTTTAAGTTTGGTAGTAGGGTTTAATGATATGTTTATATAGGGTAAGAGAAAAGATTGATGCGAATTTAGATTTATGTATCCGATGGGGGTTCCAAGGCTTCTTGATGAAAATCCTCATCATCGACTTCATTATTTGATTGGATATCCAAACTTGGGTAATAATTATCGTCTTCTTGATAAACGTTAGGATAGTTGAAATAATCTTCCTCGGAATATTCTTCTTGTGGAATTTCTGAGTGAAATAATTCCTGAGAATGGAATCTTGGAGGCCCATTAGTTGGGAATTGATAAGGAGGTCTATATGAGGTTTGTTGAGGAAACCGTGTAGGTTGTTTGTATTTGTCCATGTTAGACGTGGTATCCATGGGTTCGGGTTTTGTTTGATAATTGTTACTAATATTTGGTTTGTTGTTGGTTTGTTGGTAAAATTTCGGTTTTTCCTTACTAAAATTATTTGAAAAATTTCTTTGAGGATTGAAATTTTGGCTAGGGAATGGTTGGAATGGTTTATAGGTAGGGGAATTATTAAAAGGTTTGTGGAAATGAGGTTGTTGTAATCGAGGTTGAAATGTTTGTGAAGGATTTCGCTGTGGAATGAAATTTTGATAGATTGGTCTATAAGGAATGGGTTTCCTTAACTGAGGTGGATTATACGAATTATTTTGTTTATTTTTTAAGTATGACATATTTTGTTCCTTTACACAATTTGTAAAGGCATCTGTTAAGTTTTCGGGCTGCATTGCCCTAATCATTGATCCCAATGGTTCTTTTAACCCTGACAGAAATGTACTTAAACACATTTCTTCATATAAGATTTTCTTGGCCATTATTACCGAACTATTGGTTTCGTTGAGTTTAATGTGATTGATTATTGTGCTTTGAATGTCAATAATCTTTGAGAAGTATTTTTCGACCGTGTCACTTCCCTGACTTAAACTATACAAGTCTTTCACCAGACTTGTCTCATTACGTTTATCTGCGTAGTGAGTTATTAAGTTGTCTCGAATAGCTTCCCATTCGAGAGGAGTACCATACATGTTTAAAATTTCATTGGCTTCACCAACGATTTTGTTACGGATTGCTCTTAGGAATATTTTTGAGCATGGCTCACCATCTATATCATTACATAAGCTAAGGATTTCTTGAATATTTTCAATAAAATCGAAAAGTGTATGTCTATTACCATCAAAACGAGGTAAATCTTTAATAGCATCAGGGATTCTGAGGCAATTATATAGGCTTGGGCTCACTTTACTTAAATCTTCGCAAGACATCTTACAAATTTCAGGTAAATTATTTAATTGTTTATTAATTTCTAATTTGTCTAACTTTAAAACTTTATCAATATTTAATTCTTTATTTACTTTAAATTCTTTAATATTTCTTAATTCACTTATTTTAAATTTTAATTCTTTATTTAATTTTCTTTCAATATTTATTTCTTTATTTGATTTTTCTTCAATATTTATTTCTTTATCTATTTTCAAATTACTTATTTTTTCTATGATCTTATCTATTTCTATACCTAATTTAGATTTTGTACCATAAACCGTGGTACTGTGAGAACTATTAACCACACTATTGTTTGTAATTTGGGGATTATTTTTCTTGAACATGTAAAAAAAAATACGTGTACTCACCATCCAATTAACAACAGGACCAGCTCCATATGCGTAGGTGTGCGGCTCAGCAATTCGTGATTAAAATGTTGTTCGTCGATAAACCGTCGATTCACTTTCACTTTTCACTTATTGTCAATAGTTTTTTGTATATATATTTTTTTTTTTCTCTGACACTTTCACTAGCACTGATAAACCGTCAGTGTGGATTTCTCCCGAATAATGCACTTGAATAAAAAAAAAATGTTTTTAACTATTTCTGAACGCACTTGAATATTAAAAAATATCCGCTGCCAACTGCGCCAATTACGTTTTTGTAGTTGTGGTGTTTTTAAAAAAAGAAATCACTTTTTTTAAAATTCACTTGATTTAAAATTTTTTTTTTCACTTAATGATTTTATTAATTTTATTCACTTTTAAAAAACGTAATAAATTTATATTATACGTATTGGAGTTATCTGGTTAAGGTATAAAATAGTTCTAACCCGATTGTATCTTAATTATGAGTTTATATAATGCAAAAGAATAAAGAAAATAATCTACGTTAACTAACACAAGTGTGTAAAAGAAAATATTATGATATATGAAATCATAATATGATAAAGTATATATCTACGTTAAAATAACACAAGTGTTCAATTTGATTTGAAAGCAAAAATTGATATCGCAAAATATTCTTTATGAGAATATTTTGTAAACAAAAATTGAAAGCAAAAATTTGATGACCCAAAATATTCTTTATGAGAATATTTTGTAAACAGAAAAATGATTACATTGTTTTACATTGTTGCATTGTTTTATTTAACAGTTGCAGAGGTTTGTGTTGGTGAAGAAGCGGGTGAAGGCGTAAGACGTAACTCACGCATCTGTATCAGAGGTATTGGCCAATCAACCGCGGGGACCACCAAGGGCAAGGTAACCATTTCAGTATCGGCTTGTATTGAAGACAATAGTTGGCAACTTGATTGTCTGGTTATACCAAAGATAACATCATGCCAACCAGCTATCTTTATTGAAAAACCAAACTTGTTCAATTTCCAACATCTACCGTTCCTAAATTTAACCAACCAAATAAAATTGATGTGCTTTTGGGTATCGATCTATTCTTTAGTTTGTTGAGACCTGGAGTGATGAAAGTAAACTCTAGCGGATTAATTGCTCAGAATACTGTGTTCGGGTGGGTTATTGCCGGCCCATCATACTCACACAGCCAGGCTTTACCAAATATTACCAGTCATCACTGTGAGATAAATGTTGATCGATTATTATAAAGTATCTGGGAGCTGGAGGAAGTTACATCGACCAATAAACCATCAAATTATTCAGCAGAAGAAAAATGTTGTGAGGAGCATTTTAAAAGGACCACAAGTCGAATAGAGAATGGAAAGTTTATGGTAAAACTTCCCTTTAAATCAACAGCCCCAGTAAAACTGGGGAATACCGTACGCAGAGCATTAAAAAGACTAGAATCAATGGAGCGGAGGTTTGCAAAGGATGCAAAATTTAAGACGTATTACCACGAATTTATGAAAGAATATCTAGATTTTAACCATATGGAAGAGGTTCCAACAGATGAAATAAATCGAACCGATGGAGTATACTATCTTCCTCATCACGGCGTGTTAAAGGAATCAAGCTCAACAACCAAACTTCGTGTGGTGTACGACGTTTCATTTAAGTCATCCAACGGAAGCTCACTGAACGATATGTTGATGGTCGGACCTACCGTTTACGAACCGATCATTTCAATTCTAATGCGATTCCGATTATACAGAATCGTTCTTACAGCATACGTTGAGAAAATGTTCCGTTAAATTATCCTACACCCTGATGATAGGGATTATCACCGAACCCTATGGCGCTGCGATAACACGAAACCGCCCACACATTACCGTCTCACTACTGTTACGTATGGAACATCGTCGGCACCATACCTTGCAACAAAGTCGCTGCAATCAATCGGGAACAGCTTGTTGAAGAATCAACCGATGATTGCTCAAAAGATATTACACGATTTCTATGTTGACGACTTTATTTCTGGATGCCATACAGCGGAAGATGCTTATAAAATTCAAGAAACCGTCACAGATGTACTAAAATCGTATGGTTTTAATTTACGGAAGTTGTCATCGAATTATGAACCATTACTAGAGAAAATTGACCCAGAAAGTAGAGAAACCAATCCATGGAACATAGACGATCTATCTTATCCTACCCTTCTCGGTATACAATGGAATCCTGCCAAAGACGAATTTCAAATTAAGGTATCACTTAAGGAGCAATCAACCGGATCTAAGCGAGAAATTCTGTCACAATCGGCTCGCATTTATGATCCTATGGGCTGGCGAGCCCCAGCAATCGTGAACATAAAAATTATGTTATAAGGCGAGATATGGCGAAACATAAGAGATGAGCTTCCAGAGCTAGAAAAAATTAAAATTTCGAGATGGTTCGGAATCAGTGGGGAGACATTTGAGCTTCATGGATTTAGCGACGCTTCTGAGAAGGCGTATGCGGCTGTTGTTTATTTGAGATGCGTCGATGAGCATAGTAAGGTAAGGATTAGTCTTATCAGTGCTAAAACAAGGGTCGCACCGATCAATCAAGTGTGCATTCCAAGGCTGGAACTGTGTGCTGCAGCCTTATTAGCCACACTTATAGTATCTGTAAAGGAGTCATTAGGAGTACCAGAAGTAAAAACCACATTATGGACAGACTCGACCATTGTCTTGGGATGGTTATCATCTCCTCCGAGGAGGTGGAAAACTTTTATCGCTAATCGCACCGCCAATATATTATCAAAAACGTCTAGAGCATGTTGGAATCATGTCGATTCTCAGAGCAACCCCGCAGATTGTGCATCCAGAGGAATGATGCCCTCAAAATTAAAGGATTTCAATTTGTGGTGGCACGGCCCAGATTGGTTAAGTAAGTGTTATGAAGAATGGCCATATCAAAAAGTGCTACTTGACGAAAGAGAACTATCAAAAGAAGAGCGCAAAGTAAACCTGACGATGTTAGCTGCAACAGCAAACACCGGAAACGATATATTAACTCACCTACTAATTCGAATCTCATCCTTTAATAAAGTTGTCCGAGTGCTTGCATGGATCTATAGATGCTACGACAGAGCGAAACATGTTATAAATAATTCAATTAAATCAGAGCTCACAGTCGATGAATTAAGGAAATGTATATCTGGGTACAGAATGAGTACTTTGCCACAGAAATAAAATTGATCAAATCAAACCAAAGTCAACCAAAAAGCAGCAAAATCGGTAGCCTAAATCCATTTTTTGATAAACAGCAATTATTGAGGGTTGGTGGTCGCATCAAAAATTCATTTGCAGAGTATGAAACTAAGCATCCAGTTATATTACCGAACTGTGATTTAACCAAGTTGCTGATAAGGAACCTTCACAAAAAGCATCAGCATGCAGGAGCATCTTTGCTTACAAGCATTGTTAGATAACGATATCATATTTTAAATGGTCGTAAATTAGTCAAAGACATCGTTAAGCAATGCAACGTCTGCCGACGATATAACACGAAACCGAGTTATCAAATAATGGGAAATTTGCCCAGAGCTCGTGTCTGTTGAGAGCCCATTTCTGAAGTCAGGTATTGACTATGCCGGGCCACTACAAATGAAGCAGATTTATGGTAGAACAACGCACAGGTGGAAAGCATATTTAGCCATATTGGTTTGTATGGCCACTAAGGCTGTACATATTGAAGTGGTATCAAACTTGACAAAGGAAAATTTTATAGCAACATTACAACGATTTGTCGCACGTCACGGACTATGCACCGATATATATATATATATATATTCGGATAATGGTTCCAATTTCATTGGAGCCAATAATGAACTTCGCGAAATTTATGAACACATTACAAATAATTCTAATAGTATTCTATCATTTCTCGCCGAAGAAAGCATTAGATGGCATTTCATTCCTGGGGCAGCGCCAACATTTGGGGGACTATGGGAAGCCGCCGTAAAATCGTTCAAACATCACCTTACACGTGTAATGGGTAACACAATATTCACCTTTGAGGAACTTACAACAGTTGCGAGTCAAACCGAAGCGGTGGTCAATTCACGACCACTATGTATTTTATCACACAATCAAATTGACCCTTTGACACCAGGCCATTTTATAATCGGACGACCGATAGTTCAGATTCCACAACCTGTCTTAACCGAAACCAAAACTACTCACCTCTCACGATGGCAACATATAGAGTAAATCACCCAACATTTTTGCAACAGATGGGAAATGGAATACCTGACATCATTGCACAAACGAAGCAAGGGCAAACAGAAGGGAAACCAATCAACAAGGGCGATATTGTTTTAATTAGAGAAGACAATCTTCCACCAACAAAATGACTACTAGGCAAAATAGATGAAGTGCATCCAGGGCGCGACGGCACTACCAGAGTAGTTACTGTACAAACCAAAACTATGGACATTTAAAAAGACCTGTCCACAAAGTAACTAAATTATCTTCGAATGAATTGAATTAATAGATTCAAGGCGGGCGGAATGTTATGAACCGTTATGAATGTTTGGTAGATAGATTCTACCATTTAAGCTTAATAAATTATAATTGTTTTAGATGTCGCGTCGAGAGACATAATTCGGAGCAAATAATTTCGGAATGAACATTCATTTTGATTTATTAGTTTTGTTTGTATATTCAGTATTGTGACAACCATAGTGAAGCTACTACCAAAATCTTACCATCACCAACAAATCAAAAATATAAACCAATTTGTTATCAATAAAAGTGTTATTGACCAACCTACTGGCCTACAGATCAAAACAAAATACCAGACTTAATTGATTTTTTTATAATCAAAAATATATCAATGAACTATATACAAGTAGACGAAAGTCAAGACCTAAACTCGGACTATTCTCCTATACTTTTGACATTAAGCGAAAAAATTATTCAAAAATAAAGAAATCCAAGCCTAAATAAACACACTTGTTGGGAATGCTTTAAGCAGTTATTGGAAGAAAAAATTAACCTAAAGATCAATGTTTTGCGGAGCACCTCGAAAAAATATTCCAACCACATGATGATCAAACTTTAGAATCTTAAATAATATCGGTGGAATCTGAAAAAGAAAGTGAAGAAATTCTGTTGACTTCACCAAAAAGGTCATGCATGAGATAAAATTTATGAATTCGAAAAAAGCTCCTGGTTATGATCTTATTACTATAGAAAATTTAAAAGAACTACTAAGGAAGGCCCTAGTTAAGCTTACTTATCTTTTCAATGCAGCATTTAGAATCAAATTTGTACCCAGTTTGTGGAAAATTACAGAAGTAATAATGATACCAAAACCTGGAAAACCACCATACGAAACATCATCTTATAGACCAATTCTGTTGTTGTCAGTTATGTCTAAACCCTTTGAAAAACTACTGTTTAAAAGGTTAAATCCGATAATCGTAAGGAATAACTTAATCTCAAATCATCAGTTCGGATTTCGTCGTCAACACTCAACAATGCAACAAGTACACAGAGTAAACAATGTAATTGAGAAAGCATTTGAAGAGAAAAATGTCTGCTCCACGATATTTTTACACGTGGCGCAAGCTTTTGACAAGGTTTGGCATGAAGGACTTAATCATAAATTAAGAAACCTCTTACCAATGCAATTCGCTAAAATACTGGAATAATACTTGAAAGATAGATTCTTTAGAATTTAATTTGAAACTTATTCTGAATTAAAAGAAATAAAAGCAGATTTTATATTTGCTATACACGTTTGATCTACCTGAATCAGAAAACAACACAGTGGCGACTTTTGCTGATGACACTGCGAAAAGATGGAGAATTAAGCTAAATGAAACTAAATCAGTTCACATAAATTTTACCAACAAACGAGTTGAACATAAACCTATTCCAATAAATCGAGAAATAATACCGTATGCAAACACAGCTAAGTAACTAAGCATGACCCTGGATGCTAAACTTAGATGGAAGGTCCACGTCAAAAAGAAAAATGAAGAACTAAAACTAAAATATAGAAAAATGCATTGGCTGATAGGAAGACACTCTCCTCTATTATCATACAATAAGCTGCTACTTTATAAGCAAATACTCAAACCAATATGGACTTATGGTATTAAACTTTGGGGTTCTACAAAACCAAGCAACGTCAATATCATACAAAGGTTTCAGAACAGGATACCAAGGAACATCGTCGATGCACCATGGTACGTCAGGAATAGTGATCTACATAGAGACCTTTAAGTGGACCCCGTTTCAATTGGAATTAAAATAAATTGAAGACTAGATTGTAATAAATAAAATAAATAAAAAAAAAACACAATTCTAAATAATATTTATTTTAATATATTTTATATTTACAATAATCCTTTTCGATTGAAATAGTCCATCAAATACTGTATGCGTTCGCGTACTTTAGGGTTATTATAAAGTTCCCGTCGTAATTTCAAAACCTTATCACTATCACTCAGCATAATTTCTACATTAGCATCATTGCCATTTGCCATGTGTCGTGGTGCTACTAAAGTAAACGACATAAGAACAGCCAAAGCTGATCGTTTTAACATTTGAATTTGTAATTCGAGTAAAGTTGGTGTTTTTTTAGGATATTTGACTAATTCCAATGACTTGACTAATTCAAAATGATAAATTTGTAATAACCGATCCCAATCACGTTCCACAACTTCGTTCGACGTTGACGTATAAAATAAATATGTTAAATCGATTACTGGTGATCCATAGTAGCCCAGTTGGTAGTCTACCATAATAACGTCAATTGGTGTATTGGTCTCATCTAATTTATACATGATGTTGTTGACCCAAAGGTCGCCATGTATCAACGTTTTAAATGTATCATCACCGAAATTTTCGTACGATGTACCCACCTTGGATAAAACATTATCTAAAAATACTGAAATTTTTGTAACAAAATGTTCGTAGCCGGGCCAATTGCGGCACAATTCATGGCAATCACGGATGCCACTGGTTACCGGATCAATAATTTGCTTGTTATCAGGCCCAATGATATGAGTTCTATGACGTTTAAATAATTCTGGATCATCTTCATACAACATTGCATTGACTGCATGCATTTTAGCCAATTTGCGTAAAAGCATTGCAGTAGCATTAAAATCTAAACCGATACGACGATCCATATTACTGTAGCCATTTTCTTTTAAATCTTCGAACACGTAATACGCGGGATCTTCACACACGGCATAACATTTGGGGGCACATTTAAAATTTGGTTCAATTAAATTTTGGTATTTATCAAAGCGGGGTAGTATATCCCGATAAAATGAAAATTCGCGTCCAAAAACCTCAGCTATTACATCCATCATTTTTTCCATACTCTCCATTGTTGGCAACATAGTTTTAATCACCAAAAATTTTTCTCTACATACATTGTTAATGTAAAACCAAAATTGTAATAGACATTTCAAAAATAATATCGTCCGATACATACTTTTTACAAGTGCCAACACAATATTTAACCAGCGCCCTTATCATTTGACTTCCATAATTCTCACCTTTAGCAACCGCATCATTTAACTCGTATTCTTCCACTTTAGCCGTAGCATCATTTTTATTTGATCTTAATATATTTTCAAAAAATTCATTTGTCAGCCAAAAATAACGATCATTTTCGATCGTCGACATTTTTCACTTTGCGTTTAACACTCGATAGAACTGTACAATTATCTAACAAAATTCTAATGTTTCACAGGTAAAAATTGTGTGTGCATTTATAAGATGTACACTTTGAATAGAATAGATAAGATATCAACTAAACTATTAACTTGAATAGAACATGCAACAATGAAATTTATTCATTAATTGAACAAAGCGATAGTTTTTTCAAGATCAATTATGTGATCTTGAAAATAATTATAAGATCACGTGTTGACGAACGGCGCTTCATATTTAGATGCAATGCATATTTACAACCCACACTGTCGTCATACTTACTAATAATAAACTTCTTGGTGTTCTTCTTTATACAGAGTGAAACAGTTATATCAAAAGCGTGAAATACCTACAAAAATGATCATGATGCCAAAATTCATTTCGTCATGAATCTTTTTTAGAATTTCTTTGAAATCGGCATAGTTTTTTTTAGTTAGACGCGTATCTAAATTTAATATTCTTAATATAGTGTATTCAGCGTACACTACTATTGTTATATTTGTTATACAGCATTATGGTGATATATAATCAAAACGGGTGTTCTAGGCCATTGTTGGTATGAACAGTATCATAAAACAGAACAATGTTTACGACGAGAAGTCGTCGTTTTCGATCGTGACGTACGCGGTTTTCGATCTTTTAAGTGACTCTAGAAGTTATATGGAAAATTGTATCAGGAATGCTGTGGATGGCAATGGTACTCCATAAAATCATTTGAAAGGAGTCATAAGATCCAAAGAAGAGAAATGCATCAATAATAATAATAATATCAGTCCTGATCCATATCAGTCGTTCCTTTGATGTACTTTAGAATGCGTTTGACTGCATTCACATGAGCCTCAGCCGGTTTGTCCAAATAACGACTAACATTACCAACCGCAAAACTAATATCTGGTCGTGTTCCCACAGCCAAATACATCAAACTGCCCACTGCTTTACGATACGGAAAATCGATTTCCCCATTTGCTTCGAAGTCGCTCAAATTTTGTGTATTTTCCGAAGGTGTTGCTACCGCATTACAATCTTTTATTTTAAAACGATTGAGCACCTTTTTCGCATATGCCTGCTGACTGATATGAATCGATCCGTCCGATCGTTGATCGATTTCGAGTCCCAAAAAACAATTTGCTTCGAAAACCTTGATTTCGAACTCTTTTCTGCAGCAATCAAACCATCGTCAACATAAATCATGAGAACCATCATCCCATTTTTACCATTACATACGAAAACGCAAGGATCCGATTTGCTGACTTTAAAATCGAATTTTGTTATGAACGATGTGAACTTCTTATTCCAGCAACGTGATGCCTGCTTCAGACCATACAAACTTTTAACCAGTTTGCAAACTCAACCACTTCCATCGTCATAGCCAATCGGTTGACTCATGTAGACGTTTTACTCTAAATCGCCATTTTGAAAAGCCAAAGCCAAAACAGCACGAATCGATGTAAACTTGACGACTGGACTGAAAGCCTCTTAATAATCTATCCCGTATTCTTGAGTGAAATCACGCACGACCAATCGTACCTTATACCGATCGACGCTTCCATCTGTGTTCAGTTTCAGCTTAAAAATCCAACGGTTATCAATTACCTTTTTATCATTCGATGGATTTATCATAATCCATGTACGATTCTTGACTAGCGAATCATACTCTTCATCCATTGCCTTCTCCCACTATTTGTGATCAACCAATTCAATTGCCTGCTCGTACGTCCTTGGCTCTTCGTTAATTGCTAACATTGCCAAATGATTTACCGATGAAAAATATGATAATCGTCGCTCTGGAACAAGTTTGTTTCGATCTCTCAATCGCTTTCTAACAACATTTCCGTTGTCAAGGTTACATAACGCACCACGACCTTCTTGTTCTTCTGATGTTGCTTCTTGTTCATTATTATCATTTTCATTTTCAGTTTCAATCACGCACTCGTTGATCTTCTCCTCGACATCATCAATATCAAGTGTGTCCAATTCTTCCAGCAAAAAAATCACGTCACAAGCTACTTTGATTTTATTCGTTTCTGGATTCCAAACTCGATATCCCTTTGAATGACTATCGTATCCGACGAAAACACATTTGACTGCTTTGGAATCAAACTTTTGTCGCTTCGCCTTTGGAACGTGAACAAAAACTTTCGATCCGAAAATTCGTAAGTAATCAATTTTTACTTGTTTGTTGTACCACAATTCATACGGTGGTTTATCCGCAACATTGCTCGTACCACTTCGGTTTAAAACATGTACTGCCGAATTTACTGCTTCCGCCCAAAATTCCTTATCCATTTGTTGCGAATGGATCATGGTTCTCGCCGATTCAACAATCGTTCGCATTTCTCGTTCTGCACAACCATTTTGTTCTGGTGTATACGGTACTGTGCGTTGATGATGAATTCCATTGTCATCGAAAAACTTTTTTATCACATCGTTGATAAATTCTGTTCCATTGTCCGATCTCAAAATGCGAATGTTGTGTCCATCTTTTTGTGCCAACTTAGTGAATTTCTTGATGTTGTCTGCAACTTCAGATTTCTGTTTCAAGAAATATACGAACCGAAAATGTGAGTAATCGTCTTTAAGTAACAAAAAATATCTTGAACCACCGAGCGAAGTAATTTCCATCGGCCCACACACGTCTGCATGAATGATTTCACCACACTTTGTTGATTTTTCTTCACGACTTTTGAAGCTTCCACGATGCTGTTTTCCGTAAACACATGCCTCACACGTAAAATTCTCATCAACGAAATCAATTTCCTTTCCCTCCAGAAATTTCTTAACGTGTGTAATGTTTTGATGCCCGAGTCGCTCATGCCATGTGCGAAGCGAAACTTTTTTGTTAGCCACATTTGCCTCACCACTTTGAACAATATCTGGTACAATTTTTGGTCTCGACGTACTCCCTCTGCAACAATACTGTCATCTTTTAACAATTCACAGCGTTCGTTGTTCGATCGAAGTTGATGCCCACGATCCATTGCCTTTCCTGATGAAAATAAATTCAATTTGATTTCGGGTACATATAACACATCCACAATTCGCTTGGGAACCCATTCATTTCCATTAAAAGCAAGAATGTTTATATCGCCTCTTCCTTTGGCCTTGATCGTCGCGCCATTTCCAACTGTAATCACTTCCGATGTTTCCACAAGTTTTTCAAAACATTCACGACTATTGCACATGTGGTCAGTTGCACCTGAATCCAAAACTCAACCGTCTCTTTTATTTATAGAAAACGAAATATGACACATAAGAGCATCAGTCGATGTCGACGCATTCCCTTGCTTTGTTTCCATGCCATTTTTCTTTGAAGGGCACTCATTTCTAAAACGACCCTTTTTACCACAACCGTAGCACGAAAATTTTGACTTTCTTTCTTTGTTTCCGCTTTTCTTGCCTTTATTCGACGAATTTCCTTGAGTCGAAGTTCTTCAGCCCTTAACCGTGAACGTAGGTTTGTTATGGTTTGCATATTCGAATTTGTCTTTTCCCATTCACTGTGGAAATGATTGTATTCCACAGGTAACGACATTAGGATTTTTGTCATGACCATTGAATCAGAAATATTTTCATCCTGATCTTTCATCTGCTGCACGATTTCCATTAGTTTTGACAAAAAAACTGGCAATGTCATCACTAGGCTCCTTTACGAAACTGTAATATTTTTGTTGCAAAAACACAATATTTGGCTTCGACGTTTGCTCATAAATACTTTTGAGCGTCGTCCACATTGAATACGCAGTTTCGCAGTTTATAATTTGTAGTAACGGTTGTTTTTTGCACACAGCCGAAATTGCACGGCGTGACTTTTTCCACGCAACAATTTTTGTATCATAATTATAACCGTCTGTATCTGGAGCCAATTCTCTACCATTTACTACGCCAAACAATTCACTTGCTTCCACAAATTGCTTCATCTGAAATTTCCACGTGAGCCAATTACTGTCACCCTCCAACCGATCTATTCCCATTTTTTCGTTATCCATGGTTTTATTAGTCGTCAACTATCAAACTAAAAAACATACACCGACACGATTTTCTTCCAGAATGTTACCGAAGACTGTACACAAAAACTTTTCCAGTATTATATACCTAATTCATTTCCTAGAATTCACTGTACAGTTGCAAACAATTCCATTAAAATGAATCACTGTCCTTTGCACAAAACTATTTCAGAATGGCCGTCAATATTGCACATTCGAATTCCTTTATTTTTCCTCAGAACGAATTTCACAGTGGTAAAATGTGTGTAATTTTTCTGATTTTTTTTTTATTATCTTAAATTCACTATTTTAACAATTACTGGGCCCATAACCTGTTCAAAATAATTGAACTCTCGTGGCTGTTAATAAAGATGCGAAAAATAAAACGCCAAACGATTTATATAAACCGAGAAAATAAACCGAAGTGAAGTGACGCTTCTTTTACATAAAAAACATAAAGCTGAGCTGTAAACAATATACTATTGTCACGGTACCACCTAGTGTGCGATAGCATAAGTGTAAATATATGAAGATTTCTCTAAGCTTAACCTTAGAGACATCTATTAGATATCGATAGTACTGGTAGTATTAAAAATTGAGCAAATTAAATGTAGTAGTGACATCTCGATAGAACTAGAAAGTTCGAGATATTTTAATTTGTGTATATAAGCGAATCGATGTTGTATGCGATAAATAGTTGTACTTGAACTACGAAAGCGATAACAAGCGGTTAAAATAAAAAGTGATAGAAAGTGATAGTAAGTGATAGTAAGTGATAGTAAGTGATTTTTATTGTTAAATAAAGTGAACAGTGATTTTTGTGAAATAAAGAATTGTTAAAGGAACTAAGTTGTGAATAATTGTGTTTTATTGAGGCAATTATTGTCTGTGAAAATGAACAGTGTTAAAGTGGAACTTGTGTAGTTTTTGTGAAATTTGTTAGTGAACAGTGGTGTTCGGGTAGTTATTCACAATCCAGAGATACGAACCTTAAGTGACAAGGCAAGAACGTAGCAATTGGTGACAGCGGCGGGATTGTGAATAAAAAAAAAAAAAATAAAAAATAAAAATAAAAATGAAACTCTACAAGTTAAAAGTTCCAAAACTAAAGAAAGAGTTGGAGAAGCGTGGTTTAGAGACAGAAGGCCGTAAAGACGAATTGATGTTACGATTGCGTGAAGCAATGGAGCGTGATGGTTTAGATCTAGAAAGTTATGAGTTTGAAATAGAAACGCCGGAGTTACGCATCGAAGCATCATCTGGAAATTTCGATATGGCACAGTTGATGGCAGTCATGCAACAGATGATGACAGAACAAACGAAACGTCAAGAAAAAATTCAAGAAGACCAAATTAAACGACAAGAGAAAATTCAAGAAGATCAAATTAAACGACTAGAAATACTCGTAGTAGAAGGTCAAAATAAAATGGAAGAAAAACTTCTCGAATTAACTAGTACTTTCCAAGGCGAAGTAGAGAAAGTGAAAGACGAATTTACAACGAAAATTCTAGAAGTTAAAACGGATGTTAAACATGTTGATCAAAAATTGGACAACAATATTGAATATGTCGAACAAAAATTTCTTCGTCTCGAAAAGGAGGTCAGTGTAATGAAACTCAATGGAACATCAGCGCAAGTAATCCAACCAGTAAACACTTTTAAATTGAAGCCACCAACGTTTGACGGCACCACATCATTCGCAATTTTTAAGCTTCAATTTGAAATGGCGTCCACACAAAATCACTGGGACGACGCGCATAAAGTAGCAGCGTTAATAGTGGCACTTAAGGGAGAAGCAGCCGAGATATTACAAATAATTCCAGAAAACGATCGCAAAGAATATGGTGAAATAATGAAGGCGTTGGAACGCAAATATGGAAGTGACCATAAGCGGGAAATTTATCGAATGGAATTGAAAGGACGGTCACAGAAGTTGGAGAAACTTTACAAGAATTTGCATCGGCCGTCGAGAGGCTAGCACATCTAGCACATGCAAATACTGCTTCCGATTTCATGGAAAGAATTAAAATGGACGCATTTATTGATGGTATACGAGACCAAGACACACGCAGAGCAGTGATATTATCACCAAAGGCTACTTTCGCGGAAACCATTGCTTGTGCGTTAATGAATGAGACGGCACAAACTCTCATTGGACCAAGAATCAATAAGATACGTCGGGTAGAAATAAGTACCGGCAGTAATATGGAGCAGTCGGCCCCTAGAATTTCGAATGGTGGAAAAATAAAATGCTGGATATGTGACAAATTGGGTCACATCGCACGAGACTGCTATAAAAATAAACGGAAACGTGGAAGATCACCATCTCCAATGGTACGAAGGCCTGAGGGAGGTCAAGTAGTGACCAATCGAGAGGCCCAAGTAACGACCGAGTCGTTAAACCACAACGAGTCAGCTTAAAGGGGCAGAAGCTGACTCACACAACCGATTGCCCCATAACCTTCATCCCTGTTTCCGGATTGGCGCCGGGCAGTGACAATTTAACAGTTCGAGGTGATGTTGATGGAAAGAGCTGTATTATCACTCTAGATACAGGAGCAGCGCGCACCATTGTTCGTGTCGACGTAGTTAAAGGAGGTGTACAACCAGTGTATGGCCTGAAATTACAAACAGTGACGGGAGATAGTGCAGTTATAAAGGGTAAAAAACTCGTTGATATACGAATAGGGAAAACTCATTATCAACATGAAGTGCTAGTGGCAGATATAGTGGATGAGGTCATCTTGGGAATGGACTTCATGAGAAAGAATGGTTTTATGATGAATGTAGGACAAGGAATATTATACCAAGGTAATATCGAGTTGCCACTTCAGTTAAACAGCACAGAGGAATTAACAAGACGAGTGATAGTTGATCATCGGGAGAAGTTGCCACCGAACTCGGAGACAATTGTATGGGGACGATTGGAGGGAGGTTTTGGGTCACCCAGGTTGTGGGTTATAGAAGCCATAGAAGACGAAAGAGGAGCCAGGGAAATAATCATAGGCAAAGCCTTAGTTAAACCGGACAGTGATTATCGAGTTCCAATTAGGACTCTTAATTTATCGGATAAGACGAAAACCATCAAGAAAGGAACCATCATCGGTAAATGTGAAGAGGTATTAACAATAATCAAATGTGAGCAGAAAAGTCCTGTTAGAGAATCCAATGAGGACAGGCAGAAAGAAATTGTTGATAATCTCATGCAGAAATGGACCAATGATCTAACCTTGGCACAGAAAAACTCTGCACAGCAGTTACTCGAGCGGTATATGTCCATTTTCTGCAGTACACCCGAAAATAATGGAAGAACCAAGATGGTAAAACACCGGATTAATACAGGAACAGAGATGCCAATTCGTCAACCACCTAGACGATTACCATTGGCGAAACAACAGGAAGTGAATCAAATGGTGACGGACATGCAGAAGGCAGGAGTAATTGAATCATCGAACAGTCCGTGGAGTTCACCGGTAGTGTTGGTGGAAAAGAAGGACGGAAGTATGCGATTTTGCATTGATTATCGGAAGCTCAATGCTGTTACCAAAAAGGATAGTTATCCCTTGCCCAGAATCGACGATACATTGGATACATTGTCGGGTGCTACGATGTTTTCCACATTGGATTTGCAAAGCGGATACTGGCAGGTGGAAGTACAGGAAGAAGATCGCGAGAAAACGGCATTTAGTGTTGGAAACGGATTATGGCAGTTTAACGTTATGCCATTTGGCCTATGTAACGCCCCTGCAACTTTTGAACGATTAATGGAGCGAGTTCTAAAGGGGTTACACTGGAAGACGTGTCTAGTGTATTTAGACGACATCATTGTAATGGGAAAAGATTTTGAGGAGCATTTACAAAATTTAGCGGAGGTATTGGATAGAATACAATCCGCAGGTCTAAAATTAAGTCCAAAGAAGTGCAGTCTATTCAAAACAGAGGTCAAATATTTAGGACACGAGGTAACAGCAAATGGAATCCGCACCGATGAAGAAAAGATTGCAGCGATTAAGACGTGGCCGAGACCTAAAAATTTACATGAAGTGAGGAGTTTCCTTGGCTTGTGCACATACTATAGACGATTTGTACCGGGATTTGCAAACATCGCAAAGAGTTTGCATGAATTAACAAGGAAAAACAAACCGTTCGAATGGAAGGAGGAACAAGAAAATGCATTCGTGGAATTAAGGAGGAGATTATGTGTAGCACCGGTCCTCGCATACCCGATGCCGAATGTGAAATTTATATTGGATACTGATGCCAGTAATGACGGTATAGGCGGAGTTTTATCACAACAAATCGATGGCAAGGAGAGAGTTATAGCTTATTATTCAAAGATCTTATCGAAACCAGAGCGTAACTATTGTGTAACACGTAGGGAATTGTTGGCTATTGTGGAATGCGTCAAACATTTCCACAAATACCTATATGGTCAACAATTCCATTTAAGAACGGACCATGGAGCCTTAAGGTGGCTGCTTCAATTCAAAAATCCAGAG
Source organism: Tipula confusa (assembly GCA_963556175.1). Classification (NCBI taxonomy): domain Eukaryota; kingdom Metazoa; phylum Arthropoda; class Insecta; order Diptera; family Tipulidae; genus Tipula; species Tipula confusa. The sequence goes on along the minus strand of OY744476.1, from coordinate 202,617,685 downwards.
GGACAGGTGGCACGTTGGATTGAACGTTTACAAAGTTACGATTTCCAGATCGAACATCGGAAAGGTACAGTACACGGAAATGCTGACGCATTGTCAAGACGACCGTGTCAGGCAGAATGCAAACATTGTGGTCGCGTAGAGAGGAAGGAGAATATAATTGATGTCAGGCTGATGCAAGTGTTACCTCATGATGAATGGACCAATGAAGCAATCCGAGAGGAACAACAACGAGATCCGAATTTGTCGATAATTTTGGAATATAAGAAGAGGAAGTACCGGCCAACATGGAATGAGATCGCGGACAAAGCCCCCACTGTAAAGGCTTATTGGGCACAATGGCAGAGCCTTAAATTAGAAGACGGCTGTTTAAAACGAGTGTGGGAAAGCACTGACGGCAACGTTAAACAATCCTTGATCGTGGTACCACAAAGTCGTATTAAGGAAATTCTGAAGGAATATCACGAGGGAACTAGTGGAGGTCACTTAGGAATTAACAAAACGCTAGCTAAGGTACGTCAGCGGTTTTATTGGTCCGGGTGTAGACAGTCGGTGGTTGAATGGTGCCAAAAATGTGATCTATGTGCAGCCGCAAAGGGACCGGCTCGGAAAACTCGAGGAGCTATGCAACAGTATAATGTTGGAGCACCTTTTGAGAGAATTGCCATGGATGTGGCAGGTCCATTTCCCACTACCGATAATGGAAACAAATATGTGCTAGTTATAATGGATTATTTTAGCAAATGGCCGGAGGTGTATCCACTACCAAACCAGGAAACTACTACAATAGCGAATGCCGTTGTTAATAATTGGATTAGTCGTTTTGGAGTACCAATGGAACTTCATACGGATCAAGGAAGAAATTTTGAGTCGGTTGTATTCCAGGAGATCTGTCAGATGCTCGGTATCAACAAAACGCGAACGACGCCTTTGCATCCACAATCGGATGGAATGGTAGAAAGGTTTAACGGAACATTAGAAGAATATCTAAAGAAGGTGATAGATAAAAACCAACGCAACTGGGATCAACATATACCGATGTTTTTGATGGCTTATCGATCAGCAGTACATGACACTACTGGGGTGACGCCAGCAAAGACGCTTTTCGGAAATAATCTTCGCCTGCCTGGAGATTTGAAGTTTGGGGTTGTTCCATCAGCGGCCTTATGCGGACAAGATTATGTAGACCGGATGAAAGAAGAAATTAATGAGATACATCAGTTTGTACGAGACAAAATACGGATATCAAGTGACAAAGTGAAAGCTCGATATGATATACGAGCAAATAGCAAAGGCTTCGAAGAAGGGCAATTGATATGGCTTCATAACCCGCAACGACGAAAGGGTTTATCACCCAAATTACAGTCAGCATGGGAAGGACCTTACACTATCATCACAAAGATAAACGACGTGATTTATAGGATCAAGAAAGGGCGACGAGGTAAACCAAAAGTGGTGCATCTCGAGCGGATGGCTATTTATAGAGGAGAGATTTTGGATCCTGTTCGGGACGAACAGGTTTAGGTGGGGGGTAGTGTCACGGTACCACCTAGTGTGCGATAGCATAAGTGTAAATATATGAAGATTTCTCTAAGCTTAACCTTAGAGACATCTATTAGATATCGATAGTACTGGTAGTATTAAAAATTGAGCAAATTAAATGTAGTAGTGACATCTCGATAGAACTAGAAAGTTCGAGATATTTTAATTTGTGTATATAAGCGAATCGATGTTGTATGCGATAAATAGTTGTACTTGAACTACGAAAGCGATAACAAGCGGTTAAAATAAAAAGTGATAGAAAGTGATAGTAAGTGATAGTAAGTGATAGTAAGTGATTTTTATTGTTAAATAAAGTGAACAGTGATTTTTGTGAAATAAAGAATTGTTAAAGGAACTAAGTTGTGAATAATTGTGTTTTATTGAGGCAATTATTGTCTGTGAAAATGAACAGTGTTAAAGTGGAACTTGTGTAGTTTTTGTGAAATTTGTTAGTGAACAGTGGTGTTCGGGTAGTTATTCACAATCCAGAGATACGAACCTTAAGTGACAAGGCAAGAACGTAGCACTATTACTAACGTACGTGCGCCATCGTACGTAAACAAACTTGAACTAAACATAATGGCGCTTTCGCTAAATTCAACAATCCCGATAGACAACCAGACTCTACCCCGAGAAGATAATGTGAGTTGTCATCTCCGTCAAAATTAAAGATATTAATGAAGTAACAACGACATATGCAGTGCGGAGTGGAGCAAAAAGGGTTCAAAAGGCATGGTTAACATTACGAAAAAATAACCAGGGATCGTCCAATTGGAGTTACTGCAGTTAGCCTACTACAAGTTCAACTATAAATGGCGTCAACGATTAGTAGTTAGCCGTCATAAAGCCATATACTGGTGTCTGGTGGAGTCAGAAATGCTTAAAGGCCACAAGCGAAACATTAGCGTTTAATGCGTAAAAGTAACAAGGATCTGGGACAATCTAGACGTATACGATTACATTTCAACTCTCATATTTGCCTAGATATGATGTGCAATATTGCAACTCGAAGTTTCCGCAACAGTAAATTATCCTCAATAAAGAAGTAAATGCCCATACAGAAAAAATTAAAACAGAAAAAATGTGAATCATTGTCATTGGGAACATTTGTGAATTGATGCCACAACAACAAGGTCCGAGATGGGTTACGCTTATTGCCAAAGTAACATATGGTCGTGTATTGAAGCCAGATGGTTTGGATAATGTATATCGAAATTAACAGCAGTATTATAGTGGCAAGGTTCCATTCAAAAATAAAAAACGCAACTATCATTCAGTGCTATGCCCCAACAGAAGATGCAGAAGATACAACAAAAGATGAGTTCTACGAGCAGTTACAAGCCACAATAACAAGAACGCACAGAAATGACGTCAAAATCATACAAGCAGATACCAATGCAAAAATTGGTACAGCCAACATCAACCTAACCACTATCATGGGAAGAAATGCATTGGACTCTGTGCAAAATAACAATGGAGAAAGACTTGTCGACTTCTGTATCACAAATATATACATAAATACACATGGACATCACCAGATGGCAGAACTAAAAATCAGATAGATCAAGTAATGATCAATAAAAAATTCCTCACATCACTACAAAATGTAAGAACAATGAGGGCGCAGATGTACACAGCGATCATCAACTGGTAATAGCACAATTCAAGATCAAGCCAGCAGCTGTGAAACATTCGACACAAATAGATTGAAAGACACCGAAACAAGAAACACTTTCAATGAAATGCTCCCACTTAATCTCCAGTCTGAAGCCACCCATATAGAAGAAAGATAAAACCAAACAGAAGAAACCTACATCAAGACTGCCACGGTCGTATTCGGCTACAGAGAATACAATCAGAAACCTTAGATCAGTGATGATACAGGGCAGAAAATTGCGGAACGCCGTCAATTTAAGTTGCAAATGTGCCAACATAACACGGAAGAGGTGAAACGTACATACGAGGAAACAGCGCGTCAAGTAAAAAAAGATGGAAAGGAATGATCGAAGAAAATATACAGAAAGCATTCTCAAAGCTGCTGAAGAGGCAGCAGCCATCCAAAATATTCGAGCACTACTCCAGTGTGTAAGAAAGGTCACTGGTAAAAGTTACCACCTATAAGAGACGCTAATGGTCAAGTACTAACAACAGATGAAGCGCAGTTAAAGAGATGGAAGGTATATTTCGAAGAAGACGTCGTCGTCGACCCTGACAATCTCCAGTCATCAATTGACATCAATAACGAAACTAGCAACACCCATTCACCAACGGGAAGTTAAAGATGTCATTAATAGACTGAAGAGCAATAAGGCCACTGGAACAGACAATATAACCGCCCAAATATTCAAAGGAGATTCATCTACAATTGCAAGCATATTAACACCAGTAATCCAAGAAATCTGGAATTCTGGAAGAATTCCACTGAAATGGAAAGAAGGCTTGATAATTACGATACCCAAGAAAGGTGACCCAAGATAATGTAGGAACTGGCGAGGTATCTTCCTCCTCAACACAACAATAAAGGTACTCGTAATGATCATCATTGACAGAATCTCACCTACGATCAATGCAAAATTAAGAAACGAACAAGCTGGATTTAGACCAGGAAGAAGTTACACTGATCACATCAACATAATCCGTATCATCGCTGAACAATCCAATGAATGGATTTCGATTTCGAACGCGTATTCGATACGATAAACAGGAACGCAATATGGCAGACACTTTGTGAAATGGGCATCCCAAAGAAATTAATTGAACTCATACAAGAAATGTATCGGGACGCTGGGAACCGAATTCAATACAAAAGCAAACAAAGTGAAACATAATGCAACACTCGAGGAGTAAGGCAAGGCTGCGTACTCTCACCAATGCTGTTCCTAATCGTATTATACAGTGCAATGCGGAAACTAGATAACAAGTCCCCTAATGGCATTCAATGGGGGTTAACTGGTAAACTCAATGATTTGGACTATGCAGACGACATATGCTTGCTCACACACAAACACTCTGGCATGCAGCAGAAAGTGCAACAGCTATCAGATCTAGCTAATGAAGTTGGTCTCAAAATTAATATCAAGAAAACCAAGGCGATGAGACTCAACACAAATATAACCACACCGATGCACATCAACAATATACAAATTGAAGATGTAAATTAATTCGTATACCTTGGTTGCACAGTAACGAAAACAGGTGGAACAGAAGAAGACATACACAAACGTATAAATAAAGCCATACATTCAACATGCTACACTTTTGTCCTGTCGCGCAAGACCAAGATACGAATGTTCAACTCATGTGTAAAAACGATACTACTCACTGGGTGTGAGACATTTGTTCGTAAACTTCAATCTGCACAGAACAACATGTCAGTCAGACATTGAGACCGAAATAAAGCGACGAAAATGGAGATGGATTGGCCACACACTGAGAAAGGCATCAAGTGATATAACGAGAATGTCATTAGACTGGAACCCACAAGGAAAAAGAAAGGTTGGAAGGTCAGCAATGACATGGAAGAGAACGATGCATACGGAAATTAAAGCAATAGCCTCAAATAGAGTAAGATGGTTCAGAATAGTAGAGGCCTTATGCTCCTCAATTGGAGATACAGGAAAAAAAGTATCGAAATATATCGGGCTTAAGTACCCCGATATGAACGTCAATAAAATCCAGCCTTTTCGTGACCTCGATCAAAAAACGTTTAACAGATTGAAGTTTAATCGCTAGTTGTCCTCACAAGACTACCAACCGTGTTGGTCCATTACATATGAGAGCTAACTGTTGTAAAGGCGAAAACACACTAGGAATGCTAAGTCCTATACACATCATTACCTTTTCATGTGTTCGATATCGTATCGCGGTTTTCTATATGTTTCAAGATATAAACGTCTGGGATAACCAAAGAGTAACAAACCTAGCGTCGCGAGATCAATGCAATGGTCCTTAATAAAGAAAAAATTATCGCCGGAGAGCTTTTATTTTTTTAAAATCTCGAAATGAATGAGGAGAATGGATACATAACACGATCCAATAAAACTATGATTCTGAATATTACAGAAGGATCTGAAAGAATACAATCGAGCTTCTTCTTACTCGTCATGGATTTATAAGTCTGTTCCCAATTTAGTTGATCCACTACTGTACATTACTTGACTAAAAAAAAATAGTAGTTTATATCTTATCTTTAACACATTTCAAGATTACAAAAACTGGGGAAATTTATTCATTAAACAAAAACTAACCAATCAAAGTGGTTAATTACAAAGTAAATTTCTCCTCACAGTACAATATAATAATTTGATTGGTTAGTTTTTATTTTGCAGACAAATTGCTGTGTAGAAGATTACACTTACACATATATTTAAAACACAGTGATAATATTATATAAATAGAACACATCTATACGATAATGTTAGTCTTGAGTGATAAACGGTTATAACACAACTTACATTAAAGTTATTTTTTTAATATTTAAGCATGTCATCAATAGAAAATGGTCTGTATCCATGGATTAATCATGCTCTTATACAAAAAGTGTTAATATCCAGTAAAGGTGCAACATCAAATTTAATTGACTTTCAATTATACGATGCTGTGGGAAAAGGTGAAAATTATACCAGCCACATGGTACGAATTTCGGTTCAATACAATGACCAAAATGAACAAATTCCAAAGTAAAAAAAATTTGTGACTGTATGTCGTGTAGTGTTGATGTAAAACTAAATTGAAATGTTTTTTATTTGCAGGAAGACCGCATTTGTAGTTAAAACAACGTTGTCTAAAGAGATTCACGAAATGATAGAGAAAAATTCATTATTTGCTCGAGAGTTGGCCGTTTATCGAGATATTTTACCAAAATTTGATGAATATACGAAATTTATTGACCCGATTTATAAGTGTTCGCCAAGGTTTGTCTTATACCAAACAGAATTGTAGTGTGTTAAACCAATATTTTTTTATAGGTGTTTTGCGACCAATGAGAATCCAATATATTTCCTGTTCGAAGATTTGCGAGAGAATAAATATCGTAATACGGATCGTACAGTTGGTCTAAATTTTGAGATGAGTGAAATATTATTTGTAAAACTCGCTAAATTCCATGCTGTTGCAACCATGATTTATGATAAAAATCCTGAACTATTTGTTCATCATCGAAAAAGTATGTTCGGTCCTGATACAGCGGACATATTAGAGACAATGACCGCAGGAGTTCATCGTATACAAGAGAAATGTATTAACTGGCCTGGCTACGAACACTATGCAGAAAAACTAACAAAATTAACCGAAGTGCTATGGGACCGAGTCGCTGATACGTATAAATTCGATCCAAATACATTTAATACGCTAACGCACGGTGATCTTTGGGTGAATAATATCATGTACAAATTTGACGAAGAAAATAAACCGATCGATGTGATTATGGTCGATTTTCAAATTGGATGTTATGGGCCACCAGCTATCGATGTATCGTATTTATTGTATACATCAACGACGAACGAAATGTTTGAAGAAGATTGGGATCGTCTAATTCAAATTTATCATACTGAACTGGTTCAATCATTAAAAGCGGCCAATTATACCAAACATATTCCGACACTTACAGAACTGCATATCGAATGTTTGAAACGATCAATGTACTCAGTGTTGGTGGCATTTAATGTACTTGGACCGCGTTTCATGACAAGTTCATCTATGATTGATTCTGATATAATGGCCAAAGATGCAGACGCATATAAAAGAATTACCAATGAAATTTTTGAGCAACCAAAACTTATTGAGCGCGCTAAATATTTACTCGATTATTTTGATCGTAAAGGATTTTTAGACGTTTGATTCATTTCTAATTAACTTTAGTTAAGCAAAATAAAAATATTAATTTTAATTTAGTGGTTTTTCACGATATCGTTATGACATTTTTCTTTCAAAATTTGGAAACATTGTAATTATCTAGGCGCTAGTCCAAACAACGTATACATATTTAACAAAACACTTATTAGTGGTCTCTGTGATCGACGGCACCCGGATGTCTCATAAAGTATTTGTAAACGAGCAAGATATCCTTAGAATACCACCACAGTGATTTTGATTATCGTAGGACGCGACAAATTTTAGTTCGCTGGGCTGAATAACGGCATCCTACTTCGTGATTTAGATTTGGCACGAGGAACGTGCAGTCGCTGAGACAACCAGGCGTGAATGATGGCACTATATAAATCATGAAAGAGTATCGTTGGGAACATGTTCCTTTAAATGAAACTCGATGACCAAAAAGTGAAGAACAAGTTTCAAGGTTATATGTTGCTTTAAAGTGAAAATAACCACGTAAACTTGGTATTGCATTTCTTTTAGGTGAAAAAAAATGCTTTATTGTGGATTTCAAAGCAGTCGATAACCTTATCTGCAACGACGTTAACGCATGCCACAAGCCAACCTTTCAATAAATTGTTTTCGTGCGCCCCCGGAATTAGCCAATTAGTCAACCCAAAGATTAAGATTTGTGGTCCGATTATGAGGAATGATAGCTTAATCAAAAGCTCTGGTCACCAGCATAAATATTGATGTAAAATTTATACATATTTCAGCAAAAAAAAATTTTCAAAAAATTTGAAAATTAGCAAAGGTGTTAGTTAGTCTTTGCAAATTTACGAAATTGTAAGTAAATTCAATAAAACTCGCGAAAGTCGCTCGATTGTGAAGAATGATAGCTTAATCAAAAGCTCTGGTCATCAGCATAATTATTGCTGTAAAATTTATGCATATTTCAGCAAAACAAAATTTAAAAAATTCGAAAATTAGCAAAGGGGTTAGCCTTTGCAAATTTACGAAATTGTAAGTTTATGCAATAAAACACGCGATAGTCGCTCGATTGTGAAGAATGATAGCTTAATCAAAAGCTCTGGTGATCAGCATAAATATTGATGTAAAATTTATGCATATTTCAGCAAAAAAAATTTCAAAAAATTCGAAAATTAGCAAAGGGATTAGCCTTTTGAAAATTTACAAAATTGTAAGTATATTCAATAAAACACGCGATAGTCGCTCGATCGTGAAGAATGATAGCTTAATCAAAAGCTCTGGTCATCAGCATACATATTGATGTAAAATTTATGCATATTTCAGCAAAAATATTTTCAAAAAATTTGAAAATTAGTAAAGGGGTTAGCCTTTGCAAATTTACGAAATTGTAAGTATATTCAATAAAACAAGCGATAGTCGCTCGATCGTGGAGAATGATAGCTTAATCAAAAGCTGTGGTCATCAGCATATTTATTGCTGTAAAATTTATGCATATTTCAGCAAAACAAAATTTTAAAAAATTCGAAAATTATCAAAGTTAGCCTTTGCAAATTTACGAAATTGAAAATATATCCAATACAAACAAGCGATAGTCGCTCGATCGTGAAGAATGATAGCTTAATCAAAAGCTCTGGTCATCAGCATAAATATTGATGTAAAATTTATGAATATTTCAGCAAAAAATAATTTTAAAAAAATTTGAAAAATAGCAAAGGGGTTAAAAAAAATTTACTTCTTTGCAAATTTACGAAATTGTAAGTATATTCAATAAAACAAGCGATAGTCGCTCGATCGTGAAGAATGATAGCTTAATCAAAAGCTCTGGTCATCAGCATACATATTGATGTAAAATTTATGCATATTTCAGCAAAAATATTTTCAAAAAATTTGAAAATTAGTAAAGGGGTTAGCCTTTGCAAATTTACGAAATTGTAAGTATATTCAATAAAACACGCGATAGTCGCTCGATTGTGAAGAATGATAGCTTAATCAAAAGCTCTGGTCATCAGCATACATATTGATGTAAAATTTATGCATTGTTAAGCAAAAAAAAATTTCTTAAAATTCGAAAACGTTGTCCACAGCCCATCTGGTTTAATTAAGTAACTAGGGCTAGTTGGGCTCGTAGATAAGATTTTCCTGAGGCGCGAGGTCTCCGTGACACCTTCCATTTTATCACAGAATAGTCTCTAAGACCTCCTCTGCGCCTTCCTTAATTATTTTTTGTACCTTTTAAGGCGCGCCTTATAGGAGTCCCAATCCTGAGCTTCCCTAGAGCCTTTTGCTCTGTTTAATGCTTTACTACATCCTATACGAAGGTTTTCCAAATCCCTGGACCACCATACCGATTTCTGCTTCCCCTTAGGTATTCTTTTGGAGCAAGCAGTGTCCAAGGACAAGTTACAGGCGCTTGTGGTTTCCTCCACTAGAAAATCAGCTCTTTCTCTGTGGTTGAGGGCTTCAGAGCATCGGTTGGTAAGAGTCGTACTAACACTTCCTCGTATTTGTTCCAGTTAGTCCTTCTAGGATTCCTGAAGGCTTTCCGGGTAACAGGGTGAATGCCAATATTAAACGTCACGTGCCGATGGTCCAAAAAGGAGAGTTCCTTCGCCATCCTCCATTCTTTGACCATATGTATAATGGAGTCTGATACAAAGGTAACAACCAGTACCTCCTGCCTGTTACTGATAATAAAAGTGGGCTCCTGCCTCACATTACACACTACAGGGTTAGTTCCCAATAAGTAATCACATAAGTACTCACCCCTATCTTTGATGTTGGTGCTTCCCCAGATTGTATTTGCAACACAACCCAGTATTACTCCGAGATCTTTCCCTATTCCGCTTCGTATCAGTTCCCCCAGGTTATTCGGCAGAACTTCCTTCTCTCGGTCTATGTAGGCTGAAACCATCCAAAATATGCAGCCTCCCGTTTCCAGACCGACTGCCGTTACGTCACCACTACTATATAGTGGAAGAAGAAAAACATTCAAGTTATTTTTAGCGAGAATGCAAGGTCTGATCTTATCGGACCTAGAACAGTATACAATTTTATACTCTTTTAAACCGAGGTTACAGATCTTCTTTTTACTAATCCAGGGTTCTTGGACTAGAATTATATCCTCATCTGATTTGATTAGTCTGAAGATCACGGCTGCCGAAGCAGCCTTAGAATGGTGAAGATTAATCTGAACCGTGCTAAGCATAAACAGATTAACTTATACTTTCCTTCATATACCCTTCAGGTCCACCTTGTTGTCTCCTTTTGTCACCACCCTTCCCCCTCCCCATCGACTCAACACGATCTTCCTCGTCTGAGTCCAGGGATAGGCGACTACTCATAGCCGTTAGTCGTTTCATCGTTGAGCTCCTAACGTCCCGCATGTTAGAACTTTCGTTTTTTTGTTCCTCTTCCATTGGTAGGTCTTCCACAATCGCTTCGACCTCATCCTTTTTAAACACCTTTAGGGTAATCAACCCGAAGCTGAAGCCGAAGCCGATTACCCCCTTTGTCTTAGCTAGAGGGACTAGGGACTCTTTGTTCACCACTAAAATGGAGAACCTAGATCCTCTCCTCGCCTCCTCTTGTTTAATGAACTTCCAATTGTTCGTCGAAAGATCAACATTGCTTGCTCGAATTATCCGAATTATTTCATCCGAACAGGATGGCTCGATTGGCAGCCAGACGCGTGCCCTTGTTCTTCTAGGGGTCTCGTTCCTGTCAACCGCTGCCAGCTTCGCGTCTCCCCACACTTCCCCTACCTTAGCTACGGCCAGACGATAAAGGTCTGAAGATCTTTGATCGGCACACGCTATTAGCTTCATGCACCCTTGGTGCCATCCGGCATCCCAACAAGATGGAGGTGGCCCCGGATTTTCTTCGAGGATCGTTAGGAAAACGGAGTTTAGTGCGTTATACACTAGTCTCCATTTATCAAGAGTGATACTCCCATCTTCTTGACTCCTGTCAATGCCAGCTAGTATCACTGGATGCTCCTTAAGGAAGTTTTGAGAGTTTTGCTTAAATTTTCCTATACTTCAATTGCTTGTTAAATCATTTTTGGACTGTGCTTGTCTTTGTATACAATCGGGCATTTAGGTGCGCTTCAATACCCATTGATTTCTTTTGTTGGTTCGAACCGGGTAACCTTTAGAAGTATTCCATACAAAAAGAAGTTTACTCGATAAGTACTCTGTTCCACGCAAATTATATTCGTTTTTTAGCACAGTTGCCCGTGACCTTGAAACTAGATAAAAATGTTGATTCACTAAAAAACAAATTACATAAAATGAACAGCAATACTACTGCAATGATTTTTAATTTCAATGCCGAAACAATTATAGTTAATTATAATTTTTTGTAAAATAATTAATTATATATGGACATTTGTAAATTGCACAATTCACCATTACATCGAGATTTAAATTACTACACACATTAAAAACTAACATGTAAGATTCGATAGTATAAACAATTGGCTTTACCTAGTAATTTAGTAAAGTTACTGTAAATAGGCATTAATAAGACCTTCACAGTGATATTTTTAATCAAAATATAAACAATCGACTAGCTGGCAGGTAAATAGAATTAGAGTGCACTAATAAATACTATAATGATCCTATGAATATAAACACAAAAGTTATTAAATATCACAACTGTGCGATCACTCTTAATCATTAGTTAATCGGCGCTTGATGCGAACGCAACAAAATAATTTATTAAAATGTTACGAATATCGACTGATCGGTATCCTTGGATTAATCGTCATTTAATCGATTCAGTTTTGAAATCGAGTATAAGTGCAACAGCAAATTTAATTGATTTTCAATTACACGAAGCTGTGGGTAAAGGTGAAAATTATACCAGTCAATTGGTACGATGTTCAGTGAACTATACCGATGGAAAAAATGTTAGGCAAACCGCGTTTGTGATCAAAACTACGTTGGCCAAAGAGATTCATGATATTCTTGAAAAAGTTTTTCTGTTCGCCAAGGAGGTTTCGTTTTACCGCGATATTTTACCAAAATTTGATCAATTCACAAAACTAATTGATCCGAACTATAAGTGTTCGCCAAGGTTTGCAAATTATATTAATTTAATTAAAAATTTGTTTTAAAAATTTCAAAATTGTTTTTTTTTTTAGATGTTTTCGGGTCAGTGAAGATCCACTATACTTTTTATTCGAAGATTTACGTGAAGATCACTATCGTAATATGGATCGTCATATTGGACTTAATTTTGTTGCTTGTAAAATGTTATTCGTTAAGTTGGCTAAGTTTCATGCAATCGGTGCGATGATCTACGAGAAAAATCCTGAACTATTTGTTCATCAACGTAAAAATATGGTTAGTTCTGAATCGGCCGAAATAATGGAGGCGTTCACATCTGGAATGCGTCATGTACAAGAAATATGTTCACATTGGCCTGGCTACGAGCAATATTCAGTTAAATTAGCCAAATTACTTGAAGTGATATTAGACCGGGTCGCAATTACCTTCGTACATGATCCAAATACATTTAATACCTTGACTCACGGTGATCTATGGGTCAATAATATCATGTACAAATTTGATGAGATCAATAATCCGATCGATGTGCTGATGGTTGATTTTCAAATTGGATGTTATGGTTCGCCAGCGATCGATTTATCATATTTACTATATACATCATCGACAAACGAAACGTACGAAGAAAATTGGGATCGGTTAATACAAATTTATCATACTGAGCTGGTTAAATCACTAAAAGCAGTTAGTTACACCAAACCGATTCCAACTCTAACTGAAATTCATATTGAATTTCTTAAACGATCTATGTATTCTGTGATGGTGTCACTGGCTGTAGTTGGCCCTCGTCACGCAATTAATACGGAAAAGGCCGACATTGAATCATTTCTAAATGATCCGGAAGGACATAAGAAATTAACGGATGAAATTTATCGACAACCAAAAGTTATCGAACGTGTTAAATATTTACTCGATTATTTCGATCGGAAAGGATTTTTAGATGTCTGATGAAGGGTGTTTTACAGCTTACCGTTATTCTATGTGTGTACTTACCAAAACAAACATGCATGGTACATAGCATGTGCTATCGTGTATGTGACAGTTTGAAATAAATTAAGTTAAAAAATAAAAGTGGTATTTATTGTAATAAAGATTTGAAAAGTCTTCTGCTTCGAAAATAATGAAATTACAAAATGACGAACAATCTGAAAGACAAGCTAGATATAGTCAACTGGAATGTCAAACGTTAGACGACATACTGTCAGACCATGAGCAAGATCAGCTCCAACCCCGAGCTATATTGTAAATATAAGTGCGCGTTAATTAAATTGATTCTGATTGGTTTAATGTGTGGCGCCCAACCCTGAGATTAAGAGTTTCATGCTCTACCGACTGAGCTAGCCGGGCAGTACAAGAAAACAGTGATTATATGGGGAGATGAAGATGCAATACCAGACTGATTCAATTACGCACGAGTATCTTTAACGTGATAAAGTCCTAAAGGTCTACCAGTCAAATCTACTACATTATGTGACACGGAACCTACTTTCGTGGCAATCACAGTAGGTTTAAATTTAGCGGACAATTTGGCTGAAAATTTATTAACAGCGTCACTTAAAGCAAAGGATCGGATAACACGATTCGAGCTTCTTAAATTATAATGACGAGATCCCTTGAACTTAATTAGAACTCTGAACTTCATTAGAATCAGTCTCCCATAACAAAACTCGTAAAGCTTAATCGAAACCATGTCGAGACATATGCTGACAGAAGACGAGATAATGAGGGGAATAATGCAGAGTATCGTGAAATGAATTGCGTAAGGCAGCGGTTATCTCTTGCAAGTGTACTCATTATGATCATGATCATCAACATAGGCCCTAATGGCAGACAATAAAGTTTAATTTACACGTTCAAAGGCGTTGCTCTGAGGTGAATAAACAGGAGTGCAAACATGAGAAACTCCGTATTTAGTCAACAAGCTTTTAAACAGATTCAAAGTAAATTGTTTACCATTAACAGAGGTGACAACTTCGGAACAGAAAATGGCAGGAAAACCTCATTCTCCAAATAATTACCCATCAAAGCAGCTGAAGCTTCGCGCAAAGGTAACATACTTAGAGAAATGATCCATGACAATTAATATACAAGTATTACCACATTTTAATTGAGGATAAGGACCTAAAAAATCCACATAGAGTTTTTAAAAAGGGCGTGTGGAAAATTTACGCCCTTATTCATTTTACAACCAGAACAATTTTCTACGAATTCTTTAACTTGACGAGAAGAACTGACATTGCAATCTTTGAGGCCAGAAGAACTGACGTTGCAATCTTTCTAAGGTTTTACTACCACCTAAATGCGCTGAGGTAGGAGGAACATGAGCTTACTTAATCAAATGAGACTAATTAGGTACTACCAATTTCCAATCAGGCAGATCGGTATCCAGATAACTGGTGCTATAGGGAGGAGAGATCAGAATTTTACCCCCCCCTGAACTCATAATCGACATTTCGAAAGGCGGAGGAGTCCAGATCGATATTAAGAATAGAAATATCTACTGGTTGACCCAAAGCTAACCCTTTTAACGCTCATTGGAGAATTTTCTTCACAAAATGCGCGTGATAAACCATCAGGCACAATGCTTACTGTCCTTTTATGGTATCCGTTCTGGAAATCGAAAGTCTGTAGTTTTATACTCCACCGTGCTAGCCGCCCCGACAGATCTTTTTGTGACATTAACCACCGCAAACTAGCATGATAAGTATATATCATAAAAGAATACCCCACTATATATGGCAGGAACTTTTGCAAACTGAGTACCGTGGTGTAGTATTTAAGTTCGGCCACCGAGTAGTTTTCCTGAGCAGCATTGAGCTTATGAGAGATATACTCAATGGGATGCTCCTCTCCGTCGGAATCCATTTGAAAAAGAACACTACCTACGCAAGCGGTACTGGCATCGAACTTTATATAGAAGGGTTTGTGATAATCGGGGTAAGCCAGCACGGGACCGGAAGATAAAACCATCTTAATTGCAAAGAAAGAGCTTTTGGCGGAAGCAGACTAGCATAATTTAACTTTTTTACCAGTGAGGTCGGTAAGCGGAGCAGCCAATGATGAAAAGTTAGGAATAAAGCGACGATACCATCCGCACATTCCCAGAAAACGTCTTGTTTGTTTGCGGTTTTAGGAACGGGAAACTTCAAAGTTGCTTTACATTTATCGGGGTTTGTGCAGAGGCATCCCTCGCCACATACACAACCTAAATATTTAACCTCTTTGAGTACAAAATGATTTTTCGCAATATTCATGGTTAAACCAGCCAGACGCAAACGATAGTGATCTGCTTCATCAACTCAAAATGTTCATCCAAGGTGGCTGAGGTTACAAGAAGATCATCCAGATACACAAAAATCATATCATGTAGCTGATGAGGAATAACTCGATGCATAATGCGACAAAGGGTCCGTGGAGCATTACACAACCCAAAAGGCATAACGGTGAATTGTACAGGTACCGTTAACGCTGTTTTATCCCTGGATTGTGAGTCGAGAGGTATATGCCAAAAAGCGCCTTTTAAATCAATTGACGAGATAAATTTCGTTTGATCCAAACGACCCAACAAACCACTGATAATACACAGACGCACTTTGCCATTAGCCTTACCAACGAGATTAACCAGCGAACACCACGAACTCTGCGACTCCTCGATTACGCCCAAAGACAACATACGATCCAACTCGTCATAAATCATCTGTTGCCTAATTAGTGATAACGAGTAAAATCTCTGTTTAACCGGTTTGGCGGATCCAACATCAATTACATGAGTCAGGAGCTTGGTTTAACACATTAGGCAAAAGATGATTTATGACGAGTATGATTTGTATGCCTGATTGGGTTCGTTACAAATGTCTGAAATTAGTAATACGTATGCTCAAAGCTAAGTGTAAAGTTTATTTACCTTAAATTTACTTATAGGCACTTCTAATGAACCTCATTTAGGGTTAGTATTTTTTGGGGTGGGTATTCCAACCAATGTGTAAAGTGAAATTCGCAATAAAAACATTGAATCAATTCAAAAAATTTAACCTTTAAACTGCCTGTGAATTAATCCGATCTGGATTTTTTTATTTCTTTGTAATTTGCCGTCTAACATGTTTACTATGGAAATTCTATCAGATTGATTCAACCTTCAAAACATAATTTGTATGGTAGAATAAAAACATTAAATGCTTATACAACATATATGCAACAGCTTTAGTACATACAATACTTTTTTTATATTTGAGTCAAACATCCGCTGAAATATTTTCTGTGTTCCCCCATACTTTTATTATTGAACGTAACAAGTGTATTTACGGAGTGACATAGTTTTGGTTAAACTGTTGGGTGATTAAGGAATCAAATTGCCAATCCACTTGTTACAATATGGGTGATTCAAGTCCAGTGATCAAGGTAATGAATTTTGTTGATCGTGTAGTAACTCAGTCAATGAACTCTGTGTTCTGTGGGTACCTCACTGTCATACTGTTATATTTAATGATTAATACCATAACTGCAGTAATGAGCCTATATAAAGCAATATAGTGGTGAACATCGTGGGCGTTGAGTTATTGTTTTATTTGTGATAAAGCAGGCGTACAAAGTTGTCTTAATTGTAACCACTCGTTATCATCTTGGCAGGACTTGTCTATTCTCTTAACCTCCTTTTCGATATGACAGCTAAGCTGTACCAAAGTTTTCAAAGTATATTCCAGTTGTATCATTTAGAGTGGTGACATCAATTTTAGAATTGTTGGTTATCGTTGAACCTAACCCAAGCACGCTTAATAGTGGAATCATTGTATATATAACATCAATCTTGACTGAAAGCTAGGTCTAATTTCCCTTCTTTTTATTTAAAGGTTGGTGATTGGTATAGATTTTCTTTGCAGCCTATTTTACTTCATCCTTCACTCTGTGGTCTCGCAACCTCTCATCGCGATATTTTTCCTCTCATCGCGATATTTTTTCATGTGCATTGCGTTTCCTAGGATTGGATTTAGTTGGTTTAGTAGTTGCTTCAGTATTCTATTTTTCTATACAATCATCGGTCAATTTCAGCGGTATGAATTTTGTTATTGGTCTTTTTATAAGAGCCCTTCCGGGGCCGCGGAGTGTGGCTACCCAAACAAATCCATCGTGCCCTGGAGGAACGTCTATCATACGTCCTGTTATCCATCTTGATGGTGGAATGTTATTGTCTGGAATAAAAACTAACTGTCCAAACTTTAGTTCAGTTATCCTATGGTCCACTTTGCTCGTTGTTGTAATTGATGCAAGTATTCTTGTGACTACCTTTTCCAAAATCTACAAGTATCCTTTCGGTCAATAAAACCAGCCAATCATTACATCAATTAACTAACAAAAACCAACGGGAAACTAGTCAAATGACAAGCATGGAATGTATTTTGCAAGATCAGGAAACAACAGCCGATAAAATAGTTCAGCTAAATCAGAATTATTATAAAGATGGGCCATCAAGAAAGACAAAAAATTATTTAGAGTCCAAAATAGCAACTTTGAAGGAACTCTATAACAAATATGTAGAGACAGATGAAATCATTCGAAATGATGTCTCACCACTAGTTTTAACCCATTCGTATTTCGGAACATGAAATAAGATAGCGGGTATTAACGACACCCTTATCGACGACACGCGAAATCAGCTTAACCAGGACCAATCACACAGATACCAACTACATCAAATGATAATTCCCTAAAGACCCAATTCCTGTTTACGGTTATGGATAACAGCAATACAACAGCAGTTGGGGGAACAAGGCTCATTGAATGGAAACAACAACAATTAAACCAACAGAAAAGTTCTTGACTAGATGCTTAAATTGCAGAATGTAAAAAATAGGGGCTATGTATAAAGAAATAAATACAGCCGAAGACTCATTAATACAAAACGTCTCTTAACAAGCTCTACAACTTGTATTAAAAAGAATCGAACGAATGATGGAACAAATCATAGATCTCAGTGAAAAGATAAATGTTGAGGCCTCAGAAGAAGATGAAGTAAGGTAAACTTCTCTGAAAGCTATTACGATACCATCAAAAACCAACATGATGCTATTGTAACAAAAATCACCACAGAAATCGACAGCTATCAAACAAACAACAACAAGTTTGATGTACGCCAACCAAAAATTGAGATTTCAATTTTCTATGGAGAATACATAATGTGGAAAGTGTTTGCAGACAAATTCAAAAAATTCGTTCATACTAATGAATCGCTTACGGACACCCACAAGATCAATTAATTACTTAAAGAATCATGTAGGAGGTGAAGCCGCTAGAGTTTCTCAACCAGCTGATCAATCAACCCAACATAGTAACAGAGAATGCTTCAGGAATTAGAACGATGTATGACATCACACAAGAAGCAATTCATAAACATAAGCAACGTACTCAATAATGAGGAGAAATTTGATGCCTTAATTTTACATATGTTACTAGAAAAGGTAAACATTGAAACATGTTGAAGTTATGAGGCTACATTGGAAGACCCACAGATATATGCACAAAATGCAAAGAGTCGCATAAAATCGATGCGTGCTGATCATTTTTAGAAATGTCCACAATTGGCCGTAACAAATATGCACCATGAAAAATCTGTGCAGAATATGTCTGGGTGATCACTTGTTTTCCAGGACCTGCTTTCGGGAAGGCAAGTGTTTAGTGTGCCAAGGTAAACATCACACCATTCTCCACACTAGAGAAGGAGCCACTAAACAAACAAACGAATATCAACAGAACACGCCACAGAGAGCAAGTAATCGAACAAAACCACAAGTAAAGCCAGTTGTTGAAACCAGTTGTATCTAAAATTTATTAGGCAAATCAAAAATTTTGTGGCTTTTTAATCTTTCCCTCGTTGTGGTCGAACTATTTCGTTTGACACGAACCATGGTGCATCTAGTTTGATTCTAAGAAGCTTAGATTGGAACCGCTGAAGAATGACCAAATTCGAGTTGGTGGGCGTTCCTCTCAGCTGTATACCATACGTTCAGATAGGTACATTTTTGACAGTTTTTGTGATGGCGTGAATTGTGTTGTGGCCTTGTCTGAAACCAAACTGGTTATCGGGTATCAATTTTTGTTCCAAAACGTGATCATTTAATTTTTCGTAAATTATAATTTCGAAGAGTTTGCCGAAATTGGAGAGTAAGCTAATGGGACGATAGCTTTCTGGGTCCGTTGGTGATTTGTTTTTTTTCAGAATGGGGAACACTCGTGCAATTTTCCAACACTCGGGAAACGACTTATTATTCAAAAGATTATTAAATAATGTACAAATTTCGACAATGATAGAATTTGGAAGATGTTTAAAAATTATATTTGGTATTAAGTCTGGGCCGAACGATTTTTTATTATTGGCTAATTTTAATATTGGTGTTAGTTGATCGAAAGTAATAAAATAATTTGGATCGTCTCGAGGTTGATTTGGTGAGCTAGCTCGATTCGTTGCCGAAAATTTTGTTTTAGTGATATGAGCAGCTTTATCGTTTTTATGTTTCTCAATGATTGGATTGATTAATTTGTTGATTTCTCGTTCGTGATCTTGATTTCCTAAATTTTTATTTCTTAGTGTGTGATCTTCAATATGTTGGCCGATAATGTTTAAATTTATAATTTCGTTGTGAATTTGGAATTTATTGGTTTCGTCGTTTTTCGCAATTTGGCTCCAATCAATGTCAAAACGATTATAATTGTTTATGTCCGAATTGTTAATTTCCAAAATTTTTACATTTATGCAATTGCTATTTTTGTATTTTGTTAATTTTTTGATTTCTGACCACATTTTTGTACTGGGTCGAATTCCCTTCATTACGTCTGACCAATATTTTTCAATTTGAATTTTGACATTCTGCTCGATGAGTTGGACCGTTCTTTTAATTTCCACTTTCCAGTCGTTAATTTTGTTGTTATTGCCAAAAGTATAATTTTGATTTCGATTGTTCGAGGCTTAATTTCGTTTCAAAGTTTTAATTTTGGTGATCAAAAAGGATTTATGCTTGTAGAGTTTCTCAATGATCGGGTTTGTGTAGCAGATCATATTATTGAAACGCCTTTGTTTCGGAGAATTTTGTTTAATATTTCCCAGAATTAATTGAGTGATTTGCGTGATATATTTATTAATTTCATCGTTGGTTAGATTTCGGTCGGTGGGTATTAAATTTGCTCTATATTGTTGTTATTGTTTGAAAGATGTAATGTTGTTGTCCGATGTGCGTCATCCAATGATTTGGTCCACTTTTGCCAATCAATTCCGGTAAAATTATATCGTAAGTGTTGTTGTTCGTCCTCTTCGTCGTTGTCAATTTTGTTGGTTCCTCTCTCGAACTCGCCAATTCCTCGTACCATAATCTCAATGGCTCTGTGATCGCTGTCATAATGGTGTGTTGAAATTTCGTGCTTTGAATTTTGATTATCTTGGATGCGTATGTCTAAAATGGCCAAATCAAGAAAATTGCCTGAACTTGGTGGGCTTATCGCTTTTGAATAATTTTGCTCGGTATTCCATAGAATTTTCGGTCATCCACCGATTAAGTCGATTTCCTCGAGAATTATTAAGCGTGTTTCCCCAATTCGTGTGGCGTGCATTCAAATCTCCTGCTATGATGTAAAAATGATTCGGATTGTCTAAATTTAGATTGGTGAAAATTTTGCTCCATTCCTCGATGAAATGTTCGTCCGAAATGTGAGAAGCATTGCCCGTACAGTAGATGGATATTAGAAAAATTTTGTTGGCCGAAAATTTAATGTTTAATTTAATGATAGCTATTTCGATTCCTTTCCTATTGCTAATTGTATGTGGTTCGATAGTTTTGAATTTGAGTCCCGTTTTGATGAGAATGGCGGTGCCACCTCCTTGTTTTGAGTTGATGCGGTCACGTCGAATAATATTATAATTTTTAAATTCAATTTTGTGTTTTTCATTTAATTTGGTCTTGTTTATTGAAAGGCAGTCCGGATAATGTGTATTCAAAAAATTTTAATAGATTTAATCTACGTTGAATGCTAACGATTGAGTTAACATTCAACGAGATGATTTTGAATTTTGACGAATTTTGAAGATGTGTAATATGTGAAGTGGAATTTTGATAATTTATAGTTGACCGATAATCTGGAGTAATTGCGAAATTTGCTCACTCTGCTGGTCCATGATTTTGGCCATCTTGTCAATCCGTGTAGTGAGGGTCTGGAGGATGTTGTCGTTGTGTTGTTGTTTCTGTTGCTGTTTTTGTTGTTGTGGTTGTGTGGGTCCACCTTGTATCATTTCAGCAAAAGTACCATTCTCTTTGCTTACTTTAATCGATTAAAACATTTTGGGAATCGGTTTGTCCATCTGTTGCTGTTTCTTTTTTTCTTCGATGCGTTTTTTGAGGCGCACTAGCATTTGTTGATAAATTGGGCAGCCTTTATACGATGCCGGATGACCTGATTTTTTGCAATTGATGCAGTAAATATTTTCTTTAGCAACTTCGTCGTTGATGGTGCCTTTACCTGGTGTATGTTCATTTGCGCATTTCACGCAACGGAAATCTAATTTGCAATTAGATGCGGTATGGTCATACCGCTGGCAATTTTTGCATTGCATTATTTCATTTGTTTTATTTAGGGTATGCCAAACCATTTTTTGATAATTTAGATGTTTAATATTGTAGACCAAATTTAGGGGGGTTTCAGGACTAAATTGCACGATATATAGTGGTAATTATTTTTTTAGTTGCTCGGGTTTTTTGGAACGCATTTGTAAAATTTTAATTATTTGTATTTCATCGTTTGCTGTCTCAATGTCCGTCTTTAGTTCGTTCAGGTCCTCGTTTTCGGTTAGTCCTCGTAAAACTAGTGATTTTGTTTTAAGCTCTTTGGGCGTATATGTATAAAATTTCGTACTAACTTCGTCAAAAACAGTTTTTAACGAATTAAAATTTTGTAATGAGTCCGTCATTAGGGTATGTTTGTTTGCATTAACACGTTTAATTTCAAAATTTTCGACCTTAATACCTTTGGCTAGAGCCACCGTATTTTTGATGTCTTGGCCAAAGATGTGTAATGGTGGTGGACGTCTATGATTTTTTGGTTTCGTCTCCGCCGTTGTTGTTGCTGTATTATTTTTATTATTATTTGTATTTGTATTATTGATATTATTAGTATTATTATTTAGGGGAGAGTTTTTTCTCGCTGAATTATTATTTTTATTATTATTATTATTGTTCGTATTGTTGTTAGTAGTCGCTTTTGAGTTTATATTTTTTGACTTGATTTTTTTTTAACTATCTCGAAAGTATTTCCGGTTTCGTTTTCGTCATCGCCGTTTGTTTGATCACAATACATAATGCTCGATTCGTTTTCCTCGATCTCTTGGATTAGCGGGGCAAACGAATTTTTTGATATAAACGATGTTCTAATGTTGTTGTTGTTGTTGATAGAGTTAGTATTATTAGAATTGATGTTGTTCGTCGAAAGATTTTTAATGAAATTTTTGCTGTGAGCATCAGCCAATTGCTCCTTTAGCATTTTAATTTCGTTGTTTAAATTTTGTATTGTGTTTTTTAAAGAGAAAAACTCACCCGAATTGTTTTCCTCGTTTGAATTTCGTTTTTTTGGTCTTAAAGATAATTTTGATGCTGTTGCTGCTGTCGAAGTTGATGATGGTGGAGTAGGATCCAAATTTATGGCTTCTACATTTTGTTGGTCTTCATCGTTATCGCTCATCGTTGGTAATGGTGTTAATGATGGAAGCGATTTTACTTCGTGATGAATCACAGCTTTGGTAGTGATCATTGTTAATGATTTATTTAATTTTATGGTACTAAGATTATATTTATTAGCTACCGATGCATTCAGGTTACTAATTGAATTTATATATTTAACTTATAAAATTTTTCTATAAATCTAATTAAAAAAGGAACTAATTGTATTTAAACGTTATGTTAAAATTTTATATATTTATATTGTTGCACTATTTATGTTCACCAAAACAGGAGCTTGACGTTAGTAAAACAAGTTGAAAAATAATTTTATTTAATTTAATTTTTTTGAATCAAGGACTCTTTTAAAAATTTTTGACAGATAATTGCACGAAAATAATTGAAAGTTTTTTTGAAAAAAAATTTTTTTTTTGAAAGTTTAAAGAAAATTGCATCTTTCTCAATGAGAAATTGAGTTACCCCGTGAATAGGGTGTCCTTTTTTAGGGGGCACACACATACACACTGCACTCTTATGAATGTATATAAGGCACTAACTATATCACTATTAATTTAAATTTGATTAACGGCACATATATGAGTCTCTTGCACATACAAATGAGGGCTCCACTATATTTTTTATAATTTCTTTAACACTGAATTGTAGTTCATAGAAATAATTTTTTTTTATTATAATTAATAGAAGTTTAATTTAGATCGTTGTGAAATCGTTGTGAAATCGCGATACCGATATAATTGGGTAGCCCCCTACTAGGGCTCCCATTATATTATTGAATGAATTTTACCGAAAAAGTTTTTAATTTTAGTTTTAATTTTAATTTTAATTTAAATTTATTTAATTAATTTTATTATAATTATTAAAGCTTTAATATTTTTTTAATTATTTTATATTAATTTTATTTTATTTCTTCCTTTATTTTTTTTGGTCTTTACTTAACGAGAGACAATTGAAGACTGTATATTCTGGTTATTCATTTGTATTGGTGGACATGTTCCTATTTGCATTGTAAACGTAACATGATTAGACTTGGCTTCATTAACTTTAATTTGCCATTTTATCATCTATACTTGAAAACTGTTAATATTCTCATGCAAAACTTCTGTCGCTTTGATGGGGTCTTCGTGTGATGAGAGCACTGCTGTTTCGTCTGCAAATATTGTGACAGTTACTTGAACATCCTGATGTCTTATAATAAAATATCTGTCCTCTAAATACGATGTTAATATTCTATAGAAGTCATGTGGTAAGCATTACTTTATTTTGTATTGTATTGTATACAGCTTCTTTTCCAGCAATATAGGCTTTAGAGGCTTAAGTACTAGTTTTTCAAATAGCTTAGACTTAATTTAACGTTCTTAACGTTCTCTTCGTCCGTAGGTTCTGATGGGTATGGTTGAAATACTCTTTTGAAATGGTCTACATTTTTTTCAATAATCGATGATAACAGGCAACAAAATTTTAATAAGCTAAGTCACAATACCATCGTGGCCACAATTGCATTTGAATTACCACTTTATCACCTTGATCATTTAGGGTAATAAAAAGTTTGATAAATGCTATATAAAACTAAATTCATTGTATCAACCATTGATCAGTGCACCTCAGCCGCTAAGCCGATCAACATAAAGTGTTTACCATTTATGATTTGCTTGCCGAGATCAACGGGAGAAGTTTTTTTCTAAATTTCGGTTTATTTGGATAACACCCGAAAAAAGTTCGTTACATTTTCAAGTTTTTATAATAGCTCAAATAATTTTTATACGGTTTGTGTCATATTTGGTCCAGGCTTGTTTAATAGTACGACCTATAATTTAGGATAAAATTAACTTAACCATCGGAAGCGTTCGGGTATCTCCCGAACAAAACATTCATCAGCATCTTAATAAAAGAAAAGCTCCGGGAGATGATAACATAGACAACTCGGTACTTAGAAATCTTCCCGATATCATTAACTTACCGATATCATTAACGGTATCTTAAAGACAAGCTACTTTCCAGATTGTTTGAAAACACGGCAAAGTCGTCTCTATTCCTAAACCGAGAAAGCCCTCTAATAGTATAGAGCATACTCGCCTAATATCACTCCTAAACGGAATAAGTAAGGTGATGGAAATAGTTATTCTTAACAGGTTCCAGCCCCTAATAGAACCTTATAAAAATAAAAAAGGTAATATTTGCATAAGGTCATATTGAGATGAATAGTTTACAGGTATAGTAAATTTTGTATATGGGCTGTCAAAATCATCATAAATCTGATTTATTTGCTATAAAACCACAACACATTTTTTTCACATTTACCTTCGTAAAAAGCGTCGCAAGAATTTTTCATTAATATACTTATCTGTATACTTAACATATCAGAGTGATTTGCAAAATTCTTATTTTTTTTTAGCGAACTTAACACAACTCAAAACTGTACGAGTAGTAGTCAGAAATAATCAAATAGTGCACGGTCATTCAATTTTTTGATTATTTGTTAAAGTCAACTTCCATCACATTTTTGGTTTATACGAGTATCTATTTGTTAGTCTATCATAAACTCACAGTAATTCAGACAGGAAAGACGTACAATTTAAAGTGTTTTTAAATTTAAATTAAATTAAATTTGAGTTATGCCGCCAATTGCCAATGATCGTTATTTTTGGTTGACAAGTGAATTTTTAGAAAATATTTTAAGATCAAATCTCGATGATGCCACGGCTAAAGTCAATGATTTTGCATTAAACGATGCAGTTGCAAAAGGTGAAAATTATGGAAGTCAAATGATCCGGGTGCTCGTCAACTATAGTGTTGATGATCGTTTAAAGTATGAATGTATTTATACATAGTATTATTTGTTGTTTACTAATACAAGTTTTAATTTACTCTATATAGGAACAAAACTTTAGTTATTAAAACTACGGTAACGCATAATTTGAATTCCGAATTAATGGACGTACTAATAGACGATGTATATGGAAGAGAATTTGCATTTTACCGTGATCTTTTGCCGCATTTTGAAAAGTATCAAAATCTGTTCGATCCAAATTTTAAATGCGCGCCCAAGTGTTATACCGTATGTGAAGATCCCGTTTATTATGTGTTCGAAGATTTAAAAGAAGGTGGCTTTCGTAATATTGAACGTCATATCGGCTTAAATTTTAACGCAACTGCAATGGTATTACGTAAATTGGCTAAAATGCATGCAATCAATGCAATGTTGCACGAAGATAAACCAGAACTATTTGTAAATCATCGAAGGCCATTTATAGGGTCACATAATCATGAAATGATTCCAGTATTAACAAATGTAATGCGAGACTGTCAACAATGGTGTCTTGATTGGCCAGGCTACGAACATTTCCATGAAAAACTAAAAAACTTTTTAAATAATTTTTTGGCAAAAATGAACGAAACGTTTGATAATTCGAGTGACGATTCATTTAAGACACTAATTCACGGTGATCTTTGGGTCAACAATATAATGTATAAATTTGATGAGACAACCACACCAATCGATGTGATTATGGTTGACTATCAGTTGGGATACTATGGATCACCGGCAATCGACTTAACCTATTTACTATACACGTCGACGGCAAACGATGTTAACGAATGTGATTGGGATCGTTTATTACAAATTTATCATTCGGAACTAGTCAAAACTTTAGCATTGTTGAAATATCCCAAGAAACCACCATCGTTAGTCGATCTACAAATTCAAATGTTGAAACGATCTGGGTTTGCAGTGGTAATGGCATTTTGTTTAATTCCACCTCGACATTTGGCTTCTGAAGATGGTGATCTAGAAACTTTAATGAATGATAGTGATAATGTGGTAAAATTAAGGCGGGAACTTTTCAATAGACCACATGTTTTGGAGCGGACACAATATTTGATGAATTATTTTGAACGTAAAGGATTTTTGTAGTACATTTTATATATAAAAAATTAAATTTTGATGTTGTTGAGAAGAAATCATGATTTTGTTCTTATTTTTTTCTAAGTGTGCCACCATCACCGAGATTAAATAATTTTCAAATTGATAAGAGTATTACTTAAATAAATATTTTTACAGCAAATTCATTTTACTTTTTGACTTATACGATAAACCTATACAAAACCTTATCAAATAATTTGAAAGATTACAGGTTGGCGTGAGACTACTTTTATTATGTCGTTTTTGTTTACCTCGCAATCTAAAAATAGACATAACTTTTATTGGCCAATAATTGGTTCAGTATTAAGTGTGCTTATGATTTTTTGCGAACTCACTGTGTAAAGTGTGTATAAGCACACGCTTTATTGTTTACCTTTATTTTGTTATAAAAAAGTGCGTAGATATGAGTCAGCTTTTTTCATATTTACAAGTTTACACTATCATATTAACTTGGAAGATACGCACAATCAACGTATTTTAAATTTATATGAACATATCCGGTATTAATAGCCACATTGCCGGGCAGATTATTTTTGGTCTTTCAATTTTTCCTTTGTTGGTTCTATTTTGGTAGTTAATGTGTGATGGCGTTTGCTGAGATGACAACAAGCAAATGTGGTAGACGAATTAGTAAAAAATATGGCTTCATTTATCTAAGCTTAGTGGAGAACAGCTATT
This sequence comes from Tipula confusa, assembly GCA_963556175.1. NCBI lineage: Eukaryota > Metazoa > Arthropoda > Insecta > Diptera > Tipulidae > Tipula > Tipula confusa. The sequence continues at coordinate 202,589,972 of OY744476.1, read as the reverse complement.
GGTATTTCTCTAAAATGTCTGCAAACTTCTTAGGTTAAATGTGCACACTGAATAAAGATTTCTAGTGGATCGAAAGTACTGGCTCAATAATTGTTGAAAAATCAGTGTTGATTTCCAAAAAGATCTGAGAGACGCAGCTTTTAAATAATGAATTGACGAAAACTTGCTTGGCAGAATTTGCATGTGAATAGCTTTACTTAGGATTAGACTTACTCACTTACTGTAGCCGAATGAGTCACTAGAAACTACACGAGCTGCCCTGAAATTTGCAGGTTAAACGAAACGATTTCTTAACTACGCGGCGGGTAGTGTTATTCACAATTGCTTCTCATTGTCATGGCATTGAAGATATTGGATGATTTAACCCACTCATTTTTCCAATTTTCATAAAAGTGCATCGTTACTATAGGCCTAATCATTACTGCAACTGGATTAATTTTATATCTCTGCGGAATGTCATGGTAAGCTTAGTTCTAGGCTACTTTTAAAAACCACTTGAAGCCAGGAAACCATTAAGCCACTGGCTTGTTGGATGTTGGCAGGAATATTGCCCTGCGGACCTGCTGACTTAAATGGTTTAAAACTGTTAAAACTGACAACAAGGTTTTCCACGTGTTGACAATTTTCTCAGCGAGACCAGTAGGTTTTAGGCAGAACAGTCGGAGATTCGGAATATCCCGGAAAATGAGTTTCTAGTAGGAGCTCCAGGGATTCCGCCTCCGTTGTAGTCCAGATACCATCTGGTCGTTGTAGATAACTTGGAATGTCAGGACAAGTAGATATAATCTTACGTATCCTAGCTGCCTCAGAAGACTCCTATATGTTATCACAAAATAGTCTCCAAGCTTTCCTTTTGGCACTTCTTAATTCGTATTTATATGATTTGAGGACTTGAATTCTTATTTATATGATTCTCTTCGCGCTTTTGAAGAGCTTCTAGTATTTCAGACGTTTTACTTGTAGCTCCCTCGACCACCATGGCGGACGAGATTGGCCTTAGGGCTACTAATAGGACACGAGTCTAATATAGCTTAATTGAAAGCATTGAACACTCTGTCGACGAAGGCATCCAATTCCTGTGGTAATTCAGGAGATATAGGAAATAATAGGAATACCTCCGGCGACAATTCCCATCACGTACCTGAGCATCCGTAATTAAGCTGCGCATATTATCCGGAGAAAGGATTTCGCCATCGTGCGGTAAGTACGCTGAGACAAGCTAGAGGTTCTAATTGGTTAGTTTGTTCTTTGCAAGAATGGACGAACGAATCCTACCTTCAGCCTGCACAAACAGTAATTTATAGTTACCAGCTCTAAATTCAAGAACCCGATCCTCATTGATCCAGTGTTCTTGAACCAAGACGATATCAATGTCATCCTTTATTATTTTAAGCATGAGCACAGCTGACGCTGCGTTACAGTGATGTAGATTGACTTCTATTAGCTTTAACATCTGGCTGCTTAAAGATCAATCGACACCACAGTAGTGTCAGATCCTTCTGAATCCTCAGGAGGATCCTTCTGAGTCGTGAAAAGATTGCAGAGTTCATCATTTGATCCGGATATCACGTTAATCAGATTTGATTCCTTTACTTTTTTCGCTTCTACAGTTTGAGGCTGCTCATCTAAAGAACACACATCCTCAGCCGAGGCTCCGTAAAAAGTAGAAGTTCCAAAGTAGAAGCCACCTGTCTTAGTCAGCACTGCCTATGATTCCCTGATAATTATGATTATAGCCGACATGTAATTATTTTTAGCCTCCTCCACTCTTTGGATCGCTTGGCTTAGCTGGAACCTATGCCAGAGCTCGTGGCCTACACGGGATATCCTCAGGCGGAAGCACTTCTAGTTTAGCTCCAAGCCAAACTTCACCTAGGCTACTGATCGCATTTTTATATAGGTACAGAGACCTTTAGTTAGCATAAACTGTCAACTTGACATGGTTCTTGTACTAACCACTGTCCTGACATGTAGGAGCAGCCCCAGCGTTTTTCCGCATTATTTTCAGGCAGGTGGAGGCAAGAACCTTTTCAATCTTCTTCCAATAAGCAAGAGTGATGCTACCATCCTCCGGTGCTCTATCAACAACCGCTGCAATCAGCGGATATTTGAGAACCTGGTTAAAAGACCTACTTGTAGTTGCCTTTAACTTTGACTATTTAGCGCCCTTTGGATATTCCTCCGAAGATCTCTTTCTTTTGGACTGGAAGCTCCCAGATGAACTTCCTGGCTTCGGTTCTACTGATTCCTCATCCGTCCTATCCACCAACGGAATTGTTTCTAACCTTTCAGGGCTTTTTTTGCTGGTCTTTTAGCATTATAGATTGGTTTGAAGGCACCTGCATTATCGATGCATGCGTCCCCTTTTCTAACCTTGGTAAGAGAAGGCCTGCAGAGTTGATTCTCTACGTTTGGAGTTTCCAGCATTTTAAGAGTACCGGCCTTTATATTATTATTCTTAGCTTCTATTTAAGTCCTACAAGAAGCGGAGAAAAGAATATCCATCCTTGCTGAGATCTGCAATGCTAGAATAAGTTGCTAAATACATCTGAAGGTCGTCTGGTATCCACAGGCTCCATTCGGGGCTAGGCTTTTCGAAAGCGCCTCCAGTCAGGTCGATCATTATCCCGAGCATATCCCGCTGCTTCTTTTTGGCCAAATAACCCCTCACCTTTTCTTTGAGTAGTTTCATATAATGGCTGATGAACACCACAAAAGTATTCTCCACTAAGGTCTGTACATGTTTCGAACTCTTGATCAGGCTTGATTTGCTGTTTGCTCTTGTCGTTCGTCCGTGTTGTATTGGTCGTTTTTGTTTCGACGTGTCTGCAGCAGGTGATGCTTGCCCATTTTTCGTGCTGTTATTAACAGCTTTTTGCAGACCCACTTCCTCCAACAGGTTATTATCATCAATTGGTAGACGGCTGATTTTGGTGATTGGCCTCTTAAACATGCTGCCATTACTGCTTTTTATAGTAACAACTCTAACTATCCCATCTTTCCCACTATGGACCTCTTGAACTCTTCCTAAAGGCTACTTCGCTGGAGGCAGATTATCCTCCTTTTTTTTTTTTTTTTTTTTTAGATTAACACATTGCCTAGAGATAATTCTCTTAATGGGTTACGCCACGGCAACATGGTGGGTTAAAACCCTTTATTACAATTAATTTAAAGACTGAATGAATGTAATTTACAATAAACATTACATTCATCACGTATGTAGCCGGTTTCAATTTATTTTCTCAGATTTCTGTAATGCATTGATTTTCATTTTAAGGTGAATAACGCTCAAAAACATACAACGACCGACACATTAAAACCAATTTTATCAATGCATTATGGTCAGGGAAAACTACATAAAACCCTGACCGAGAAAATATTACAAGTAAATATAAAACAATATTTAATCTTCACGGGTTGCTTGTTTCTTTAAGTAGGCGTGAAGGTTCCTCTTGAACACCTGTAAATTAAATATTGCAGGAAAGACCGACGGATCTATTTGGTTCCACAAAGAGGTGACTCTAGGGAAAAATGAAAATTTAAAACGGTTAGTTCTACATCTGGTTATATCTAAGGCGAAGCTATGTTGCTTTGAACCAAAACGAGTGGGAGCCCTGTTGACAAACGCCGCTGGTATTAGAGATTTAATTTTGGAAGAACAGTGACCAAAATAATATTTGTAAAAAAGCGATAAAGCACCTACTTTGCGTCTGTGTTCTAATGAGTCAATTGATAAAGCAATATTTTTATCGTTAATCATGTGAATAACTCTATTTTGAATTTTATCGAGACATTTGAGATTTGATCTTGGAGCACCACCCCAGACAAATGAATTAAATTCCATAATGGGCCTAACATAAGCCTTGTATAACTTAAGAACTTCTATAGGGGTAAAATAAAAGTTACACCGTCTAATAAAACCCAGATACTGACTAGCTTTTTTTGCAATAGAATATATATGTTCTTTCCAAGAAAGATCACTCGAAATGTTTAAGCCCAACATTCTAAGAGAGGACGACCTATTAATTTGAATTCCGTTTATTATGGGTGGAACATAATTTTGAATTTTTTTTTGTGAAAAAAGACACGCTTGGAATTTCTGTGGATTAAATTCTACCCTATTAGATTTGCCCCATTCAATGACCTGGTTAATGCAAGTAAGAAGTGAATTATGCATAATTTGACGAGAGCAAGATAAATGAGAATTACAGTCCTTTTGGCTATTAAACTCAATAGAAGCAGACACTGTAGTATCATCAGCAAAAGAGTGGATATCACATGATGCCAATTTAAAAATATCATTGATATAGATCAAAAATAAGGTAGGCGACAAAGAAGAACCTTGCGGTTCCTTAACAAGGATTAGTTTCCCTTTCGCTATATTAACTGTTTTTTTAGTCCATTTGCTTCGTTTTTGTAGTAATAACATATATTCGGTTACCCAAATTTTCCAATGTTCTTGGGATATTTTTTGCAGAAGCGTCCAACGTGTTAAATGGTTGATATTTTCGTTTAACATGCTGGGTTCTGGCATTGTTACTGTGGGCTCGCCTATCAAAAAATGTCAGGGTGTTAATGTTGTAAAATTATTAGGATCCAGATGCCACTGGATGTCACAGGCATGCTTCAATTTGGCAGACTACCGTCGTTATTTCTTCAAACGTTAAAAGTTGTTCTCCAACTATCCTATGCAAATGTTGTTTGTTGGATTTAACTGCCGCCTCCCAAAGTCCTCCCATATGTGGAGCTCTTGGTGGTATATAATGCCATTGTGTTCCATCCTTTGCAAGATCTTCTGCCCATTTTCCCGCTAGTTGTTTTACGGCCAGTTTGAGCTCATTTCGCATAATTTTTGATGCCCCTATGAAATTCGAACCACAATCACTAAAGAGGTCCGTGCAAAATTCTCGGCGTGCGGAGAAGCGTTTAAATGCTGCCATGAAACTTCCTGATGACAAATCGCTCTATGTGAATGGCTTTTACCGCAAAACATATGAATACTGCTATGTAACCTTTATAGCTTTTGCGACCTCAACCTGGTGAGGACCGAAGTTGGAAAGTTCTAGCATAATCTACTCCAGAATGCGTAAATGATCGTGTCGGATTTACTCTAGCCATTGGAAGATCTCCCATCATTTGAGTTAAGGTTTGAGCGTGTTGTTTGTGGCAGATTATTGACGTAAGTTTTTACTTTTAATGGACCTTTAATTATCCAGTACATTTGCCGAATAAAAGCAAGTGTAAGCGTCTTTCCTCCATGTAAGGTCATCTTATGTGCGTTCACTCCAGGAAATTAATTTACAGTGGGGGAAATTTATTTAAAATGAAGCCAATGTTACCTAATGGATTGGTAGCAATACCTCACATTGCTATTTACTCCTTCAAAAGAAGTTCTTAAAGCATTTTCTGCACCACTCTTCTAGTTCTCTAGAATTTTACACTTGAATTGTTGGGTGGACCCGGCCAATTCTGGGAGTTCCTGGTTAGTCCTTGGCCGTACATTCTAAATCAATCAATCAATCAATCTGCGGAATGTCATGGCAAGCTAATTTAAGTATTATATGTACGATGTTTTGTCAGGTACTAGTAATTTTCGCACTGTAATCTGATGTTTTTGACGTTCCAATGCCAACAGCATTAATACGATTGATAGCGTGCTTAATGCATCGAAATATCTCGACTTATCTAATGTAATGCTGTTCAAGTGTTAATTAGGCTTGGTCTATTATGTCTAGTTTTGATCAATGACGAGAAACGTTCTCATGTTTATAACGCCATTGAATATGTTCGTACGAATATAAATTACCAATGGTCTTTCTGACTCGTGTATGTCAGGTTTTAACCGTTCATTGATTTAACTTAATATTTAAAAATATTTTAGAGTAATCAGGAATTGTTATGGTGGTACCAACATGTATTGCCTACACCAGGAAGTAGTAGAATTATGAGTACAGCACTATATACATAGGCTCATATCGTATTTAGAGTGGTTAGATAAATTGAAATTAATGGATCAAATTATTTCCAGTATTCGAATCATTGAAACATTAAAGTAGTGAATGCACATATATAAAAAATTAGTACATTCCCCATAAATTTAGTTAGATACTAGTACCAAACTCTGTTGTCTATCCAAATCAACCGCACTAACAAAAATTTGATATTTTTGATCTTGACCAATTCACATGGGACAAAACCACAAACATATTTATAAATAAAATCAACGTTAGATTGACTACATTAAACCGCAGTACGATTTACATTGATCTCGCGACATGTCTCCAATACCGAATGATCGCTATCCGTGGCTAACAAATTTATTTTTCGAACGAATTCTACACGCAAGTGACAATATGGTGAATCCATGCATCATAGATTTTGAATTGCATGATGCTGTGGCCAAAGGTGAAAATTACGGTAGTCAAATGATACGTGCTCTAGTGAACTATTGTGATCGTGATGTAAAATGTGGTACGCAACAAAAATCGTACATCATAAAAACTACATTGTGCGGTGAAATACAAAAGGAGATCGATTTTACAGCCATATTTGCAAAGGAGGTGGCATTTTATCAAAATATTTATCCAAATCTAATGCAATTTTCCAATGAAAAATTTAAATTTGCACCCGAATGCTACGAAGTAAGTGAAAATCCACTTTATTTCGTGCTCGAAGATTTGAAACCCGGTGGCTATCGAAACATAGATCGACGTATTGGATTAAATTTTCGTGCAACGGAAATGGTTTTAAAAAAAGTTGCCCGTTATCATGCATTAGGCGCTATGTTGTATGTAACGAGTGATGGCAAAAAATTTGATGCGCACCAAATCAAAATTGTAAATCCAGATGATAAAAAAATAGTCGAGATGTTTATGTGTGGGATGAAAGATTGTCAGGAGCTTAGTCTTAAATGGCCGGCTTATGAACATCTATCGTTGAAATTCGAAAAATTGAATGAAGTATTTATCGATAAAGTGCAAACGGTATTTGAAACCGATGAGTCGGAGTTTAAAGTGGTAACGCATGGTGATTTATGGGTCAATAACATTATGTTTAAATTTGATGACGACAATAATCCAATTGACGTTATTATGGTAAATATATGTAACATTATACCTGAACTTGCGGTTTGATATGTTTGTAAATTTTAGGTTGACTTTCAAATTGGTTTCATTGGATCACCAATACTTGATTTATCCTATTTACTGTACACTTCAACATCAAATAGTGTAGGCGAAAAAGAATGGGATCGTTTAATTCAAATATATCATGCCGAATTAGTTAAAACGTTAAGGGAAATCAACTATCCGAAGCATATACCAACTTTGACCGAAATTCAAATCCAAATGTTGAAACGATCTTTGTACGCGGTAATGATATCGTTAACAATTGTGGGTCCACGTTATATGGAAAAATCTGAATATGCCGATCTGGATTTGTTAATGTTTGATAACGAAAAAACTAAATCGATTAGGCAAGAGTTGTACGATAAGCCCGAGGTGAAAGAACGAATTTTGTTCTTGTTGGACTTTTTCGAACGGAAAGGATTTTTGGAAATCGATTAAAATTTGAGTTCAATTTTGAAATAAATTCTTATATGATTTGAGTTTTATGATTATTGATTTGTGGTTTAATTTAACACTTGTGGTTTTTGTTCTTATACATGAAAAGGTTGCCAGAGGGTACCATTTCGAGCGAAACTAAACCAAACTACAGGAACTAAAGCAAAGTTGTTCAGTGAAGTCATCAGGCAGCATGGGGTAATGATAGCCAACATTACCAAAAGTTAGGAAGATGGGAGCATTACACCAGAGAGATGCATTACACCAGAGAGATGTAATGAAGGGTAGTAGTGTTTAACGCACATAGTTTAGTTTTTTGGAGAAAATTGGAGATCTTTTTAATAAAGAGCAATAGCTGAAGAAGTAAGTCGGGACAAAATTCCTAGTATACCAAGTGCTCGCGTCTTGTGGTACCAACCAAGCCAAAGTGCCAGGGAAACATCCTTAAAATCAATAAGGTAATTAGTCCTAATCTCTCAACCGGAATTTGAATGATTGTTAAGCACGAGGAGCCTAAGAGAAGCCTCCATAACACTATAGTCGTTAAATTTTATAAAAACGACGATGAGGAGGCGATCACGGATCACCAACCGAGTAGGACTTCCACTATACAGGGTGTGGCTGAACAGGCTGTGGAGGAAAAAGGTTCCAAGGATAAACTAAGGGCTCGAACTGGATAGGCTCTTTAACCTGAATTTCAAAGAAGATGACTCCTCAGGAGGTGGTAAATACAACTATAAGGGCTGTTTGGAGCCAGACAGTGGCAGGCCGGCAGCTTCATACTTCATATTAACTTACACCACACTAGGGCTGCCCCGGCGGCAGTTCTCCTTTAACTGACTTAATCAGGGGAGGACTAAGTTCTAATCCAGAAACCTTAGATAAATAATAACAGGACGGATGAAAGGTTATAATATTTTATAATCTTTTCCTTCTTTTTCTTTGAGCCTGGAAGTTGGCAAGAACAAAATTTGGCTGGATAGAGCCTATATGAACTAAAAAAGACGGTTTAAACGACGGTGATCTGAGGGAAATAGTCCTCGAAGCCAATTATGGTTAAGCCAATTTCCAATTATGGCTAAGTAACCTATAACCTCAACATTTGCTCGGCTACCCAGAATCTCTTTAGTAACACTAGAATACCAAACTTAAGCAAATTTAGGGAAACATTAAGGAGAATTTTGTCGTCGGGGGCCCGGAGGTTCTAAACCTAAAGAAAGGCATATTTGACTGTCTTTATAACAAGGACTAATGTGCCCCAAAGTCTCAGGATAGGAACTCGTATAAGGAGGATCTTAGATTGCACAATGAGGAATTTAAGAGAGCACTAAATACTTCTTGGAGAATTATTAAAAAAATGGGGGCCCTTATTGACAGAGCGAAATTTCCGGGCGTTATCTTAGACAATAAACTTGGTTGGAAAGCCTAACATTAAATAAAGAGTAAATAAAGCAACTCAAGGGGGAACGCCATTGGTAACAGATCGCTCAGAAAATAGAGGTAACAGCAGGTACTGAAGAAAAACGTCTACGCGTGCTTTAGGGGTTATGTTGGCAAGTGGTCCCTAATTCGGGTCAAAATGTCTTTAGTTTTGTACACAAATACCACATTGATTAATCCACTATATTAAGCCGTTAACATTGCAGATATAAAAATAACAAATGCAGCGTTTTCAAATACCTCCAGTACTATTGATCTTACAATGTTTGCTCTGAATACCTTATCTAAATCCGAAGTAAATGCTGAAATAGAAAGTGTACTAGGCGAGTGTATCGATGTTGAAATTATTGAGTCTAATATAATTTAAATAAGTCAAAACATCCGGGTTGGGACTGGATTTTTCTGCATATGATGTAGCATATTGAATTCCATCTGAACCAAGTGAATGTCAATTCCATAATAGGCCATTTAACAAGTCTTGTCGGAGTTTTAATAGTAATCAACCTTTCATGTACTGTTCACTAAATACTTTTTACTGGAGTAAAAGCCAACGGTGGGAAATACAAGAAAGGATGGTTAGTATTCACCATCAAAAGGATAAGTTTACTTTTTTATTTGTAAACTGTTTGCACCCAAAATTGTTCACAGTTTGTTAGATTTGGAAGTTTCAGTGATTGGCGAAATACTATTGTGGTTGATAATCATGAAAAAAGCACTACACATCGAGGTTTTATGTTGACTTAGCTAACCCGTAGACTGATAGAAATTCAGGAAGAATGTGTTTAATGGGAACATGTCTTAAGACGTGTCGTAGTTGTTATTCGTACTAGCGGAACGTGGCTTGGCTTGACTTTTAGAGGATAAGATGACAAATTTAGATCTTTGTGAACTAATTTGTCAGTTTGGTTCATTTTTAGCAGGCCACATTTCAAAACACGGAATTTATGGCAAAGAAAATCCTATATTATGTCGAAAACTATCTGTGAGGAACAAATTCAATTAATGACTAAAAGATCAACGCCGTTATTGTAGACGAACTAAACTGCTCCAGTCATTTCAGTATGTCATTTGGTTTATAGCGCAAGATCTACCACATATCGACCAGTTAAGTATTATACTTATAGGTACTTAAAAAACGAGGAGCCTTTTTAATGATTTTTAACGTTTCTAGAAATGAAAAGCCACACGGGCGAAGAAATGGCCCGTGTGGCTTTTCATTTAAGGGAAATTTGTAAATAAAACTGCAAAATGTAGGGGTCAAACTTACGACAATACTGCTGACATGTTCAGTCGTTAGAAAAGTATGCAGTAAACAATTCTAGAAACAAACAGATTTGCTATAAATTTCCCCTGTGCAGCCCATTCATTGAAACTAGTAGGATCACTGTTGCCGGCTGTTCAGAGACAGAGAACTTATTTTCTATAGTTCAGTTACTCTATACCTTTTTTTCGGCATCAACTATAACTTGTGGGTGATCTTTAAATCATTAATTATTGGTTTTAAAATCCCTTTCCAATACTAGGCATTCTAGTCATCTAGTCCATAACATGGGTACATCCTATGTGGATGATCTTTATTTTTTAAAATACAGCGACATAAGCGACTCATGGATCTGCGCTGAATTTTTTCTAGACCGTTAATTTTAATATCATACTGAGGATCCCATATAATTGACAAGTATTCAACATGTGATCTTTCTAATGTGGCATAAACTGTTTTAAAAGTCTTTAAAGTCCTTGCAAGTTCTAAACATAAATCCTATCATTGCATTAGTTTTATTTATTATATTCTCAGTGTGTTGGATAAACGTTAGGCTATCATCGAGAATGATCCCCAGGTCCTTAAACTCAGTAACTCGATCAATAATAATTTTGTTGAATGTATATGCAAATCTAATTGGATTTTTCTTTCGGTGGAAGCTCATAACTCGACATTTTCCAACATTTAGCTCCAATTTATTAAGTTCACACCATACACAAACTTATCCAAATCGTCCTGGAGGCGTGCGCAGTCAGTTGTGTTATCAATTTTAATAAATATCTTCATATCATCTGCATACAACAAAAATTTAGATGAAAGTATGCAGGTATCTACATCATTGATAAACAATAAAAATAACCACGGACCTAAGTGACTGCCCTAGGAACCCCAGATGTTGTTTCATATTCACCCGAGAGATACTCATTGAACTTAACACATTGTCTACGATCACAAAGGTAAAATTTTAACCACACCAGCAAGATTGAGTGAACACCAACCTTTCGCAATTTAGATACAACAATCTCATGTGAGATTCTATCAAACGCTTTTTTTAAGTCAGTGAACACCACATCAACTTGCAAACAATCTTCAATTGAATTTATCACAAAATGCATAAGTTCAACGAGATTAGTTGCAGTTGATCTACCTGGAAAAAAACCATGCTGCTGTAGGATAATAACCTTACCACACTCAATAAACAATAAATTACGAACCATACATTCAAAAACCTTTGGAATAGCGAATAATATTGAAATAGGCCTATAATTCTCAATTGAAGTTCGATTACCAGTTTTAAAAATCGGAATGACACATGGGAAACTAGCAGGCACTAAATCAGGGCTAGAATTATGATTTGGTTTTAACTTGGAGATATATTTAAAAATAAATTCAGCATCTAAAGTAATCGAACCCAAATTTCCAAAAATTGAGCAATTGGTCTGCTCGTCAATGAAGGGATTAGCTGATAATAAAAAAATCGATGAAAAAAAATTTGAGAACATAGCGCTAATATCCGCAGCACATTCAGACTCCTTGGCACCAAATTTTAACGTCCGTGGATATCCAACAGTTCTTCTTTTGGAATTAATGAAGGATATCCAACAGTTCTTCTTTTGGAATTATACTTTACGTCGCACTTTTAGGAATGATAGATAACCTAGCGAGTTAACTTGATTTTTATACATTTCCGTAACCGATCCATTTTATTTAAGTCAAACAACTCAATCCAATTAATAGAATTAAAAAACGAATTTAAATCTTCAAAGTTACCCTTGGAAAAGTCATAAAAAGACTGTTTAACAGTATTAACAAACTCAGTCCTATCCAAATTTAAAGTTATTAAAATAGACTTGTGATGTTCATCATTCTTCAATAAATATTGACTTTCATCAAGATGATACTGAAGCTCAAAAAAGTTACTTGAAACAACAATTAAATCGAGTAAGCGTGCCCGAGAGCTAAAAACATTAGTAATTACCGCTAATCTAATGACGACATGGTATCAATAAAATGAGATTCGATAATAGAAAACGAGTTACTGGTTAACATACCATTTAAATGTTGTGACCAAGTCAGATGGGGTAAATTAAAGTCTCCAAAAAGTAATACAATAGTATTATTATCCAAACTTTCAACGTTTTTCGTGATTATATTACAATGTTCTATGTAACGGTTTAAATTATACGTTGGAGTAATATAACGAACACCAACTGCAAAATGTTGGGAGACTACTTTAAATTTGACCCAAACAACTTCACAATCAGTAGTGTTAACGATATTAATTACTTTACTAGAAAATTTAGATTTTATTGCAACTAGGACGCCACCACCACGATCGTACCTAAAAACAACATAATCAGATCCAAATAATTCCGCGTTTAAAACGTCAGTAGAAAGCCAAGTTTCAGTTAATAACATCAAAATCGTTTTCAATTACAGCTAAAAAAAAATATTTTGGCTTTTGAACGGAGACCTCTAAAATTTTGATAGTACGTTCTTCATATTATTATTTACGTCATTTTTAGGTGTAGAATTTATTAACTCAACACCGCTGCATTCACGTGTTTTGGTCTGTCCACAAAATCACGGATCAATATCCCCACAAGCCACTCATCTGGATGCATCAGCTTATCAAAAGACGCAGGATTTATTCCGATTTTAAACGAGATGAAGTTGAATTTGCTGACATCTTGATTCGCAGCAACAAGTAAGCGACAGTTAATTTCTGCTTCAGGTAACTGAAGTTTATTAGACAGATTATTGTCCTATAAATAGAAACTGATGGAAGTTTTTAATTAAATCCATTTATACATATATTTAATTTAATTTTAAAAACAAACACCTGACTTAGAATGACAATTGACTTAGACTGACTTACTATATATATATGTATATCATCAGTATATATATATATATATATATATATATATATATATATATATATATATATATATATATACATATATATATATATATTTATATATATATATATATATATATATATATTTATATTTATATATATATATATATATATATATATATATATATATATATATATATATATATATATATATATATAAAAGAAAAATCGTGAACATTTCAATAGTAAATGCGAACGACAGCATGATTTCGTTAAATTTTGATTCGTAGAGGAATCCTAGATGGCATAGCAAACGTTTTTAACGAGAACAATAGATGGCGCGTCAAACAATTTTTCTTATTTTTTAAATAATTAAAAAAAACAATTTTTGTTTTATTTATTTACTATTATACATGAATATAAGCCCATTTACTTCAATAATTTCCAATTCCGATTAAAAAATTTAAATTTTTTTTAGATTTTAAATTTTTGTTTCATTAATAATTCGTTGAATATAAAAAACTGTAGATAAAAAAATGTAAACATTTCGATCAACCACTACTAGTGCCATCTATTATTTTTCTACGAACTATATAATGTTGGCACATGAATTCGACGCGATTTCCCTTATGGTAATGTGAGTTATTTGGAAAACAACCAAAAAATACTACGGGTTACATATTTTCGTTGTTTTCGATGTTGTTTTCAGTACACTGTCATACACATATGTACAAATATCTTTTGTATTTTTTACATTGTAACGATACAATTATTTTCAAAAGTTGTATAGGAAATGTGTAATAAAAGACGTGTTTCGTGTTCTAATGTTACATCAGTAGTGCCGTGTCTTTATTATACACACTAATTATAATTGAGTTACCCTACAAACCATACATTCATTATACGTTACATCCCCATTTTTTATAATGCTACATTATAACTTATTTATGTACGTCTTGTAGATACTATAGGCTACCTAACTTATCATTAGCATTCTTTACGTTCACGATGTCGAGCGGTTACAATTTGAGAACGTAATTAGACAATTAAATATAACTTGCAACAATATCATCACTACATGTATATGTATAAACTTATAATAAAGGTACTATTTAGTAATTCCTGGCTTCCCTTTTTTTTTTTTTTTTTTTTTTTTTTTTTAATATTACTTACTAACTAGTAATGATAAAACCTTTTGTTTTTACAGGTCTAATTTCTTAACTGGTTTAATGATACGTCCGTATCTGCTTGTTTGTAATTCAGATCTCCTTCCTGCATTATTAGTCACCCGATTGTTGACTGTATTCTCGTTCGCCTTACTGTTGGAATTATCTAGATTGTTCGACCTATCGTTGTCCTCATTTGGCATCTGAATTATTATTTGAGTTTGTTGTTCAGCCCCGTTACTATTGCTTTGTGAAGGCATCACTACCATTTCTGTTGGTGTTTGGATTGACGCTTTGCACTTGGCAATGTGTTTTGAATTTCTTCTTAACACACTGCCATCAGCTGTTTCTACGATGTACGACCTTGGTGCATTTGACAAACTTTTGATTTTACCCGATACCCATTTTCTATGATCTAACTGGATTCTAACTGCATCCCCTGGTTTAAATTCTTCTGATGATTTGCTATTTTGGTCAGCATACTGCTTCTGAATTTTACGAAGGATGGTGAGACGTTCGGATACATTCTTTACCACAACTGGTTTTAGTAATTCTTTTGACGTTGGTATTGTCGATCTGGTGACACGACTAAACAATCTCTGGTTTGGTGATTGTAAGTGTTCATCTCGAGGCATGTTTCTGTAGTTCAATAAGGCTAGATACACATCTGTATCATCTTTACTGCATTTTGTTAGTAAATTCTTCGCTGTCTCTACAAATCTTTCTGCTAGACCATTTGAGCGTGCGTATTTTGGACTCGAAAATTGCTGTGTGATCGACCAGTCTCTCGTGAACTTTTGAAATTTTTCGGACGTATATTGTGTTCCATTGTCTGACTCTAGTATTTCCGGAATACCATGCACCGAAAACCATGACTTCAACTCTTTGATAACTTCATCTGAATTTATTCTGCTCATCAACTTGAAATCAAAAAATCCCGAATAACTATCGACTAACAGCAGATATTCGTTTCCTTGAAAGTGAAATAAATCGGTTGCTACGATTTCAAACGGATACTCTGGTACTTGTTTATTTATTAGCGGTTCTTTCTGTTTCGAGGTTTGATTTTGTTGGCACACAGCACAACTATTCACATAATCTGCAATGTCTTTAGTCATTCCACGCCAGTAGAACATTTGCCTAGCTCTACTACAACATCTTGTTATACCAAAATGTCCAAGATGAATTGCTTTCAGCATTTTTTTTTTTTGTGATTTTGGAACAATTATTTTCATTCCTTTAAAGGCAATACCATTATAATACGCAATTTCTTCTCTGAAATTAGGGTACGGCTTAATCACCTCACTCGATACTTTTGTATCCTCTGGCCATCCTGATTGTGAAATTTTTATCAATTCTTGAATTTCGTGATCATTTCTTGTTGCTTCTACTAGTTCAGCTTTTGCACTGTTCGACATGTTCAGTACTAAATAAACTTGAAATTCTTCCTCTTCTTCAACACTATCACTTTTACAGTCTCTACTGAGTGTATCAGCTAGATCCATTGTTGTTCCTTTTTTATAAATTATCGTTGGAGAATACTGTTTTACGTCAAATAGTATTCTCTGCAACCTGGCTGGTGCTGAAGTCAAAGATTTCTTGAAGATGATTTCCAACGGTTTATGATCGCTTTGTACCGTAAGTTTTTTTCCATATACATACTCATGGAATTTTTTACACGCCCATCTAACTGCTGCTGCTTCTAATTCAATTGGTGGATATCTTTGCTGAGCTTTGGTCAATGATTTGGACGCAAATGCTATCGGCTGACCGTTTTGTAACAACGCGGCTCCAAAACTTTTATAACTTGCATCGACCTAAATTGTTACATCTTGATTGGTATCAAAAAATTATAACACTGGTGGCGACGAAAATGCTTCTTTAAGATTTCGAAAAGCTTCCTCGTGTTGATCAGTCCACATCCATTCCGAATTTTTTTCGAGTAGAAGTCTGAGTGGTTGTGTTATTCCTGATAAATTTGGAACGAATTTTGACAAATACGTTGCCATTCCTAGCAATCGTTGTAGTTCGTTCACGTTGTTTGGTTTATTTAACTGTCGGATCGCTTTTGTCTTTTCCGGATCTACTAACAAACCATTAACACTAAAAATGTGGCCCAGGAACTTTACTTTTTGAGAATTAAATATGCATTTGTCTTTGTTCAGTTTAACTCCACATACCATCAACTTTTTGATTACCCTGGACGTAAGTCTTTCGAGTTGTTCCAACGTTTCAGCATGAATCAGTATGTCATCCATAGAGTTCTCAACATTCTCCATTGACGATAGGATTTGCCCCATTACATCCTGAAACACTTCAGGAGCAGACGCTAATCCGAACGGCAATCGTTTAAATGAATATCGTCCCCAAGGAGTGCCCATTGTCAGATATTTTTGTGTCCGTGGTGACACCTGTATCTGCCAAAAACCTCTTTTGCAATCCAGTATTGTAAAATACTTAGACTTCTGTATTTTCGACATAATCTCCTCAGCTGTTTTTAATGGATGATATCTTCGGATTATATTTTTATTTACGTCTGTAGGATCAATACAAACTCGTAGTTTATCATTTTTCTTCACTATTACCATAGGCGATACCACTTGAGTAACCTCGTGTGTTTTCTCTAGCACACCTAATTCTACCATACTGTCTATTTCTTTTTTCACTTGTTGTTTTATTGCCAACGGTACTTTGCGAACCGGTTGAATTTCAAACTTTGGATCTTCCACCAAATCAATATCGTAGATGTAATTTTTTGTAACACCCTAAACCGTCGAAGATTTCTTCCAGCACCTTCAGTTCCTGTACTCTAAGCACTAATTTTAAATTTTCGCAAGCTTGTTTTCCCAAAATCGGTGACACCTTTGCATTCACTACTAGAAATTTGATCTGATGATTTTCATCTCGAACAACACACTTTGTTTTAATTTCGCCTATTACATTTAACTTCTCGTTATTGAACACTGTCAAGTGTTTTGCGTTTGATGGTTGTATTCTAATATTTATTTTGTCTACTATTCTTTTTGGAAGTACGTTACACTGCGCGCCTGTGTCAAGCTTGACTTTGACATTTGTTGTAGCTATTTTTATTTCCTCATACCAATTTTTGTTGTCGTCATGATTGTTTTCATGAACTGATTCTACAAAAACATATTTGTCGTTATCACTATTCGTTGAATTTGAATCTTCGACTATCACTTCATTTGTCTGTTTTTTACTTGACCTACACATTTTTCCGAAATGACCTTTTCCATTGCATTTTTTGCAATTTTGACGAAAAGCCGGGCAATTTCTTCGTCCATATGTGGTTCCGCATCTCTTACAATCAAATACTTCCGAATCACAATTCTTTGAATTATTTACTGACTTAATGTTTTTAGGTTGGGAATTATCACGTTTGTATTGGTGTTTGTTTATTGCATCTACGTTGTTATTATTTGAGGTTTTCATCTGGTTTATTTGTCTAGAAGCTGCCTCACTCGTTCTACACGTCGTTACTGTTTTCTCCAGCGTAATATCATCTTCTGCTAGCAACTTTTCGCGCATGACATCACTTAATATTCCGACTATTATTTTATCTCGGACCAAGCTGTCTTCCAATATACCGAAATTGCATTTTTTTCCTTGTGATTTTACTTTGGTTAGGAATTCATCAAAAGTTTCCCCTTCGACTTGGCATAACTTATTAAATACATAACGCTCAAACGTTATTGATATTTTAGGTGCGAAGTATTTTTCGAAGTGTTCTTTTATTTTTCCTATATCCTTGACGTCATCGTCGGATAAATTAAACGTATTAAATATTTCGATGGCTTCATAACCTATACTCGACATAAACGTGGCAACTTGTATTTCGTTGTCCTTTTTGTTTAGCTGTGTAGCAATCGAAAACCATTCGAATTGTTGTTTAAATTGTTTCCAACCTTTCGACATGTCTACACTATTGAACAGTAATGGTGGTGGTGGTCTCACACACGATGATGATGATGGTGGCGTCGTTTCAGCCATTTTGCGAAAAAAATAAATTTGTTTGTATTTATGTATTTATTTTTTCGTACTTCACTAGACTTCTCTTTTCTTTTCCATTAATATAAATTATATATTTTATTGTATTTGCACCTCCTTTTTTACTGTTTTTATTTAACTAATTTTAATTTTATAATAACTTTTTGCTTTTTACTCTGACACCATGTAATAAAAGACGTGTTTCGTGTTCTAATGTTACATCAGTAGTGCCGTGTCTTTATTATACACACTAATTATAATTGAGTTACCCTACAAACCATACATTCATTATACGTTACAGAAATGCAACGGCGGAATTTTGAAATATAGGGACGGGCATGTAAATGAAGACTAAAGATTAAGGATGGATGGGATGAGTGTTCATAGATGATTAACTTAAATTAAATTAAAATTAACATAAATTATTTACATTATTAATTCTATATCTTATAAAAATGTCAATTATTAATTTTAATTAAGCAAAATCTATAGTTGATAAAAATTTAACTATCACTAACTTAATCTAATTAAAAATTAAGTAAAATGTTAGATGTAGATTTCCCCAGATCGAGTTTGCAATCGGGAACTTGTCTGGTGCACCATTTGAAATGAAACATAATAATTTAAGTGACATTTACATACTCCCTAAAGGAACCTTTTTGCAGATTAAGGAGTTGCTGATAAAGGATGACAGGAAGCAGAGCGGTTCGTTGAGGTTGCGATTGTCTTGCGCTGGCAGTGGTTTGAGTGTTGGCTGGCGGGAGACCGGACCGATTATATAATTACTGGCATGCCTTGGCTTCCCTACTCCACAAATTCCAGTAGAGTCGAATTGTGTCGTGATGATCATGAGATGGCTGAAACCGGGTCGTTTCTGTCATGTATGGAAGTATATTTGTAGGAATATAGGTATAAGAAAGTCCCTCCTATCCTACCGTTTGTTTAATGTGGAAAGGGTGTGGAAGTGGGACCGGCGTTGACCGCCACACTTGCCCAGAGCTTAATCTAACAGTACCAACAAACCAATCAATCAATCTGTGCTTCATCAGTTGTTAAGATTTTATCAAAACAGTTGAAACGCTAGTAAGGGCTTCATGAATGATGTTCTCCATTTTTCTTTCAAACTTAAATTTAGGTCGGCTTCCTTAGTTGCATTTCATAATATCGTATTGTTTGTTATTTTGATGTCATTCTGATGCATTTTACTATTGGGTATATAAATTAGATTTTTGGCGATTATATGACGTATTTGTCGTAGAGCGGTAAATTCAATTGATTTGTAATATTTAATCAAATTTTATAAAATCTAATTTATACAATTTTATAATTTTAATAATTTCATATTTTTAGAAATGTAATAAATTAATTAATTGTAAATTTTAGGCAAAAAGTGATAGTCTAATTTATTACAGCCAGCGGCTCGCAGAAATACTATGAATTAATTAATTAATATTTTTAGAGCCCTTATTAATTTTCGGGCAAAAACTAATACAATTTATTACAGCATATGGCTCGTAGAAATTATATTATTGTATAATTATGTTATTATATTAATAATTAATTAATTTGTAATTTCAGATTAAAAATTAATTCTATTTCTTACAGCCTATGGCTAAGAGCAATTAGATCATTAATAGATTTAGTTTTAAGGAAACCTCTGCAGATTACAGATGAATGGTGGCACACTGGAGCAGCTGGCAAGAGATTCTAGAATGCAGAGCAGTTTAGTAAATTTGTGATTGTCTTATGCTAACTAGTTCGAATATTGGCTACCGGGAAACCGGACCAATTCTGTCATTACTGATATACCTTTCCTCTCCCTACCCCAACAAAAATTTACTAACTATTGGCCGCCACGGGTCGATCTCAATAATTTGACTAATATCCTGCCCCATCCTTCCAAGTTAATGTAAAACGGGTGTACAGTGGGCCCGGCCAAATATCCGGGAGATCCTGCGGTTAGTCCTTGGTTGTACATTCTAAATCAATCAATCAAAAAAAAAAAAAAAAAAAAAAAAAAATATATATATATATATATATATATATATATATATATATATATATATATATATATATATCATATTTCATATGATTAATTTTGGGGCTCGTGCCATTCAACGATAAAATTTCCAGCGGTTCAGATTACATTTATTTTTATATAAACAACAGCAGACTGGCTTATAATGATTACGAAGCACAAATTAATATTTGAAAAAAATTGTTAAGTACTGATCCAACCGATTAAATTTTTTTTTTTTATTTGGAACCTCCCAAAGTTTTTTTATATAAGAGCTTAATTAATTGATTGAAAATAGTTACATAATTTTTTTTTTGTTGTAAACCTCTTGACTTTAATTTTGTAACTATAATAATCAGACACACAACACAAGATACCAAGAAAAAGTCAAGAAGAGACTGCTGACGTTACTTTGTACCGAGAGTTGATCAGCAAAAAGAAAAATATAGAACTATTTAGTGGATTCTATACAGTTCATGACAGGCTATCTAAAACAAGTGACACCAAAAATTCTTTAATGTAATTTCTAATTATGATTTTGTGACGTAAAACTTTATCAGAATTATTTCCAAATACAGTTCGTTGGCTTCTTGTTTTGTTGATATACTGTGCGATCACTATAACAGAGCATGATAAGTATTATCTAAAATAGATTTTTGCTTCGTAATGGTCTTAAGGCAGTATTATATTCGTTAGATAAAAATAATAATTTGTGCCTCAAGTCTAACCAATTTTATTGGGTTAGTGGCACGAGCTTGAATTCCAACCTTATCACAATCTTGAAAGTGTTTTCGTTTTTACGTTAAATTTTGATTAGCTAATCTTAGTGACGGAATATATAAAACCATGCTTTTTTTTAAAAGTATCATCGTTCCTCAAAAGGTTTTTGTAAATGTAATAAATAGATGTAAAAAGCATTTCAAGCACGAGTTGAAAAATAACAAAAGAGCCGCATAGTATCACAAGTGCTTAAATTTCAATAATTTTGAAAATGTCTTGTTCTTGCAGAGGACAAGTACCACTAATTTTGAGAATTATAACAATATAGATTGAAAATACTAGAATATATTTCCTAACCCTAGTTTCCGATCCTTACTTGCCATAAGAACGTAACAGGTTACAGTTGCTTTAATTTTTATTTTGTTATTTCAACGTTGGCAACTCCAAATATTGGTTAAGACTCATGTTAAATATTCGCGAAAGGTGTGAAGAGGAAGTTATGCCATTAGCATTTGAAAACGATAGTCAAATGGCCACCTTTCAGCACCCATTTTGATTAAATTGACCATGACTAATTCGCACATTTGCGGCTGTATGTTCTCGAAAACTTGACGAATTCCATCTTTAAGGGCTTGAATCGATTGTGAAGCATTGGCATAGACCTTATTTTTCACGTCGCTCCAAAGGAAAAAGTCTAAAGGTCTTAAATTATAAGATCTCGGTAGCCAATTGTGATCACCTCTTCGAGATATAACACGGTCAGGAAACTTTCGTTGCAAAATTGCGATTGTTTCGTTGCTTGTGTGGCACGCAGCACCGTCTTGGTGAAAGTAAACGTTGTCTACATTAATATCTTCCAAATCTGGCCATAACATATCATTGATCATAGCTCGGTAACGCAATCCATTCACTGTAACAGTTGCACCAGTCTCATTTTCGAAAAAGTAAGGTCGAATCACACCGCCAGGCCAAAAACCGCACCAAAGAGTGACACGTTGAGGATGGAGAGGCTTTCCAACAATTATTCTTGGATTTTCCAAGCTCCAAATGCAACAACTTCCGAGGTGAAAATGGGCTTCATCACTAAAGATGATTTTTCGATGAAAATCCAAATTTTGATGCATTTGAAGGACTCAATCAGCGAAGATACGACGTTTATGGAGATCGACCGGATCAGTTAAAGTTAACTGAACTTTAAAAGCCTTAAGACCTAAGTCTTTATTACGGTTCCAATTCTTCACATCACCAGTTTCACAATCCCCGGACGAGAAAGTGCTTCACGACGGCTAAAAAGTGCTTTAGTTTTGCAAACTGTGACTGCTAAATTTTCACCATTGTTGTAGTGAATTTTAACAATTTCAGTGCGTTGTTGAATCGTATATCGTACCATTTTTAGTAATTGCGTAGTTTTTACTTCTTAAATGTCAAAAGATGACAGCTTTAAAAATGACAGCTGTCCAAATAATAAGCTATTCAAAATGAAACTTCTTATTGGGTAACCATAAGGGGTTACAACTCAGTAATAAGACAGTTCTTGTAATGTCTTTAAAGCATTCATCGGACTATATCATTCGGGACTAGGATTTCCTTGCTAAGCCAAAGTACTAGACACTTAGGCCGCATGCTAAGACTAAAAAAGAATCGCTCTTCTGGGGTTGATTGCATTAAGCTGGTGATTTTGTGGTTCGAGGTATACTTTGTGGAACTATCTCTTCAACCTTATTCGACTAGTCTGGAACAGTAAAAGTATTACTGATGAATAAAAATGGGTGCTTAATGCTTCTATTCTTCAGAAAACAGATGGTCTAAATGCAGAAACTATCGCGGAATAGCTCTCGTTTGTACGGAATACAATTATGCGGTACCGGGCATTTTTACAATTTTACAGATGTCGAGTCCCAATACTCTTTAATCTTATGTTAGAATTTATCTTGCATATAAGTTAAACAGCTCAGGACATAATCTTCCACCGATTTTGCTGGAACGACAGTAAACTCTGCCATACATTAACAGGATTTTGCGGCAGTTATCGGGCACAACATACTTGTCCAAACTCGATCTTAGTGATGTCTTCTGGCAAATTGAGTTGGAAGTCGCGAGTCGACCTAAAACGGCGTTTATTTTTCCTGGAAGAGGGCTATTCCAGTACAAGCGTATGCCGTTTGGGCTATACAACGACCAATTGGGCGCCATTTGGGCTATGCAACTGCCGTTTGATGGACAAGCTGCTTGGGGTTGATTTAGAACTAAAGGTGTTTGTTTATCTTGACGGTATTATTGTGATGTCGCAGACGTTTGAGGAGCCCATGAATCTGCTTGTTGAAGTATCCAAACGTCTGTGGAAGGCTAATCTTACGATCAGCCTGGGAAAGTCACAATTCGGTCTCAAGTAGATCAAGTACCTTGGATGTATACTTGACGAACATCAGTCAAGTCTTGACTTGTTGAGGATTGATCCTGAGAAGATTATTGGCATCCTGAATTTTCCGACACCAAAATCAATTAAAGATGCACGGAGGCTCATTGGAATGGCAGGTTGATACAGGTGATTTATTCCCGAGTTTTCTTCAGAAACAGCACCAATCACCGGCTTGATGAGTAAAGTCGCTGGTAAGAAGTTCCAATGGAACTCAGCCGCTCAAAACGCATTCACTCGATTGAAGAGTTTGCTTGTATCTGCACCTATATATTTATGAATCGCAACTTTACAAAAATGTTTACAATTCAGACTGATGCTTCGGACACTGGGGTGGGCGCGGTAGTGACACAAGAAACTCATCGCCACGCAGAAAAAGTATCCAGAGTAGTAACAGACTGTGCGTCACTGGTATGGTTGAGAAACCTGAAGGACCCTGCGTCAAGGTTGGAGCGCTGGGCTATGCGTCTCCAGAAACATGGCTTTGAACTTCTGCATAAAAAGGGCAAATTAAATATAGTTCCGGATGCATTATCCCGAGCGGTTGAGTCCATCAAAGTCGATGCTGAGGTGCAAGAAGACCCAGCATACCATAAAGTCAGGAGAGGTGTTATGAAGTTTCCCGATAAGCATCCCGTTTTTCGGTATGAGAATGGAAAATTATATAAATATTGTCAAACCATACAGGGTGATGGATCATATTGTTGGGATTGGAAACTTTATGTACCTCGATCAAAAAGAAAAGCAATATTGTATAATTTTCAAGACAGCACATTGGCTGCACACCTTGGCTATTACAAGACATTTAGACGCATCCAGGAGGGCCATTTCTGGCCTAAAATGGCCAAAGATATTCGCCATTATGTTAAGATGTGTGAAAAGTGCTAGATTAATAAGCCGAAATGTGTTATTTCGAAGGTACCCATGGGTCAACCCCGAATACCTACCGGCCCATGGGAAGTAATTACCATCGACTATATGGGGCCGTACCCTCGGTCTAAGTCCGGGAATAAATATTTATTGGTCATAATCGATGTCTTCAGCAAGTTTGTACTACTGAAACCGGTCAGGAGGGCGGAGTCCGTATCTCTAATCAAATACGTCGAGGAGAATGTATTCTTAGTCTTTGGGGTCCCTGCAAGTCTAATTTTAGATAATGGGAGTCAATTCGTTTCAAAATCATTCAAGGAGTTTTTGCAGAAATACTAAGTAAACCATTGGCTGAATTCAAACTATCATCCACAAGCAAACCCCGATGAAAGAGTGAACAGATGTATTTTATCGGCGATTCTTAGTTATCTGGATGAGGATCACCGAGGATGGGATGAAAATATCGGTCACATTGCATGTGCTTTGCGCACGGCGGTATATGAATCGTCAAAGTACACACCATTTTATGTGAACTTTGGAAGAAATATGTTGGTATCAGGGATCAGAGATGCTGGCATGAAAAACGAACAACCTCTGAATTTCCGTACATTTTTCTTGATCTGTTCTCTATATCTGACGTTAATTACTGAGTGGTAGTTTTTTTTGCAAGTAATTCCCCACCTCGATTTGACCTGCTCACACAGCTTTAGCCGGGAAAAATTACGTGCCGGTGAACTGGCGCCCTAACTTTTGTTTAAAAATCAGTGTTCACTGAAACTACCACTACAGCGGCGATTTGGCACGTTACAAATTGGCAATATAGTTTGTTCCGGGTATTTCATAATAAATCTAAATAGCAAATGTTTAAAAAACTTATCAACCATAAAAAATTATTATCAAAATTCTATGTTCGTCAAGTTTCTACTTCAGACGAGTTGTCATTTTAAAAATATTTCCTGGTCATCATGACTGTGCGTGGTTTCTAGACACACCAACAATTATTATCGTATTTGCGATAATGTTATACACTCAAGATCTTACACATATATTAATAAGAAGATGGCACGAGCCATATATAGGTTCTAATCTTATCTACAGCACTTGAATACATCAACAAATGTATAAAAATACAACATTATCGGCGGTACTGATTACGGTATGAGTTTCCTGCTATATAAAGTAAAATTATTTAAAATAGACAACAATCACGCAAAGTGTTTTTGCGTGAACGAACCATATTTACATATTCATACATAGTTATGGCACCATCAACAACAAATACGTCTTGCCATCCGTGGTTGACAGCAGAATTTTTTGAAAATATTTTAAAATCGAGTGAAAACAATGAAAATGTCAAAGTGAACGATTTTGCGGTGAACGATGCCGTACCAAAAGGAGAAAACTATGGTAGCTATATGATAAGGGCTACGATAAATTATACGGACGAAATTGGACCAAAGTACGACGACTTTAGTGCTATTATTATAGAGACATTTTGTGGTAGATATTAATAATTAATATCGTTCTATTTTAGGCAAAAATCGTTAGTGATCAAAACACTGTTGAATTCGGCTGAATTGAATGCAATGGTAGAAAAATCCGGATTATTTGATAAGGAGGTTGCATTTTATCGTGATATACTGCCAAAATATAAAAAATACACGGATTTAATTGATAAAGACTATCAGTGCTCGCCAAGGTCAGTAAACTTTTTAAAATGTTGCATTAAATTCGTTTGAAATTAAAATGGAATGAACGACTTATATACTTTTAGATGTTACGCGGCCAGTATCAATCCAACTTATTTAGTATTTGAAGATCTTACACCGCAAAATTATCGAAATATGGATCGACGAATTGGACTAGATTTTCATGCAACAGCAATGGTGCTACGAAAACTTGCTAAGCTACACGCCATCAACGCAATGATTTATAAAGAAAGTCCAGAACTGTTTGAACATCATAAAATAAAAGTTGTGAGTCGTGAAAATCCGGAAATATTATCTGCGTTTACAAATGGTTTAAAAACGATGAAAACGGTGTGTCTAAAGTGGCCAGGATACGAACAGTATACTGCGAAGCTGGATCCATTGTTGAACCAAGCATTAGAAGTAGCGGAATCGGTATACTCATTTAGTGAAGATACATTTAATACATTGACACATGGTGATCTATGGGTTAACAATATTATGTACCAGTTTGACGAGACCAACACTCCAATCGATGTGCGTATGGTAGATTTTCAAATTGGATACTATGGATCGCCAGCTACCGATATCAGTTATATATTTTATTCGTCTACGGCAAATAATATATTTGAACGAGATTGGGATCGTTTGCTACAAATTTATCATGGTGAGCTTGTTTCCGCACTTAAACTCGTACAATACCCTAACAATCTGATACCCAGTTTAACCGAAATACAAATTCAACTGCTCAAAAAATCTTTGGTGGCCGTAATGATTGCACTGTCGGGAGTGGCAATTCGACAAATGGATAGTAGTGTACAACCAGATTTGGATACATTATTGTCAGAAGAAACAAAAGATGTTAGGTTAGCACTGTATGATAAACCTGTGGTTATTGAACGATTACAATATTTATTGGACTATTTTGATCGAAAGGGATTTTTTGAAGGACTGTCAAAATAAAATGCTGCTCCTAATAATAAAAGATGTTTTTAGTTTATTTTCAAGTTTGGGTTAAATCATGGGTGATTCAATTAATCATACAATTTTCTTAACGATAGCCCATGTCCGGTTAATTTTAACGTCCTACCTTACGCTGTCACCAGCCAAATTGAGGACGCACGAATACAGGTTCGATTTTAAATCCATCTGCACGTTGCATTGCTCCAGTCAGCCTGTACTGATATGGACGATGGTTCGGCCCATGGATTCTGCACTCCAACAGGGGGTCATAGTTGTGTTCTTCATCATCACCGATCGTAATCAGGTGATGAAAAATCCCTTTTGCAACCCTTCCCGGTTGGAATTCGAACCCGGTATCTCCCGTCCCGAACTCCGCAGCTTTAACCACTGCGCCAACTGCTCGGTTTCTTTCTCATTTATTCATATATTCTGTCACGTTTTTCATCTTTGAAATTGGATCTATGAAATTGAAAAAAATGAATTACAGTTTTTTGGCATTGTGGTTGGAGGCCGACAACCTGCATCCTTAAATAATCAAACTGTTTTATATTAACAGAAAAAAATATACGACCTAAATATAACTGGATCTACCATACTGTCATGAATACTAAGACTATGACTGGCTCGTGAAATCATCTAGGCTTTGTTTCTGTAAATTTGATTAGCAGAGAAGCTTTGCGGGCTAATTTAACAACTCTGTTGTGTAACTCTAACCTCATAGCCTTATGAAAGGAATTGATCTCCGTCTTGGAGTGCAGTCTTGTACATGTCATTATGTGAGTTCCTATTTTGAATTGAAAATTTGAGATCATCTAAAGATGCAGACTGCTGCCTAAGTTCTAGAAACTGTTGCTTTATTTTTGTTTGTTTGCTGTTTTCAATATTTTAAAATTCGTCAAAGTTGTGACATCTTTGGCATCGAGTAATGTTGCGTGATTAAAAATCCTTATCACCTTATTAGGATTGAAATGTGGTACCTTCCCAAGCCAAGTGCTACAGCATTATAACCTGTTTTTTTATTTTAATTTTTATTAATTTTTTATAGTGAAGTTAACGGTGATCCTATAATGTAGTGATCTGGAGATAAAACTGTTAAATCTGCAGGATCACTAGACATGGCAGTTAAGGAACGTGCATTTAAACAAGTCCCTTATAGTACACGTTTCAAATGGTGTTTCCACTTTTGATTGCTGACTGGTTAGCCCATCAAAACTGTATAATTATGCGGCAAACCGAAAATTCCAAAAATCCTGAAAAAAAGTCGTTCAAAATGTGATGATCAAGGTGGAACCCGTTCTATATTTGCGAAGTGCAATAGCGAATTGTTCCATTTTAAAATCTTTGGGAAAGCCATCTCTAATTTCTCGAAGTTCTGAATGTGTTCCTTTAAAATTAGTCATGTAATTTGTATTTTTGAACACATTACGCAGATGCCGACAAACCGACAAAAACATACAATAAATGAATTAATTGATAAATTCTTGAATGCACAACCGTTGTCGTGAAAAAAAAACAAATATAAGTTCTAATACTTAATTTAGAACTTGCAGATGAGTTTGATACAAATGGCCCACAAAAATCGATTTCTACAGTCACAAATGCCTGCATAGATTATGCCTTCCAAGTAACCAATAAGTTAATCGAAGACTGTACAGTAAGGCTTGGGGACCTGCATGAAGCAACTTCCAATGTTTATGAATGTAGGTTATAGGTGCATTTTAAAAATATCTACCTTCTTTACCATATAAAAGAGGTAGAGGTATCCGTAAGTTTAAGAGTTGCAAAGTTACAGTTTTCGATGGAATACGAACTGATTCTCTCAATCTGAAATAAAAAAGAGAAATCTCAATATTGGAAAACAGCCCTCATAATCTTCTACTGCTATTAAATAACTATTATTTAACTATTAAAGAAATTACCACAGTATAGACTTCTTTAGGATTGGTTTTCACTAAAGCGATCATTGGTCAACCACTGATCAAATCTCTACAATCAGGTTATCGCTTTGGAGAAATGTTGGAAGTTCAACATCAGTATGATAGCATCAAGCTAGGAAACCTTTGGTATATTTATGCCAATAAGCTATATCTGGATCGAAATAGTGATCAAAGAAAAAGCAGTAGTATCAGACATTTCCATCCTAATCTGGTTTGCATTTTTCAGCTCGTTCAAACATTCATTTCAATGGCGGTAATATAACATCTTTAACTATTCCGAGTGCCCAGTAAGAAGTAGAAGCCAATAAAAAGTACACAATTTGTAGGTCTCATCTTGAAACATTTGATGCACTCAACTTGGGACAATTTATTGGCCCGTACCTAAAACAAAGTGTTAAATTTGTCTCTTCGCCTTGAATTGTAAGCACAATCCATTGGGACAACAAGCTCAAGTCTTTTTTAATTAGTATTATCTTTCGAGTTTCTTTATCAACTGTAAGAATATATCAAAACAAGAATGGTCATAAGTTTGGCAAGAAATTCAAGTCGGGCGATGCAAAAACCTAGGGTTGTAAATTCCATTTTAAGAGATGCCATATGTGCGCGGAAGTCAAACTATTTTGAAGCAAGTTCACTTTCCAATGGGTAACGCCGGATTTCGCCATCCAATGGTTCTTGTAAAATATTTTGGTTAAGGTAATGCCTGGACAGACAAGGCCCAAAAAGTCGAAGGGAACTGCCATTTCAAATTAAACTAACCGTATTTTTGCCATTAATATGAATTTAAGAAACCTAAAACTTAATAAAATTTCAAATAAATTTAAAATATGGT
This sequence comes from Tipula confusa, assembly GCA_963556175.1. Taxonomy (NCBI): domain Eukaryota; kingdom Metazoa; phylum Arthropoda; class Insecta; order Diptera; family Tipulidae; genus Tipula; species Tipula confusa. The sequence continues at coordinate 202,560,235 of OY744476.1, read as the reverse complement.
AGGGGTTTTCCATGACCCATAAAAAGCTTACGCAATTTTGAGCTAGAAGTAGACAATTTCATCACGAAATGGTATAAAGCAAAACATAATGAGGAACTGTATAGAATCAAAATCACAGACAATTTCTATGTGACGAAATTGCTGACACTCATTTATATTTGTATTCGTACAGTTTTCTTGATTCATGGCTGTTTCCATCAATTTTGCATCCGTTTTCAATGGAGGAGGGTTAAATACCAACAGTATTATTAGACGTTTGCTTGGAAAAATTTAGAGTTTATATAAACCGCCTCGTCACAAAATTAGATGTGGCATGGGTAACTAATACAGCTCGACACGGACCATTCAATTCAATTTAAATCAATTACATCAACAATTGCAGTGGCTAATATACAATAGGCTCGAGCCCTAAACCGAAAGATATGATTGGACATATTTGTAACAGGGAAATAAAATACTTATCCAAACGACTTCTCCAAACGCTTGCCCAGACCATGTAACTATACTCGTCTACTGTTTGCTATTCGCATTCATCTTGGGAATTTTCATTCATCTTGGGCAATGGGAATTTTTATCAAGGAATTTAAGCTTAAACAAAAAACATCTTTTTACGGAATACCTGGACATCCAATATAACAACATAAATAATGGTTTGACGTATTTGTCATGCTCGGTAAAAGACCTCGCAAAGACTAATATTAAATAAAAAAAAAAAATTAACTGGGGCTTGTCCCATTTACTACCAAAATGTAAACAAAATGTTGAATCACTGTTAAACTCTGGCATATGCAGTACGGAGTTTTTCGGACAAGGCTATGTAGTATGATGATCAACTCATAAATCTTAAAAACCGTAAATCTAAAGCTTATGCGAGTATGTTAAAAAGTGGGCTTAAAGTGGATGAAACCAATTTTCGGCAATACAGTGGTATTTTTGACGTCTACTTTAAACTAAAGCTCACATCATACCTAGCTGGAGTCCAGGAAAAAATTAAATAACCCAAAGCATTTTTGACATATTTTAGGTCTAAACGAGTAATTGAAGGGTACAAAATAATATGTCCGACTAATTTGTCTTACAATAACACCAAGAGCACTGATTCTAAAGAAATTGCGGACATTTTTGCCGATTTTTTTCAATCAGTCTATAGGACACAAGCCGTTGACGTTCAAACACGGAAATTAAACTACACCAATATCTTAATTAATCTTCCTATTATAATTTATGACAATATCTTAACTGCACTGTTAAATTTTGGTGACGGATGTGGGCCGGATGACATACCATCTTCGATTTTGAAAAGTCATGCCATTAGTTTAGTATGTCCTTTGCGAATTCTCTTGCAACCAGTGTGTTTTCTGATAAATGGAAATTATCGAAAATCACACCAATCTTGAAATCTGGAAAAAGAGATGATGTTACGTGCTACAGATGAATTTCTACAACTTCATCAATTCCAACACTTTCAAACTTACATTGGCACATCATTTATCAACCGCACAACATGGATTCATACCGAGTAGATCAACATCAACTAATTTAACAGAATTTACTAGTATAGTCATTAATGAAGTTGAAACACACCACTAAATAGATGTGTAGTGTATACAGACTTTAGCAAAGCATTTGACTCTATCTGTCAACAAAAGGCCCTTTGATAGTCTTATAATGACGGCGGTGACGTGTCGTTATTTTAATTATTCAGATTGGGATGTTGTGCAAAGCAAAGCTCAGTTTCGATCTGATGAGGAATCGTAAATAATTTTGTTAACAATTATTTGTCATCTCATCAGGCCATGGCGACCGAGTGCTATGTGTAATAGCTACTTTACGCTCTATAGTTATATTTATGCACAGTGTACATGTAGCGTTAGCGAATTATATGGAATTGCACGAAATATCTGAATGATTTTAATTGTGTGTGTAGCGATGGTCGCTACAGTCTGTACACTTTTGAATTTTCACTTAATTTTGTTAAATGGTTTACCTCGGACTTATCAAATCGTGTGCAATATGTCACAATTGGCAATAAGAAATCTAAAGCAATTTTAGTCACTTCTGGAGTATCTCAAGGGTCACACATTGGACCCTGGATATTTCTTGTCTTCATTGACGGCATTACAGAGGTTATTAAAAATGCAGACATACTCATATACGCAGATGACCTCAAACTTTTTCGTACCATTAATGAAATTTGAGACGCTGACAAATTGAATTACAGAGAGTTTATGAGACTATTGATTTGGGAGTCACATTCATCGAAAACGTATCCAATAACCGGCATATCGACAACATCATTGCTAAATCCAACTCGATGTTTGGTTTTGTCAAAAGGTTGACAAGGAAATTCAATGATGTATCAATATTATTTACGTCGTACTTTGCAAATGTAAGATCCCAACTGGAGTATGCCTCAACTGTCCATACTATTGAGTTTACACCAAAAGAATTGAAAGTATTAAAAAAAAATATCTCCTGTTTCTGTTAAAGAAAAGCAATAGGAGCTATGACTATGGCATTCCATTTCACGAAAACGTGGCTTGTTTACCACCATAGACGGACAGTGAAGAACCAAATAAGACCCCAAACAATAGCTGCAAGTGTTTGTATGAGATACCAGAATGGATAACCTCTTCAGCTAATTCATGCAGGGTTATAAAACTCTTATTCCTCGCTCATAAAATTATCAGCTTGGGTAATATCTTAATATGCTGTTTACCTAAAAATCACTTTTCTCACTTCTTCGAGATATTTAACGTTTTGATTTGTTTCTCTTATGTGCGACTATAGGAGTACTATCCTAAGCATCACTTTGTATAATGTTTTGGATTACTTGAAGATTGGGTTTCTACTGTATAAGAATTGGAAACTGATTCCAATTAATTTTGTGCTTATTAACTTAGGTTCAACCTATTTGTATTTGGCCAAGCGTTATTATAACTGGCGAATAATAAGATGAAATTCTCGAGTTATTTTCTCTTATTACAAATCAAGTCTAAAAGATCTGGAGTCTTACTGATGTTCGTAGGTAAGCCTGTAGGTTGGCTAATCACCTTAGTGGAATTTGCAGTTTAAAAACATCATAATTAACTTAACAAAAGTAAACTTATATGGAATTAATTTTACACACACAAACACAGAAATAAATAATAAGAAACCTAATAAATAAAAAAAATATTTAACTTAACTAAATTTACGCTAACCGTGGCCATATTGATTTTCCTACTCCTCACGTATTGGACCACAATTTTCTTGTTGTTTCGTTTAAATTTATAACTTTATTTAAAACTTTAACAAATTTAGTAACACAGTAAATTTAAATTTAAACGATAATTTTGATTTTTTTTTTAAAAAAAAAAATCTCCAATTGATCAAGATTTATCTAAAAACACGCTTTATATACCTACTCATGACCCGTTACACAAGTAAACAAAAAAGTGTAGGGGAAATGAGTAGGGGAGTCTATTATAAAACTTTATAAATAGTATTATGACAATGACTAATTTTTCAAATTAATTAGTGCTACAAATCTAGGACAACCAAACAAAGACAAACAATCATTTTAGGTGTAACAACGCCATATATATATTTGATAAATGTCAAAAAATTGTTTTCCTATGTTTCATTTATGTTTTGAATTTCAAATTGCCTCATCGCATTATCTTTGGGAAACAAAAACGTCAAGCACCACAACAAATATTTTGTTTTTCAATAGATTTGCTTTTACTTGTAAGAAAATTATGTAAGCTGCCACAATTAAACGTAGGTCCAAACTAGATAATTTTAAAAAATCAAAATGTATTAATCATTTGTGGATGTGTTAAAAACATGTTAAAAATGAAAATTTTGAAATGAAAAATCTATAAAAAATTTAACGTAGAGACCGTCTATAAATTTTGACAAGTGAATTTAAAAAATCATAACCTCATTTTTGACAAAATCACTAGATGGTTAGTTATAAAATAAAAAAAATTCAAATCATAGTTGGCGTATATTAACTATATTTTATTGGGAATTTTACAACAACAATAGCATTTCGTCTGAATTAATTTCAATCCAACTTTTTGTTGGTTTTATATTGAAATAAGGGGAAAATTTGCGGATTAGATATATATTGTTACCAAAACCCTCTTTACTACAAGCCGTATTGTTTGCATACTCATGCTATACAAAAATATATACTTTGATTGTATTGTAAGAAGAAAATCGTGTCGGGATATGATAGCGAATATTGTGTGAAAGAAATAAACAATAAAATCAAATAATGCGCATGCGTTATTTTTTTTATTAATTTTATATGGAGTTTTGATATTTACCAATACATCTAAAGTATACATTTTCACTAAAACATTTTAAAAATACATGATGATGTGTGTCAACGAAAGTTACAAGACGGCTTGTAGTAAAGAGGGTTTTGATTGTTACCAATGCGAATATTTTGTGTATATATTTGTACAATGTATAGCTGTCAAAATTTAAACTATTCGACATTCACAAAATTAAATTTTTAGTTAAAAATATTTCCCCTCGATTATTTATTTTCCCCAATTTTTTTAACTAAATATTTTTAATACTGTCACGGTACCACCTAGTGTGCGATAGCATAAGTGTAAATATATGAAGATTTCTCTAAGCTTAACCTTAGAGACATCTATTAGATATCGATAGTACTGGTAGTACTAAAAATTGAGCAAATTAAATGTAGTAGTGACATCTCGATAGAAGTAGAAAGTTCGAGATATTTTAATTTGTGTATATAAGCGAATCGATGTTGTATGCGAGATATAGTTGTACTTGAACTACGAAAGCGATAACAAGCGGTTAAAATAAAAAGTGATAGAAAGTGATAGTAAGTGATTTTTGTGAAATAAAGAATTGGTAAAGGAACTAAGTTGTGGATAATTGTGTTTTATTGAGACAATTATTGTCTGTGAAAGTGAACAGTGTTAAAGTGGAAATTTGTGTAGTTTTGTGAAATTTGTTAGTGAACAGTGGTGTTCGGGTAATTATTCACAATCCAGAGATACGAACCTTAAGTGACAAGGCAAGAACGTAGCAATACATTGACAAAGACCCATGTAAAAAAAATTTATGTGACAAACAATTTGGCTCAAAATCATAAAATGTCAAAAAAAAAAAAAAAAAGAATCTATCGTCTTAAAAATAATTACAAATTAATTATTTTTGCTAGAATTGTGCTCACAACTGCAAGAAAAATTGAGCTACAAATTTTATTTTGACAATTTTTACTTTTTGTATATACACTATGTTGTGCGCTTACTCCAATAAGTATTTGGTATACTCATTTTTTCTCTCACTTCATTTGACTTTTTTATCTGCTTAAAAAGTTGAAAAACTAGTCCGTGTCGATCCATTCGACAGAGACGAAAATAGCTATTATAAACTATTCGTCATGGCCGAAAATAGCTGTTATTCGACAAAATCGAAACCAAACTAGCGCCACCATCTTGTGTGAGCTGTCAAAGTGAAAATTAAATTTGTTTATTGTGAAAGTTTCATTTACAGTTATACAGGTTTATTAAATATTTTGATAACTTCAAAATATGTGTAGCATTTTTCATACGTTGTTTTGATATTTCCGACGATGAAGAAAAAGAAACATCTGCCTTATAAAAGGTGTCCCAAAAACCGGTTCAGATTTGACATATCGATTATTCTGGCAACACTAATGTCATTCTTTCTTTGATAAAAACTCAGTATATTATTTCTAGTTGACGAAATGAGTCGCCTAACGCTTCGACAAAAGTGGGAAATGTTGGAAATTTACTTCCACAACAAAGACAATTGGTTTGAAATTGCAACAAAATTTCGTACAAAATTTGGTCAAAAAACACGGGATCCAACGCGTACCCGTCCTCGTCGTGTTCGTTCCAAAAATATCGCTTCGGTTGCCGAAAATGTGCGCCAATGGCTGAAAACATTAATTCGTCATCATGCATCGGAAATGAACACCAATGATATTGGTTTGGACGACTTTTGGTTCCAGCAAGATTGTGCACTAGGTCATACATCAGGCGTTACAATAGTGAATTTGCGCTAAATGGTGACGTGAATTGGCCGGTAACGAGCTGTGATTTGACGCCTTTGGATTTTTATTTGTGGGGTGTCGTGAAAGACAAGTATTATATGGACAATCCACAAGCCAAATCTGGCTGTTTATAAACATTTCTAAATGGTAAAGTTGCTATTTTTATAGTTTTTATTCATCATAATTTAAATTATACAAAATCTTCACGTCCTATGGTCAAAAAAACCTTTTCGATTATAAAAGTCTAATAAATATTGTATCCGTTCATAAACAGCAGGTTTATCAAAGACTGACAGTCTAACTTGATCACCTGATATTAGTGTATGCATATCTGGTTCGATGTTACTGTCCAAATGTCGCGCAGGAACTGCTGTAAACGAAACCATTGCCGAACCCAATGATCTTTTAAGCATTTCGATTTGTAGTTCAGTTAAACTTGGTGTACGATCACAAGGATAATGAACCAATTTTAATGTGGCTACAAGTTCAGTGTGATAAATTTGTAATAATCGATCCCAATCCTGTTCAAACATATCATTTACGGTCGACGTATAAAATAAATAGCTTATGTCAACAGCTGGTGGTCCATAGAATCCACCTTGAAAATCAACCATACGTACATCGATCGGAATGTTATTTTCGTCATATTGGTACATGATATTGTTCCCCCATAAATCTCCATGCATTAATGTATTAAACGTATTATCACCTTTTGTGTATGTAAATTCTGCAATGTCCATTGCATCATTTATCAAAGAATCAAGTTTATCATTGAATTGTTCATAACCTGGCCAATTTTGACATTTCTTTTTTACATCCTTTACTCCATTTGTATAAGCCCATAATAGATCAGGTTTTTCGCGACTTATGAGCTTAACTTTATGTGCTACAAATAGCTGTGGGCTGTTTTCATATACAATAGCGGCCACCGCGTGCATTTTAGCAAGTTTTTGCAGTACCATTGCGGTTGCGTTAAAATCAAGACCAACGCGTCGATCCATGTTACGATAGTTTTGCACTGTCAAATCTTCAAACACAATATATGTGGGATTGTCATTGGCCGCGTAGCACCTGAAAATTGTTTTTTTTTATACATTTATAACATTGGTCAGATATAATTTTGATTTCTACTAACCTTGGAGTATATTGAAAATCTTTATCAAACAGATCGAAGTATTTTTTGTATTCTGGCACAATATCACGATAAAATGCTATTTCCTTGTCGAAAAGCCCTACTTGTTTTAATTTCTCGTTAATTTCTTCAGATTCCAACAAAGTTTTGATTACAAAAGATTTTTGTCTAGAAAAATCGTTTAAACATTAAAAATAATCACTAAAATTTTGCTATATAATTAAATCACTGTACTTTTTACCACTTTCATCGGTATAATTAACCACAACACGTAAAATGTAACTCGTATAGTTTTCACCTTTTGGTACTGCATCGTACATTATAAAATCGATTACCTTCACATTTTGATTAGATTCACTCGATTTTAAAATATTTTCTAAAAATTCCCTCGTCAGCCATGTATGGCGTGATGTATTCGTTGTTAATGCTGCCATACTACTAAAGTAAATATTTTGTCTAAAGTCAATCTTTATGTAGCGACTACAATTTATTTATAAAGATTTTTGTTATGTTGTTGTTTTACATTGTCGTGCGCACTATAGATAAAAACCGACTTAGGCTCGCGCCGTTTGTTTACAGAAATAAATTTGACTTTAGTATGAAAGTAAAACTTGCTTCTGAAGCATTACTTGCAAAAAAATTATTTCGAATTGAAATCACGCATTGTCGTGATGAACACTTAAGTTTAATTATTTGTGGTGGGGTGAGATAAGTGGTATCTGATAAATTGGCTTGAACTATTGTTTCATCCGGTAGCTTAAGCAAGCAGTTTGGTTGATCTTGTATTTAAATAAATGAAACTGTGTACGTGCCTAGGCACCACGCACTTTAATTGATAGTATTTTAACTTTAAATTGATTTAGAAAATGGCACGAGCGAGCCTTACAATCGGCATTATCTTCCTCGTTTTTATTATATAATTATAATTACGTAATTATAATTACGATGATTACGAAATTGATTATTCACTGTACATAAAATATATTTGATTTCGTAATATTATACAAAGATATTCGGATGCTTGCTTAATACGCTGATTTTTTAAACAAGATTCACAACGTTTAGCAAGATAAATTATAAAACGGTTTTAACAGGCCATTGCTGGCACGAAATTGTATCAACAATCTGGATCCATCGGCTTCGATCCCGATTTGGCTCTTTGTATTGTTCTAGACATTAGACAACCCGAAGAGGATAAGTTGTTCGCTATATATCGAGGAGCTGGCGGCATTAACGTGATCTGAACACGTTGACGAACTTAGTCTTGTAATACTACATCGAAGATGTTTACAAATATTTTTTAGCCATTAATAGAGAATTATCACTGCTAACTCAAGAATCACTTAGTAAATGTATAGTAAAATTACTAAAAATGAAAATGTTCTTAAAACCCACCAAAATGAAAATAATGTCCTAATTATATGTCCTAATTTTTAATGTTTAATCAATATTTTAAAGTCTATTTTGTATTATTTTTAAAGTTTTGTGTCAAATAAAGTGTATATAAATTAGATTTTCGGCTATTACATGACGTATTGGTCATAAAACGGTTAATTCAATTAATTTTTAATGTTCAATCATTCTTCTAAAATCTAACTTACATTAATTTTAAAGTTTTGTGTCAAATAAAGTGTATATAAATTAGATTTTCGGCGATTACATGACGTATTGGTCATAAAACGGTTAATTTAATTAATTTTTAATGTTTAATCAATTTTTTAAAGTCTAATTTGTATTAATTTTAAAGTTATGTGTCAAATAAAGTGTTTATAAATTAGATTTTCGGCGGTTACATGACGTATTGGTCATAAAACGGTTAATTTAATTAATTTTTAATGTTTAATCAATTTTTTAAAATCTAACTTTTATTAATTTTAAAGTTTTGTGTCAAATAAAATGTATTTAAATTAGATTTCTGGCGATTACATGACGGATTGTTCATAAAACGGTTAATTCAATTGAATTCTACGGTTTAATTAATTGTTTAAAGTCTAATTTGTATTAATTTTAAAGTTTTGTGTCAAATAAAGTGTATATAAATTAGATTTTTGGTGATTACATGACGTATTGGTCATAAAACGGTTAATTTAGTTAATTTTTAATGTTTAATCAATTTTCTAAAATCTAACTTATATTAATTTTAAAGTTTTGTGTCAAATAAAGTTTTTATAAATTAGATTTTCGGTGATTAAACGATTAATTCAATTGATTTTAATGTTTTATCAATTTTTTAAAATCTACTTTGTATTAATTTTAAAGTTTTGTGTCAAATAAAGTGTATATAAGTTAGATTTTTGGCGATTACATGACGTATTGATCATAAAACGGTCTATTTTGTATTAATTTTAAAGTTTTGTGTCAAATAAAGTGTTTATAAATTAAATTTTCGGCGATTACATGACGTATTGGTCATAAAACGGTTAATTTAATTAATTTTTAATGTTTAATCAATTTTTTAAAATCTAACTTTTATTAATTTTAAAGTTTTGTGTCAAATAAAGTGTTTATAAATTAAATTTTCGGCGATTACATGACGTATTGGTCATAAAACGGTTAATTTAATTAATTTTTAATGTTTAATCAATTTTTTAAAATCTAACTTTTATTAATTTTAAAGTTTTGTGTCAAATAAAGTGTTTATAAATTAAATTTTCGGCGATTACATGACGTATTGGTTATAAAACGGTTAATTTAATTAACTTTTAATGTTCAATCATTTTTATAAAATCTAACTTACATTAATTTTAAAGTTTTGTGTCAAATAAAGTGTATATAAATTAGATTTTCGGCAATTACATGACGGATTGTTCATAAAACGTTAATTCAATTGAATTCTACGGTTTAATTAATTGTTTAAAGTCTAATTTGTATTAATTTTAAAGTTTTGAGTCTGTTGACAATATGTTTAATGATCATAAATACAATTTGCTTTTTAATCATTTATGATTTAAAATTAAATAGAAATATCATATGTACAAAAAAACATTGGTCTTTCGAGCTACTAAAGAACAGCGTTTCGAAATATACCATATATATTCGAGCACGTCGTTAATTGCAAACACGCATAAAGTAAAAACAATAATTAACAATACATAATCAGATAACGGATACCGTTAAAGCGTTGTATGAACCAACACAAACCGGGAGATTGATCAATAAACTTAAAATCAATATAAAAAAGACAAACTCACAAACTTGCAGCTACTCTCCGATTAACTTTCTACAATCGATGCTTCCTTAATTCACGCACTTCCGAAGAATCATCCATATATCGAACAACAGGTTAACAACCAAGTAAAGCAATCATTCGAATAGACTAAGGAACTGCTACTAGGAGCCAAACTAAAAGTAGCAGGAAATGATGAAGAAAAGGCGAACTTCGATCCAGGTTGCTGGAAACAGGTCGCTGATGCTTCATTAATTCATCATATGTCCTAACGGATGATGATCAGCCAAACGACCCTGAAGCTAAGGTTGTTCAAGTCAATGACGACCAACAACAAAAGAGATATGTAATTGCTCCTAGGCATATTATGAGTTAAAAATCAAACTTCTAACCGACTCATGGATCTCGATTACACAAAATCACGAAGAGATAATTGGAAACGCAAGCGAAGAAGAACTTAAAAACAAGTATTTTAGCTGAGAAACGTACGAGAACCTACAGTAAGATTATGAATTTACTATCATATATCTTCAAGACCATCTTACAAAGGCAGTATCGAAGGGTTACTCAACACAAGAAGGGGGATTATAAACAATGGACAAGCTTTCAAAGCCCCTTCAATAAAACATTCATTGTAATGATGAATTAACTGGTGAAGAGAAGATGCATTATCTATTATCAGTCATTGTAGGAGATCCAGCCAAGCTCGTAACATTATCACACTGCTTGGAATATTTTATGCTCCAGCTATAATGATAAACGGCTTCTCACACATACGTTATTTTAGATCTTATCTTCAAAATCAAGTCACGGTTTACGATTATTGCATGATAATGTTTTTGAATGTCTTCATGCAATTAAAAACCACGGAATCGATACAGATTCTTAGGATGCTAAATTGATGAACATTCTAACAAAGCAGCTATACAGGGTAACCCACCGCTTGTACGAGACATCTCTGAAAAATCCGAAAGAAATTCAAACAGTGAAAGATTTTCTAGCCTTTCTACAAATAAGGTTCCAATCTCTAGGAGTACTATCTCGAGATAAAACATATAAAAAAGGAGACATACCAACAAACAACCTCATTCAGTAATGCTGCAAATTTAGCGGTTTCTAAAAAGCCCGTTAAATGTAGTTTCTGCTATGGAGAAAACAACCACAGTCTGCTGCATAGTGACAACAGTACGCGAACTAGGGTAAAGCCCACTAATACAATCGTACAAGCAGCACAATCATGGAATCGGATGTGGATCTCACTAGGAACCGCTTTAGTGAAAGTATCGTCAGGTACTCATAATGAATTGCTTCGTGTACTGATATATCTTGGATCTCAAGCAACCTTCATTACAGAAGAAGCCTGTCAGAGACTTAAGTTAAAAAAGAACGCAGCGTATGCAGAAATAACAGGTATGGGAAAAACCGATGCTGGAGTAGCGAATTCAATTCGAGGGTCGTCATAAACGAACATTTACCAAAAAAGAACTAGAATGTGACAAAATGTTCGCAACCAACCACAGACGTCTCAAAAATAGCCGTTACGTAGTCAAAATTCCTTTGACATTGACTTGTACTCTACCAAACCATTAGGATGCTCATCAAAAAAGATCGCAATGGCGCGTCTGTTACAAGTAGAAAAACGACTTGCTAAAAATCAAAACCTGTATATTCAATGTAAGAAGGTTATGGATGAATATATCGCATTAGGATACATGAAGGTTGCTGATGCAACTAATGATTCTGGTTACTATTATCTGCTACATCATGCAGTTTTAAAGGAATCGAGTACAACTACAAATTAAGGGTAATTTTTGACGTGTCTGAGAAAACTACAACTGGAATATCGTAAAATGGCGTGATGATAACTTGCCCTACTCTTCAACAGGATCTATTATTTATACTGTTAAGGTGGCGGGAACATAAATGATTGACATTGAAAAAATGTTCAGACAAATTATAGTTGATAATCATGATCAGAACTACCAACGCATTTTGTGGAGGGAGACTCCAGAAAAGGATATCTCGGAGTATATGTTAATGTGGCGTCTAATCGTCTAACCTGGTGTTAAATGATTTTTACGTGGATGATCTGATTTCGTCACACCTATCAACAAAATGGCAGGAATTTAAAAACGTTTTGCCACTTCTAGAAGAAATATCTATCTCACGTTGGATCCAACTTGAGAACTACAATAAAACAGAACTACATGGATTCTGCGACGCCTTATAAAAGGCCTATGCTGCAGCAATATACTTCAAATCTATAAATTCAGAAGGAATCGCCAATGTAAGACTTCTCACATGAAAAACGAAAGTTGCTCCGATTAAAAATTTAATTTCGCTACCTTTTAAATGAGCTTTGTGGAGCGCTGGTTCTCGCTAAACTTATGCATCAAGTTATAAAAGCATGCCAATTTCGGAAATAACTTCGTTTTTTTATTTGGACTGATTCGATGATTACATTATGTTGGATTCAAGGGCGTCCTCATAAATATAAAACTTTCGTGGCCCATCAAATATCAGAAATTAAATCTTATTCTAATCCAGCACAATGGCACCACGTTGGATCAACCGATAATCCAGAAGATTGTGCCTCAAGAGGTACCGGTCCATAATGAACTAAAGAACAATCATCTATGGTGGACGGGTCCAACTTAGCTACAACTTTCATCCGAACATTGGCCGAAACTAAACTAATTGTGACACTTGCAACATCAGTAATAGTTAATCCATTCGTGCAGATAATAGAAATATTTTCTAACGTGAACAAAATAATTCGCGTTGTTGGCCTCTGTCGCCGATTTATAAATAAATGCTTAAGAAAACTGGATACCGGATCTTCAATTTTATTATCTGCCAAAAAACTAAATGAGTCCTGTAACGAGCTTATTAAAATAATTCAACTTCACGCTATCACGTCCGTTTACTAACACAGGAGTAGACTACACTGGGCCCATATCAGTAAGAGTTTCGAAAGAACGTGGAAATAAATCATACAAGGGATATATAGCGCTATTCGTATGCCTTGAAGCTTGTCTTAATTTACGGCCTCTCACAACAATCTCATCTGGACACTTATTAATTGGGGATTCATTAATTACAACTCCGGAATCAAATTTGCTTCCCGAAAACATTTGTGCCAACCATCGGTGGAGGCTAATCCAAAAAATGGTTCAAGATTTCTGAAAACATTGGTCAATTGACTATTTAATTGGATTACAACAAAGAAATAAATGGTCCTGCAAACAATCAGAATTAAAGGTAGATGATATCGTTTTAATAAAAGACAATAACCTGCCGCCCACCAACTGGCCTTTAAGAAAGATTATAGAGCTACACCCTGATAAAGATAACCTAATAACTCATAAGCGGTAAGCCACAATATAAACTATTCACTATTACAATATACGATCAAACAGTGTCAAATAAAGTGTATATAAATTAAATTTTCGGGGGTTACATGACGTATTGGTCAAAAAACGGTTAATTTAGTTAATTTTTAATGTTTAATCATTTTTCTAAAATCTAACTTATATTAATTTTAAAGTTTTGTGTCAAATAAAGTGTATATAAATTAGATTTTCGGTGATTTCATGACGTATTGGTCATAAAACGGTTAATTTAATTAATTTTTAATGTTTAATCATTTTTCTAAAATCTAACTTATATTAATTTTAAAGTTTTGTGTCAAATAAAGTGTATATAAATTAAATTTTCGGGGGTTACATGACGTATTGGTCAAAAAACGGTTAATTTAGTTAATTTTTAATGTTTAATCATTTTTCTAAAATCTAACTTATATTAATTTTAAAGTTTTGTGTCAAATAAAGTGTATATAAATTAGATTTTCGGTGATTTCATGACGTATTGGTCATAAAACGGTTAATTTAATTAATTTTTAATGTTTAATCATTTTTCTAAAATCTAACTTATATTAATTTTAAAGTTTTGTGTCAAATAAAGTGTATACAAATTAGATTTACGACGATTACATGACGTATTGATCATATAACGGTCTAATTTGTATTAATTTTAAAGTTTTGTGTCAAATTAATTTGGAATTTTAAGGTGAAAGATAATTGCAATAATTATAGTATTGTATATATGTTAAAATATTAAGAATTAATTAATTTATAATTTCAGATAAAAATTAATTCAATTTATTACAGACTACGGCTAAGAGCAATTAGTTTATTATTAGATTTAGCTTTCAGGAAACCTGTGCAGATTACATATGACTGGTGGCACACTGAAATTGCCGATAAGATATGATAGAATGCAGAACATTTCAGTAAAATGGTAATTGTCTTAACATAGTAGATTGAATATTGGCTTCCGGGAAACTGAATCAATTCTTTCATTACTGACATACGTTTCCTTTCCCTACCCCACAAAGATTTACTAACTGTTGGCCGCCAAGGTGTTTTTCCCTTTACCGAGTCGATCTCAATAATTTAACTAAAACTCTGCTTTGTACTTCCAATTATACATAAAAAGGAGATCCTTGGCCGTACATTCTAAATCAATCAATCAATCAATCCCCTAGAGTACATGCAACGATAAACATCCGAAAAATTTCACAATATAAAAAATCTTTAACAAAAACGTGCTCACTTATTACTAATTACTAATTTAATAAATTAATTTCGACAAGCAATATAATAATTAATTTAACAACAATAACAATAACAACAACTAAACCTCCCATTCGGTTTGATAGTCTCTATAAATACGCACACGTCTCAGAGGATTGTACAGATCGGGTTGTTAGGTTTAGTCGGTTGCATTGCTTCTCGTATAGTTTCGTCAAACACTTGTTTTAATCCTTCACGCGTTTTCGCCGAACATTCAAAATATTTTTTGGCCTTGATCGTTTTGGCCAGACCAAAACCCTAAAAATGAATAAAAAAAGAAATTATATGTTCGGACCTTGTGGACTTCATTTATACTTGTTTATATGTCACATTGCCGGTACTTGTATCCCGACGCATATCCAATTTTGTACCAACTAATATTATGGGTGAATTTGGTGCATGATGCCGTATCTCTTTAAACCATTTTAAGCTGACATTTTCGAAAGAAACCCGATTCGTTACCGAAAAGCATATCATAAATATGTCGGTGTCCGGATACGCTAAAGGTCTCAAACGATCATAATCATCTTGGCCGGCTGTATCCCAAAGTGCTAATAAAATTGGTGTGTCATCCACCATTACTTTGGCTGAATAGTTATCAAAACTAGAAAAAATATAAAAAAAAAAAAATTTGTTGTACGAGTAGTTTATATTTGTAGTTGACGATAACAAAATTAAAAATAATTTTTAGATAAATTTACACTGTAGGGATATAATCATCTGGAAATATTCCTAATGCGTAACACATGAGTAGAGATGTTTTACCAACGTTACTGTAATCAAATCGTATAATTAAATTAGGCGAACGGATACGTGAAAATAAAAATTTTAGCACACGAAAAATTTACCCATCACCCACAACAACACATTTCACTTGTTTCATTCTCGGTATTTACTAAAAATAATTTAAACGATCCAAGCCTTGGTTCCACTGATACAAATTTACGTGTGTCTTCTAAATCACTGATTTGATAACTAAACTCGTACTGTCGTAATTTGAAATGTTTAACTTTTTTGAATTCAATTTATATTTATATTTTATGTTAATAGTAGCGACATCTTTGTTCGAATAGATGAAGTTGTTTGTACGGTACAGTGGTGTAAACAAATGTAATTTTGTAATGTCATGGTAAAAATTGGAACAACAAATGGTAGTTCAGGACGAACCTTGGCGAATGGTTCAACTTAAATTATTTTGTTGTGCATAAAATTGTTGTTATAAAGTATTTAGCTGCGTTTTCATATGGCACCTGGCCTTAGTTGTTTTCTATTGCTAGATTCTAGTTGGTTAGCCTTTTGATATGTAAAATTAGCATGAGTGGATTTCGTCTCAATTAAATTGATTCTCTAATTATGACTGTATGAACCTTTTTCACACCGCAAAAGTTCTTTTGCTTGGTCTGGTTTACCATATTTCGAAATTCGTTAATTTAAGGGTTCTGTGCTATTACTCGACTAAACCATTTGACTGGGGATAAACGCTTGTTGTTTTTAGGCGGTAAATATTTACCATTTTTGATATTTCTTGAAATAATACGATTCAAACTGCAGTCGAATGCACTATTGCTTAAGACGCCACAATATTCGCTTTTTTACTTGTCAAAAGCTAAGGATAAACGGTAATTTGCTAATTTTTGAGAGCTTATGACTTTTGTAAACTCTGAAAATTGAACAAGCAATGTTTGCTCATCCTTCACTCACTGCTGCACTCGTCTATATGGTAGATGCTTCAGATACTGCCGTAGTGGCGGTACTACATCAAAGAGTGACCGAAATATCCTTTAAGGTTTTTCTCGGTTCATCTTCATGGAACGCAAAATGATTATATTGCTTATGACAGGAAGTTACTGGCGATCTACTTGGGTATTGAACATTTTATGCAGTTTTTAGTAAGGTGAATTTTTACAATATATATGGACCATAGAACTCTCATATTTGCTTTCACTCCGAAAACTGATAAAGCAAGTCCCAAATAATATCAACACTTAGACTGCATTAGGCTGTTTAGACTGCATTACACTTAGACTCTTTATGGAATTGACAACTTGGTGGCAGATACTTTATATGACGTATAGCACAACTTTCAGTTCTGGAAACTATCAATTAATTCAAAAATTTGCTCCGGAACTTGATTCCACTCAGGTGATTTACTGAGGCACATTTACCGGTTTTCCGTGGCATTTTACTCCTAGTCAATTTTGGCATAATGTTACCAATTGCCTAGTAATTGCCCATATGGTAGTTAGAAACTCGGTCATAGAAAACGATGTAACAAGAATGGCTTAATACTGTATGGCTTGCTAAAAGGCGAAAGTTTCTCGTCACACCAAATTATTGAACCCCTTCCAGTATCACAAGATCAGCATTATTGTGTCCCCTTGATCGACCGGTATACTCGTTTGCCGGAAGCTACTCCTGTTTCAGACATCATGGGGAAATGGGGCTGTGATTTATTCGGGAAAAATTTAACGTTAAGCTTTTCTTTCACAGAATTCGTGCTTACCCACTACGCTCATTCTAGGTCAATTTTTAGAGAAGGCTCATTGGATCCAACTACTAAGTTGGTTTACAACACAACTCTAAAAAGTAATATTGAATAATTTAAATCTATACACAAGCCACAAGACACTGCAACGCAATTTTTATTTCAAAAGCACTGAACGATTGCTCTTACGTATTTTGACAAACGGGTGCCCTTTTTAAATCTTTCTAAATTCCTTATTAAGCTTCCTGATCAGCTAAGCCAACACCATTCGATTGAGTAATTATCCGCTTTACTGGATAGTTTATCGAGATCCTCAGGTCTAAGTAGACTTAGTACGATCTATATTCCTATTTGTATAGCGTGGTCTGTGCACAGTTTTCATATTTGCTGTTGTGGTAAATCTAGGGCTGAAATGCGATACCTCAGTGAAGGGCTCATAACCTAAAGAGTTATTTAAGAGTGGGTAGATAGCTTGCCGCTTAATCCAATTTTACATGCAACGGCCACATCCTTTTGTTAAGATCTCAACTTTAGTGTAGCAGTCAAGCCATTGAATACATTTATGTAGCGAGCCGCTTGATTTCAACGCCTGCTTCAGTCACCTCTAAGTTAAACCATAAGTAGATAGATATTTATAACAGCCTTAGCGTCGAGAAGGAGTTTAGCAATGGTTTTTAAATTAGCAATTAATGTATGACCATTGCAGTATAACAATTACCACAGGCTACAATGAGAACAGTAAATGAGACACATTAATTATGGAGAGAAGGTTAAATCACAACGCAGACCTCTATTCTTCGACTTAAAGAAAAATGATCGATGGCCGGGTATATTTTCGGATAATCCATACCGCCCAGGTGAAAGCAGGCATTGTAAAAATTGAACGAGCAGATGCAAATCGTAACAACATACAGTCAAACTAAGTCCATACTGAAATACATTGACACGTATAGATGACATCGTCATACATCCTTATCTCTTCGATTTCATAAAAAATTCATGAACGAAAGTCCGAACTAATCAAAAAACTAATTTCATTTGTAAAACTACTGTGCACTACACACGGTATACTATTGTATAGTCAGTATTAGTTTATAATTTTTTTAACAAGTGATAAGGTTTCCTGTATCACCGCAGCATTGAATTTCGCAGAATCTCATATGGAAATCATTAAAATTGTAGCCGTTGGTGATGGGTAAGTGTACACACGCAAAAAACCATTACAAAATATAACGGTTAACATCTTTGTAAATTTTATAGAGCAGTCGGAAAAACTTGCCTCCTAATAACATACACAACAAATTTATGCCCAACCGATGACTACATACCAACCGTGTAATTATATGACACATTCTGGCAAAAGAGATAACATAAAAAAAACACAAAACTGCTCGTATATTTTTAGGTTCGATAATTATTCATCTACAGTCACGGTTGATGGACGGGAAGCTGTACTCAATTTTTGGGATACAGCTGGCCAAGATGACTACGATCGGTTACGTCCCCTTTCATATCCCGATACAAATGTTTTCTTAATGTGTTTCTCGTTGATTCAACCATCATCACTGCAAAATATTCGTATGCGATGGTATCCCGAAATTACACATCATTGTCCTAATATACCGTTTGTGTTGGTGGGCACCAAACTCGATATACGGGATAATAAACTGGATAATGAACGAAAGGGGATACGAGTTGTTTCTTATAAAGAAGGTAGTGATATGGCGCAAACAATTGGTGCGGTTAAATATTTGGAATGTTCTTCGATAACGCAACAAGGATTGCGAGTTGTGATTGAAGAAGCGGTGCGGGCCGCTCGTAAACCATATAAACCACCAGTGAAAAGAACATGCATATTTTTTTAAAATCGTAAAATTAATTTTTAACAGTTAACAGTTTTTTGGAAATGGAAAATACACTTTAGCTTAAACAGTTAAGTGTTTTTTTTGTGATTTCTACTTAATTTAATTTTGGGCCTGTGGTTGGATGCATGTTTACCGTAAAACTCCACCACAGCAACCTTGGCTTGAACCGATGTTTAGTCGCTTCTTTCGAGAAGCTAAGACACTGGGCCAGTAATTTAACCAGTATCGCTAGGAATTCTATGCCCTCAGTTATATATCTAATAGCCCCTGAGTATCATTATTTCAACAATTACAAAGAATCCAAGGTCATAGCCTCCACCAGTGGTAAGCGCTCGAAGCCACATTTTTGATATCAAGATAACTGAACAACAAGGCGGCCTTTAAAAAATCCTATCTAATAAATCAAGATTTGTAAGTCAGTCAGTCAACCAACCAATACATAATGCAACACCAGAACTACAAAACAGGCAGAGATCCAACACTAATGAAACAAATTTGTAAGTATTTTTGCCCATTTATAATATTGTCAGATCATTAATTTTCTTCGTTTCGCCATTTCTGCTCCTCTAAATTTTTCTTTAAATCAACAGTGGAATGAGTTTTCATTCCAACAGTATCCCATCTCCGAATGAGATTCAGGATGTGACAAAAATAATGATTTAGTGTCAATGACTGCACAACAACTACGAGATTATGTTGACGGTCACTTAAGGTTACGACACACAACTAATGCAAATCTTACAAGTACATCAACAACTAATTCAACACCAAACCCATCTGCATCCTTCTGTATGGTTTAACATAATTGAACAATCCTTTGAACTCTCAGGCATATGGATTGAGACAACGAAATATGAACATGCCTTGACCGCATCAGACTCTAGTCATCATGACACTTTTGTGGATCTTATTATAAGAAACAAAGGGGATCAACCCTTCACTTATTTTAAGGAAGAAGTAATCCATGTCCTAGGAGAATCCGAAAAAGCCAAATTGAACAACATCCTTCACGGTCTAACACTCGAAGATCAAAAACCGTCACAACTACTCAACAAATTTCGTTTAAACGCGGATCGGACCTTCGATGAACATATTCTACGGCTACTATGGATGAAACGTTTACCGTCACAAGTTCAAATGATTTTGACCACCTTTGAGAATGATATTCCTTTGGTTACGTTAGCAGCATGAACAGACAACATACTTGAAACCATGTCATAAAGCAGCATTAATTCGATGACTGGTATACTTCTTAAGCTACGTCTAGTGCTTGCGAGGGTGTAGAATCTACTGCTTCTAATTTCGAAATCGATGAACGAATCAAGAAACTTACCTCAATGGTTTCGGAATTTTCAAAAATTTACGATCACGTTCTAATTCTCACCAAAATCGATCGCGCTCTCCTTCTTAGAAAATAATTATCCCAAATATGATAAATGTCGTTATCACTTTAAATTTGGTAATAAAGCAAGTAAATGTGTTCCCGGATGTAAATTTTTCTCAGTCGCGGAGAATGCAGATAAACGAAATTTTTAAATTAACATCAATCACAGATGGCGGTCGTTGATGGACAATCTACTAGCCGATTACTAATTTTTATTTTTTTTTTTAAATTCAAAGATTTCGGACTTCGTAGTGAATTTCGTTGGGAGTTTATAATTGCTGACGTGTCGATACCAGAGGATTACTTCGTACAATTCAGATCCGGCCTTATCATTTTTAGAAAAGTCACAGTTACACCCAAAAATTCAAAATTAACTGACAAAACTTCCTGAAATTACAAATTGCGCTTTGAGTTCCAAATAAATTAAGCATTCGGTCATCGTTTAGAAACCAATGGACCACCAGTTTCATGTAAGACACGTCGACTAGCACCTGATGAGTTACACATAGCACGAGAAGAGTTTGAACACATGATGGCAAAAGGTATTTGTCGACCAAGCAGCGCTTGGTCCAGTCCCTTGCAGTTAGTGATTGAAAATGGAACCTGGAGACCTTGTGGAGAACACCGGGCACTAATACCGGGCAACTTGAAGGTTGTAATATATTTTCAACATTAGACCTTGTTCAAACTTATTATCAAATTCCGATTAAACCATCCGATATACCAAAAACTGCCATTTAAACTCCTTTTGGTTTATTCGAGTTTACTAAAATGACATTCGGTCTCAGGAATGCAGCGCCTGTGTTTTTGCTTCACACGAAATTAAATTTCTAAGGCATAAGGTCACAAATATGGTATTTCACCCACTCAAGATCGAAACGAAGCTATACAAAATTTTAAAGGTCCAACTGTAGTTGATCAAATTTTGATGAATGAATTCTTGAAAACTTACAAGAAAAACAGTAAAACTTCTATTAACTGGTCCTCAACATTAATACAAGCTTTCAATAATTGCAAAGAAAAATTGTGTCAAGCAACTTTACATGCACACCCCTCATCTACAGCTAGACTAGCTATAATGGTTGACGCATCGGATTAAGCAATTGGGGAGATGCACAAATAAAAGATAAAGAGCTTCGAGAATTATTATCAAGTGAAACAAGTTTGGATTTCCAACAATTACCACTTTTGTTTAACACAATTAAAACTATTTGTTGTGATGTTTCGATAGTTATACCTGGACCTTTCATCCCCTTTAGTTGTAGGAAAATGATTTTGGAATCATTTCATAATTTATCACATCCTGGTATCAAGACATCTATCAAATTATTAACTGATAATGTTGTTTGGCCTTCCATCAAGAAAGATTCAAAAATCACGACTCAAAATTGTATAGCTTGTCAAAAATCAAAAGTTTCAAGACACACGAAATCTCCTCTCGGCTCTTATAAACTAGCGTCACAACGCTTTTCAGAAGTACATCTAGATATCATCGGTCCACTAGCGCGGTTTCTGAAAATAATCGATACTGCGTGACTTTAATTGATAGATACACACGATGGCCTGAGGCTATTCCTGTTCCAGATGTGACTGCTGCCACTGTCGCATTTGCTGTCTACAATTCTTGGATGGCCCGTTTTGGTGTACCGGAATCTATAATAACGGATCAAGGTTCGTAGTTTGAATCGCATCTTTTTACTGAATCATCTTCTTTATTGGGTTTCCAGAGGAAACGGACAACGAGTTACAATCCTTAGTGTAACGGAACGATTGAACGTTGATATCAAACTCTAAACGCAGCTATCATGTGTCACAACCTACCAGATTGGACTATGGTGTTACCTTCGAATTTGCTAGGACTCCGAACTATCGTTAGTGAGGAACTTAGCACATCACCTTCAGAGCTAGTCTACGGATCCTCAATTCGAATACCTGGTCAATTTTGCCATCAGTCTTTCCTTACAGTCTTTCGGGAAGCTAGAACGTCGTTGCAACACCTGAATATAACCGAAGCCAACTTTTTCGAAGCATACCAAAAGTTGGTTAAACGATATAGTAAACGAAAGTTGATATTAAATTCGTTTACAAAAACTTTCATTAACCAACCATCAGTTAATCAACTATCCAGCAAACACATTCGTCAAATTTGTGGCACCTCTGACGAGGTAATTCGAGGAATAAAAGCATTAGAACAAATTGGATGACGACACACAACAGCATTGGTCAAATGAGACCACGAATAGCGATTTTCCAGCTTGGCAATGCTTTTTAGATTTCCTAAATAAACGTGCTGACTCATTAGAGAACTGTCAACCATCAATAAGAAAACAACATCCACGATCTAACAACATCCACAGCCATACAGTAGCCGTCAAGAAATGCTCACTATATGCAATACAGTCCACAATTTGTATGATTGTTCTTAATTTCTTTCAATCGTTTGTGTGATTCTTATATAGTCACCAGTTGTAAATCTAAGAGGTCATGCAAAAAATGCCATAATTGTCACAATACATTGCTTCACCTACCGTATGACCAATACTCTACTTTAAACCAGGCCAGATCCGATCAAAATGTCCAGGATACAGCAACCACCCAAGCTGAAAAAACATCAGTTTATTGTACTCTAACCACCGTGTAAACCTACAATTCACAACCACTAGTTAACACTGGCATTCTACAAACATAATAGATATTCGAGGAACTAATATGTTGTATACTTGCAGAGCTTTATTGGATTCCAGAAGTTTAGCCTCATTCTTCACCGAAGCGTGCATACAGAAGTTGGGTTTACCTCGTAAGAATAATCGAACAATAGTCGAGGGTCTAGGATTAACAAAAGGTTGGCACTTCCAGAGGTTCCGTGAACCTGGAAGTATTTTCACGAACAAGACCAAACACATTGTTTACCATTGACTCTCTTGTTCTGTCATCAATTACCTCACACCAACCGCAGATGCTACTATCAGATTACCAATGGCCTGAATTTAGAAAGCTACCGTTAGCACGTTGCCTAAACCAGGAGATATAGACATTTTGATTGGATGTAATCAATACCTATCTTTAATTCAAACAGGTCACATTGAAGGGGTCGTTTTCGATGCCTCAGCAAAAACCAAAACGGGCAGATCTCGCAATGATAATTTGTTTGTGGGACCATCAATCCAATAAACCCTGCAACAAATACTTCTGCGTTTCCTGTTCTATCAATATGTTATGACCGCAGACTTGGAAAAATGTTTTAGGCAGATATTAGTAACCAAACAACATACAGATTATTAGAGAATTTTGTAGAGAGGAACCATCTGATTCCATAGAAGAGTTTCGTTTGCTTACCGTCACTTACGGCATGGTGCCAGCACCATTTTTATCCACCTAAGTGTTAAAACAAATTGATGACAAAAACCAACAAAAATATCCAACAGAGATTTTTATGTTGATGACCTGATGACCAGAGCGGATACATTAGAACAAATCATCACAGCAAAAAATGAAATATCCTTTGCATTGAGATCGACCGGGTTCAATCTCCGAAAATTGCTATCCAATTGCCTACAAAACGATGAAACCTTGACCACCCAAAGTAGAAGGCTGATTGAAAATGACAAGGAATCACAATTTTCAAAGGTTCTAGGTATTTATTGGAACACAAAATTTGGTTTCTTTACTTTCAGAGTGGCATTGAAAACCCAACATACACAAATCGAGGAATGTTGTCAGAAGCTTCTAAGCTGTTCAACCCTAATGGTTGGCTTATCCCTTTAACGATCTTCGTTAAAATAATATTCCAAAGAACATGGGTAAAATGTTTTGATTGGGATGATCCACTGCCCCAAAATATCTTAGATGATTGGAAAAAATGTCGAAATCAATTAAAATTAATTGAGTCTGTGACCATACCAAGATTGCTCAAATTAACATCTAAACCTTTAAGTTTGATTGGGTTCTCAGATGCATCAAAAAATGTCTATGCTGCCGTCATATACGCTGCTTGTACCAATGAAAGTGATGGAATGGAAATAATGGAAGTGACGATGGTTTCAACCAAAACGAAAGTTGCACCAGTGCAGAAGCAAAAATAACTATACCAAAACTGGAACCCTACGCGGTACTCTTCCTCCCAAATTTAATGGTTAGGTCGAAAGATAAAAATTTACCTATGGAGCGATTCAACAATTGTGTTGCAATGGTTAGAAACACTACCACGTTCACTTGATGTTTTTGTAGGTAATCGCGTTTCGCAAATTGTTACACATTACCCCAGGAATTTTTGGCACCATATAACGTCCCTTCAAAACCTAGCCGATTGTGCATCTTGAGGCATACTACCATCCGAATTGATAGATCACGACCTTGGGGGAACGAACCAGAATAGCTTAGACTACCCGTAACCGAGTAGCCAATCAAAGTTCAACCGACAGTGGTTTGTAATTTTTCAACATCTCCATCAGTGATTGATTTTATTGTGACAAAATATTCCAATTACAACAAAATTTTTAAAGTATTAGCATATTGCAACCGTTTTATTAAAAACTGTAAGTTAAAACCTAATGAAATACTAGAAAACATTTTTAAGTCAAAACAATCATTTTCATACTGAAGTAAAGATATTAAAAGACAAGTTACCATTACCAAAAAATCATAAACTTCTTAACCTCAACCTCTTTTTAGATAAAAATGATATTATTAGAGTTGGCAGTCGAATAGAGCGGGTAACAATTCCATTTGACTTAAAGCACCCGATAATATTACCAACCGAAGATGTTGTAACATAAATCCTGGTTCGAACGACTCATGGAGACCTATTATGCGGAAATCATACACTGGTCTTTACAACACTGAAACAACAGTTCTGGATCATAAATTGTAATGTTGTAATTCGTCGTGTAATCAAAAGGTGTACAAAGTGTTTCCGATACACCACAACAAAGATTCAACCAATGATGGCGAATTTACCAACCAACCGGGTCAAGGCTATCACATTGCTGTGTTCGTGTGTTAGAACAGAAAAGCAATTCACCTTGAATTAGCTATAGAGATCTATCAACCGATTCGTTTGTTGCCGTATTTCGTCGTTTTATATCACGCCGTGGCCTTTACCGTGAAATTATAAGCGAGAATGGGTTAAATTTCATTGAGGCGAAAATCGACCTCAATGAGCTCTTCAAAATCGTAAATGACACTTAGATTTCTTGCCCAGAATCAAATCATCTGGAGGTTCAATCCACCAGCCGGCCCCCATTTTCGCGGAATTTACGAAGCAGTGGTGAAGTCTACAAAATATCACCTAAACCGAAAATTATCGGAAGCGTTACTCACGCATATGAGGAAATGACCACATTGCTGGCACAAATTTAATCTATCCTCAATTCTCGACCGATTTGTATCAGTGCAAACATTAATCAGTGATGACATTAATCCGTTGACACCGGTGCATTTTTTGATTGGCCATCCGTACACATATTTGCCTGATCCAGACATCAGCCATCTCAAAATGAACCACCTCTCGACATGGCAATACCTACTGTCACACGAATTCTGCAAAAAATATTGTCACCTTCAAGACTTCATCTATGGAATTTTAAAACAACCAGTCGTTAAATTATGAGTATTACCGATTAACGAATAATGGTTATGTACCTTTTGTGGCCGGACGATGTATAAATTACCTATATTACCAATTATCTATAAATAAATTGCCTATCCATGATGCAATACCACTATACATAAGATGCATATGATGCAGTGGTTAAAGCTGCGGTGTTTGGGACGGAAGGTACTGGGTTCGAATCCCAACGTCATGGAGCAATGCATTGCGCAGATGGATATTCAAAAAATCGCGAACCTGTATTTGTGCATCCTCGATTTGGTACTCGTTGGCTTAAAGTAAGGACGTTAAAATAATCGCGAAGGAGTTGGAGGAGCTTCGGTCCCAGAAAAAGATTGTAGGGATTAAAAAAAAAAAAAACAATATAAACATTGTTTAGTTTCGAAATTCATCCTAATCTTAAACTGGTTCTGAGCAATATTTGTAGATAGATATTAAGATTATCATAAAGCTGTGCTTTATAAAGCGGGAGTTCCAGTGATCGCGTTTGATGTTTTAATCGCAGAAGTTTCAGTTGTGCCCTTGTATACCTGACCATAAATCTTTCTTCGTTGTGATAGTTTTTCAAAGTATGAAAACGCGGCTCTGCGGAATCGAGACCCGAGGCTTTGCCATTCTTTAACTTATCGCCAGCTGAATTCTCCATTTTGTTTGTTTCATTTGTTCTCAGTCTACAATTTCCAGCTCTGATGATTGTGGATTTTTAGTATGATTCCGGACGTTTTGGCTGGTTTCTTTTCTAGCATTTAGATATTCTATTTGGCTGTTCCAGTGTTCCGTGGATATTCAGGGCAGGCTTGCCATTCATGATATTCTAGGTTTTTTTATAGTCTATGAATCATGATGTTTTAATGTGCCGCCACTCAAGCGTACGATCTTTTTGGTTTGTCTATTAAAGTTTAGTCACTAATAGCTTGCCCTTTAATACACTTTTACATATATGTGTGGGCCAAATCCTTTTGTTTAGATCTCATCTTTAGAATAGCGGTCAAGCCGTTGATTACATTTATGTAGCGATTCACTTGATTCCGACGCTCGCTTCAGTCATCCCTAAGTTAAACATCATATAACTTGGAAATCATTGGGAATTAATGTATGACCATTGCAGTATAAGACTTACCGAAGGTTACAACGGGAACGTAATGCATGCAATCATGAAACAATTATGCCAAAATATTACCAATCACTAAATGAGACACATTAATAATGAGAAGAAGGTTAAATCTGAAAGGTTAAACAAATCCAGACTTCCATTCTCCTACTAAAAGTAAAATTACTCCATACCGCCCAGGGGTTCGATTCTGTTTCGATGAAAAGAGAATGAAAAACAAAATTTTATCAATATGTTTTCATTTGCTTTTATCGTTTTGTTTTATCATGAACATCGGAAATGCGATTCCGGTTTTCCAAATTGATAAAATACATTAGTTCTGAGTTTTTTACGTATGATGTCAGTGAAAACTGTTATACATTTTCAGTTCAGTGTTATATATGTTTATATATCTAAATAAAATATATGTCAAAATTTATATTTTGTATACACAAATGTATATAAAGTTATGTCTTATAGAAAAATTAAAGCACATTATTACGATTATTATGGCTAAATTAATTATTATTTAGTAAAATTGAAACTCGTGATTGACTTTTAAAATTTGTCATTAACAGAATACACACAACACACTTATAGAATACACACATATAGAATACATACAACACACGTACACAAACATTTAGGCGCAAAAAGAATAATTTTATCATTGGCGATAAACTCTTTTCAGCAACAAAATCAAATTGATAAAATATCTCAGTTTTTCACCAAATTTGACACAAGTTTATCGTTTACCACGAAAAAGGAATCGCGATTTGTGTTTTATCGATGATAAGTTTATCAGCTATCATTATCATCGAACCGGAATTGCACCCCAGGTGAATGCAGGCATTGTAAAAATTGAAAGATGCAAACCGTAACAACATACCGTCAAACTGAGTCCATACTAAAATACACATATAGATGACATCGTCACACATCACAATCTCTTCGATTTCATAAAAAAATCATAAACGAAAGTCCGAACTAATCAAAAAACTAATTTCATTTGTAAAACTACTGTGCACTACACACGGTATACTATTGTATAGTCAGTATTAGTTTATAATTTTTCAATAAGTGATAAGGTTTACTGTATCACCGCAGCATTGAATTTCGCAGAATCTCATATGGAAATCATTAAAATTGTTGCCGTTGGTGATGGGTAAGTGTGCACACGCAAAAAAAAACATTTCAAAATATAATAGTTAACATCTTTGTAAATTTTTTAGAGCAGTCGGTAAAACTTGCCTCCTAGTAACATACACATCAAATTTATGCCCAACCGATGACTACATACCAACCGTGTAATTATTTGGCAAATTCTGGCAAAAGAGATAACATAAAAAAAAACACAAAACTGCTCGTATATTTTTAGGTTCGATAATTATTCATCCACAACCACGGTTGATGGACGTGAAGTTGTACTCAATTTTTGGGATACAGCTGGCCAAGATGACTACGATCGGTTACGTCTCCTATCATATCCCGAAACAAATGTTTTCTTAATGTGTTTCTCGTTGATTCAACCATCGTCACTGGAAAATATTCGTATGCGATGGTATCCCGAAATAGCATATTATTGTCCTAAAATACCGATTGTGTTGGTGGGCACCAAACTTGATTTACGGGATAATAAATTGGATAATGAACGAAAGGGGATCCGAGTTGTTTCCTATAACGAAGGTAGTGAAATGGCGCAAAAAATTGGTGCAGTTAAATATTTGGAATGTTCTTCGATAACACAACAAGGATTGCGAGTTGTGATTGAAGAAGCGGTGCGGGCCGCTCGTAAACCACATAAACCTGTGAAAAGAACTTGCGTATTTTTTTAAATTTGTAAAATTAATTTTTAACGGTTAACAGTTTACACATTAATTTTTAACAGTTTTGGAAATGGAAAATACACATTATCATGAACAGTTAAGTTGTTTTTTTTCATTTGCACTTAACTTAATTTTGAAGACTCCACAACAGCAACCTTGGCTTGAACCGATGTTCTCTTCTGCGAGAAGCTAAGACACTGGGCTAACTACCCGAATATTCAAAAAACGCAATTGTTAAAAGTATCAACAATAATAAATACGGATATCGTCGAAATTTAACGAGTATCGCTAGGAATTCTATGCCCTCTAAGAAACTCGATGGCCAAAAAGTTGATACCATATATTCCCTAAAACACGTTTTGAGCACGACGTCAAAATAGTAATTGGTATGACTTTAATACCAGTCCCTTAATGCAAAGCTAAGATGGCCATCATTGGCAATGCAAAGCTAAGATGGCAGTTTTTTTACAAGCCACGGATCAAAGAAAAACGAAACTAACGTTTCAACTGGGAAGGTCTGATAAACGAAGATGAGAAACCACAATATTAGACTCTTGTTAGTAATAGCATTATGGAAAACAACTACCATTCTCATGATGTGACGGGAGGTATTGAAAACTCCGATTGTTAGTGCAGTCCAAGTCACTCTAAGTATGGTACAAATTAAACCCAAAAATGGTTGGTTTGATGAAAAATATCGTCTTGCAGTTGAGCAACAGAATAAAGCCTATAAAAAAGCGCAAATAATTTTTACAATCGCACGGAAAACAAATTCGCCTTTGCTAGAAGAATAGCCAAGCAAACTGTTAGACGGAAAATGTATGAATTGTAGAATACTGAAGTCTTAAGAATACAACAACTCAGCAATGAGCACATACCATTACCTCTGCTCTGTTTATTCAAAGTACTGGGTGGGACAATGTGTTTTAAGCCTGAATTATAAAATGATTGAAGTTAAATTTTACTATAACCAGGTGCCTGATGATTTGTTTTTATGACTTATGAAGTCAATATAGCTATTATTTCTTCAAAAATAAGGAAAGGAAGATGTGGAGCAATCTTATTTAAAATTAATTTAAAATGGCCATAACGTACTATGCGATAGCAATGCGATGAAACATTTTTTTGTTGACCTACTCTGTATAAAAAAAATGGAATGAAAATGATTACCTAAAATATGATACTCGTACCATAACATTTCCAGAAAAAAGGGTAATTTTCTTCAAATATTTTTCTAACTAAGATGATTATATCCCAAGCCAAATATACACTTCTAAAATTGTAAAATATTTTGGAAAATTTAAAAGTTTTAAAATTTAAGGAAATTTAAAGTTTCTGAAATTACTCAAAGCTACATGATGGTAAACTAATCAAATTTGTTCACAACTTAGGAAAATTTAAATTTCCAAATATTTTCAAAAACCACATGATTACTTTCAAAAATGTGCCTAGTTTATGAAAATTTAAAAGCTCCCGAAATTCTCTAAAGCTACATGAGCATATCAAAACCGTAAAAAGAAAACAAAATTGAAGGAAAATTAAAAGCACTCGAAATGCTTGAAACCCATGTGATTGTTAACCTACCAAAATTGGACACAATTTAAGAAAAATTAAGTTTCCCGATATTCCCAAAAACCACAGGATGGCAAGCCTATCAAAAATGTATACATTTTGGGTAAATTTAAAGCTCCCGAAAATTTCAGAAACCACATGATGGTAAGCTTACCAAAACTGTTAATATTGAAGATATTGAATTTAAAGGCCCCGAAATTCCCCAAAACCTAATGATGATTAAAATTTGAAAATTTGAAATTTTTTTAAAATGGTTAGTCTATCAAAAAATTTACCCAGCTTAGGAACATTTAAAAGCTTCCGGAAATGTTAAACACCAAATGATGGTGAGTATATCAAAACTTTGAATATTAAAAAAAGGTCCCAAAAACCACATGACGGGTATTATTCTATGAAAAATGTGAATATTGAAAAAAATTTAAAAACTCTCGAAATTCTCAAAAACCACATAGCTTGTCAAAAGTATGCATCATTTATAAAAATTTCAAAGCTCGCTTTGTAAATTTAAAAGTTTTGGAAATTCTCAAAATTCAAATGAAAATCCTATCTAAATTGTAAATATTGAAGAAAAATTAAGAGCTCATCTTGTTTTAAGAAAATTTTAAAATTTGTAAATTTTTCAAAATCACATAATGGTTAGCCTATCAAAAAATGTACACAGCTTAGGAACATTTAAAAGCTTCCGGAAGTTTTACACACCAAATGAGGTTGAGCATTACACTTTGAATATTAAAAAAAGGCCCCAAAGTTCCCAAAAACCACATGATGGTTATTATTCTATGCAAAATGTGAATATTGAAGAAAATTTTAAAGCTCTCGAAATTCTCAAAAACCTCATGGTTAGCTTGTCAAAATTGTGTATCATTTATGAGAATTTTAAAGCTCGCAGTTTAAGAATATTTATAAATCCTGAAATTTTCAAAAGCACATGGTGGTAAGCGTATCAAAACGGTGAAATTTGTAGCTAGGCAAATTTAAAATTTTGGATTTTCCCAAAATTCAAATCAAAACCAGCCTATCTATTATAAATATAAAAGAAAAATTAAAAACTCCCAAAATTCTCAAAACCCACATGATGATTATTCTAACAACATTATGCACAATT
This sequence comes from Tipula confusa, assembly GCA_963556175.1. NCBI lineage: Eukaryota > Metazoa > Arthropoda > Insecta > Diptera > Tipulidae > Tipula > Tipula confusa. The sequence goes on along the minus strand of OY744476.1, from coordinate 202,528,319 downwards.
TAGGAAAAATAAAAAAATGTTCAAAATTGTCAAAAGCACATGTTTGGGAGCTTATCAAAATTGTGAATATTGAAGAAAAATTAAAAGCTCCAGAAATTAAAAAAAAACAAGTTTATCAGCCTTTAAAAATTGTAAATATTAAAGAAAATTAAAAAGCTCCTAAAATTCTTTAAAACCACACGATGATTAGACTGTCAAAATCGTGTTTAATTTAGGAAAATATAAAAGCTTCCAAATCTCTCGAAAGCACATGATGGTTAGTCTATCAAAATTGTGAATATTGTAGAAAATTTAAAATATTCTGGAATTCACAAAAACCACATTATGGTTAGCCTATCAAAATTGGGCACAATTTAGGAAAATTTTAAAAACCCCAAAATTCTAAAAAACCCTATGATGGTTAGCCCTTTAAAATTAAAAAGAAAATTGAAGAAAAATAAGAGCACTCGAAATGCTGTAAAATCACATGATGGTAAATCTACCAAAATTGTGTCCAGTTTAAGAAAATTTAAACTTCCCGAAATTACTAAAAACCACATGGTGGTAAGCTTATTAAATTTGTGCCCAACTTAAGAATTTTTGAATTTAAATTTCCAAAATCATAAGACGGTTAACCTATCAAAATTATGCATAATTAAGGAGAATCTAAAAGCTTTTGAAATTCTCAAAAACCACACGATGATTAGCCTATCAAAATGGTGAAATATTACGAAAACTTCACGGAAGAAGAAAAAAGTTTTTGCTGGAGAACCACCAAGTAAATTTGTCAGGTAAGAGAATTATGCAGAATTTCTTACCATGCGTTTGATCAGGTTTCTTCAATTGTGAATGATATTCATTCGGTCACGTTATACGTGTACCACATTCTCATCTCAGTAATCCAACCATTTAGTCGCCACAAGTAAATATCCCCAAAGTGTGCGGTTTGACACGAATAGCAAAATCACTATTCCCATTTCGAATTTCATTTAAATTCAAATTGGATTCGAGTTAATAATAATTTTCCAGTCTGAAAATCGATCTATAGTCCATACCATACCGATTAGACTATTGTAGTACACGAACAATATTGACCTTATATATAACACAAAGATTTTAACTATTCAGACAATACCATATGATAAAGTAAAGAGTGCAAATCAATATTGACTCAAACCTTGGAAAACGATTATATTTAAAAGTAAAATATGAACATAAACTAAATCACCTGTCGTTTTTCACATCACATCTACACAAAATTATCGAACAGATTAGATCCAATTTTGATACGTACGTGTATATCAAATACTCAGATATGAAGCATATGATAGAAATTGAGCAGTCGCAGATACACACTCGCACACATTGAAAAACTACTTTAACTTTAAATATAACAATAAAAAAATAAATGTTGCCTGATAAGAATGACATTGTGAATATATTTTACCATCGTTCTCGAGTCGTCCATCCTCTCCCTCGTCTCTAACCATCCCATCCTCCCAAGACATTTTTTTCATTTCAAAATTTTTTAATATTTCAATTTTTTCTTTATAAACGACAACAACAACAACAACAACAATGGCTTATAGAGATGAATCATAAATTTCACTTAAATTTTTCGATGGTATATAATCCTTATCAGTAGGATTACTGTTAGACGACTTTTTTATGACATCATTATATAACTATATAAAATTTGAGTTGTTCAACGAAAACTACTTGTTGACAAGTTGCATATATAGATATGATAAAAACGATTGAAGCGTTTGAACGTTTTACTATTTAACAGTCGAGTAGCTTCTTGATTGGTGTTTGAAAGCGTTAAAATCGAGTATCTACAAGAAATGGTGAGTATCAGGCCGGAAATAGTGTCCGAGTCAGTATATCCAAGATATAATTTAATTTTTGTCTGTTAATCTTGTAGATACAATTTTTAGACTAAGCATCTTCCTACACTTCATCGTAACGTTGGTAACTCACTTTTAGGCCAATGTGTAACTATTTGGCAGAAGGTACAAAACGATAAGGATATAGTTAGAGTGAAAGAGCCAAATAGAATTTTTGCAAAAATGGATGTCACATATGCGAGCCTACTGCAATAAGATAATCTGCCTCCTGACCTAAGCCACCATTGAGAGAAAGTTAAAGTTCACAAAACAACGAAAAGAGAACTTTGGAGTAAAGGAATTTCAACCCAAAACCATTCGCGACCTTTATTTAATCTGAAATGGATAAGTACCTCTATAAAGCTAAAAATAAGATTGGTATCGTACGGGAGAAGACGGTCGCTACCAAATGTTTAAAGTGTTTAAAAAACATGTGCTATAAGTGCGGCGATTTGGAACATTTTGCAGTTATATGCAACGATACAATTAAACCGAAAGTCAATAGCGATCACCAAGCTATATTCTGCGAACTTATCGGCAATATTTCTTTTAGCAACAGATAAGAAGAAAGTTTCACAAGTACTACTACTTAAATAAGTGCCGATGAGGTCACCGTTTGACTCCTTACTTTAAAGTTTAAATGGACAGTAGATATGGAGAATTCGACTGTTACCAGTCTTAATTTTTAGCAGTGTGACGTCAAAAGGCTACTTCTGACATAATTTTTTTAAGTACGGACACAATGAAACCAGAAACGTGCTTAAGAAGACAAAATCCATCAGTAGGTTTAAACAGCAATTTAAAGTAGCGAACATCTGGATTGAACACACCTAATATTTTCATGCCTTCAGTGTATTAGAAGAAAGATTACCTAACACTTCTGCTGACTTTGAGTGAGACAAAAATGGCTAAATTACTCAATATGATGCACGTTAAATAAAGATGACAAAACACCTTTACGTTGAAATTGAGGTGAGCATTTCAAAGAGAGAGCAATCAAGCAATTATGGTTACAACGATTACCAACGCAGGTGTAAATGGTACTTATGCCTTTTGAAAATGACGTGAAATTAGCAGTTCTAGCAGCAAGTGCAGATAAAAGGTATTGCGTCTTTAGCATTGCCATTAGCAACACCAAATTATACGAGTTTAACCATTAACTCTGTGGAGCAAAAATTAAGTAGAATCGCTGATTTCGATCGAAGATAATAATGGAACTTTTCAAATTCATTGAAAAAAAGTCTCGATAACATTTAAATTCCAGAGGTGATTCTAAGAACAATTTTCGGGATAAATCTATATATATACAAGTTCAAGTGAATATTTTTACCATCGTAAATTTGATGGGAGGGTGGAAAAATGTATCACGGACTGTATTCCATTCATAATTTCTCACGATTATTTCTCCGAATTTTTTAAAGTTAGCTACAAACACTTCTTTGGTTAAATTGTTTGCAGCTAATGGTACCTCAGTTAAGGATTTTGGTCGCAAATATTAAAACAATCTTTAGGTTTGAGACTTGAATTCCTATGTGAATTTTCTAAAAGAAAAAACTGGCTTGCTGGTTGATATCGAAAAACAGAGGATCATTGACCCGTTAACCTCTTTGTTCTCAATTTGCGCAATGTCAATCGGTGAGCTAGATCTCTATTAAACATTGACAAATTTTCTAGAAATTTATCAGTTATTGACGCAATTTTCGGAAGCCACACACGGCCATTGAAACTTTCAACTTATTAAACATTCAGTGACTCATTGATTGGAGTTAGCCTGACCGCTCATTTACAGCAAAACTCGGCGTTAGGCTCCAAACAAATTACAAATGGCGAAAAAATGCGTTCTATAAATTGGCTTAGCAACAATTCTTGGTCCAGCATAGTACAAATCGCTAAAATATTCTCACCTCCAGGATTTATTATTCCAGTTGGAAGGCTGCAATATTTTTACAAACTTGGTTAGTGATTTTCCGAATACTGGAAAAATTGTAGGAATCCAGTTGGTTGGTCAAAAGTTGGCTGTTCGTTAACTGTAAAGATAAATTATGTTAAGCCACCTTACTAAACCATTTATTAATGATTGATGCATTAGAATTTGCAATAGAAGCAGTGGTTCAGTAGTTAGTTTTGGATACTTTGCAACAACTCAGGTTTTTCTTCCTACGCCTAAGAGAAAGACAATAACCATAAAGTGCTTACAAGAAAGAGCTTAAGACACATTAAACATTTTTGTTCTAGGTCGCGAGTTCACTTTGTTCACCGATTCAGTAATGTAACCATGATGAAAATCGGCCAACGGACATCGCACAATTAATTATTGTAGATACAAATTTGTCCCTGATATCAATCATTATTTTGATAAAGTTTTACACACTGATATCAGGACAATGATATCATCAAAACTACAACTACCCATTTACATGCTCTTGCAAGTTGATTTAATAACAGATAAATCTCGAATAGTTGACATTGCAATAATGTCTGCAGTCGATTGGCAGTCATCACTGATAAGCCATTCTCTGGTTTGGCTAGTGAAACGAAAGAGGTTGTTTTTGCGTAAGCAACACAAATTAACGACTTTATCTGAGTATTAGAAAAATATCGATGAATAGTCAGATGAAACAGTGCAAAGTTATAATTTACAGTTTAGAAATCTGTCAAAGTCATTGAGGATTTAAACATTTTAAACGATTTTGAATTATGGGTTATAAAAATGGGAATTGTAGGTTTCATTTATGAGGCCCACTCAATTAAAAATATATTTGTTAAATTTAAAACTGCATTTAAAATACACCACTGTAATTTTAATGCTCCTAGATGTTTTCAATACGAATATAAATATGAATATGAATATGAATATGAATATGAATATGAATATGAATATGAATATGAATATGAATATGAATATGAATATGAATATGAATATGAATATGAATATGAATATGAATATGAATATGAATATGAATATGAATATGAATATGAATATGAATATGAATATGAATATGAATATGAATATGAATATGAATATGAATATGAATATGAATATGAATATGAATATGAATATGAATATGAATATGAATATGAATATGAATATGAATATGAATATGAATATGAATATGAATATGAATATGAATATGAATATGAATATGAATATGAATATGAATATGAATATGAATATGAATATGAATATGAATATGAATATGAATATGAATATGAATATGAATATGAATATGAATATGAATATGAATATGAATATGAATATGAATATGAATATGAATATGAATATGAATATGAATATGAATATGAATATGAATATGAATATGAATATGAATATGAATATGAATATGAATATGAATATGAATATGAATATGAATATGAATATGAATATGAATATGAATATGAATATGAATATGAATATGAATATGAATATGAATATGAATATGAATATGAATATGAATATGAATATGAATATGAATATGAATATGAATATGAATATGAATATGAATATGAATATGAATATGAATATGAATATGAATATGAATATGAATATGAATATGAATATGAATATGAATATGAATATGAATATGAATATGAATATGAATATGAATATGAAAAACATTTACATTTAGTAAATATTCATAAATTTTACAATAATGTTTCGATGTCATATTAAAATCGTTATTTGTAATATAAATTGTAATGCAAACCCTGCGGCATCCAATTAAACTAAAATAAAATTATAATTAAAATATTAATTATAGATACGTTATATCTAGATGTATAGCAATATATTTGACATGCACTATCTAAATTTATGCATAGACTGCTAATGGTTTAGTGGCTACATTGTTAAATTTTCATTTATACAGATGACAACAAGTAACAAATAAAATTTAAATAATATAAATCAACGCTGTACCAGTTCTGTCGAATATGATCAATTCTAGAAATTATAGAACCCCGAACAAAATCCTATTACTGCTTGATATGCGTTCTTTACCTATGTATATGTACCGTCTCTATGTAATCCACCTTGAAAGCTGTAGGCAAATAGATTTATTCATGTTTCGATTTTAGAGTTATTTTTTTTAATACACACACGCATTGATATAACCACATTGAATATATAGGGTATTCCAATATAACTGCCTGCTAAATTGTTGTGACATAAATATTTAGTAATCTTTCATGGGCAACACTGAAATTTGATAAATGGAGAACTCTTTATTATTCAAACGATGTCATAAAATTCATCGATGATAATGATTATTGCTATAGGCGACTCAAGAAAATATTCTTTAACTTTTATTTTATTTTCATTTTCCGATATTCCGTACATGAAAATTTATTCTAAAATGGAAAAACATTTGTACAATCGCCCATTGCTTAAAAATACATCAACTTTATAATGTATGATAATGTAAAATGGCAAAACTGTTCGAAGAATTTTTTATTTCCAATTTGCATATTTGAAAGTGAACACTAATTTGAATGCATATGCATGGTGCAAAAGGGATTCTTGATATAAAAAATTTGCAACAAAGTTTAAATTTCTTACTATCGATTTTTTATTTCCTTTTATGGTGAGATACATTTTCCGGTATACTTTCAACGGAACAAGCATATCAAATAGCATAAAGTAATTTGAGTAATACAAATTTTTATATTTTCTCCATGACTTGTGCAATTTGAATGTGTTTATAAATCAAATCGAATTCAATTCCAATTTGGATAAAAGGAAGTTGAATTATGTGAATTCAAAATCTAATCGCTTTGTTTGATTTATATAGAAACGACAATTCTAATGAATATTCCTAGCATATGTTTCAATTTATTTATGGCTAAAGCTCTTCTAAAACGAGGTTGCCAAGTCTAAAAGACTTTACTCATTAAAAAAAAGATTAAAAAACAATATGTTGCTATTTTTGAAAACTGATTCGTGTCTATTTATTCTTTATAATCCCTCACAGGCTTCGTTAAGGTCTTTGTCCAGTGGCCTTTAAATTTATTTTTTAAAGATACCTTATTTGACAAAATTTCTAGAATAAAGTAACGGCCCGTCATATAAGTACAGCATAATATAAATACACATAGATCTACCTACCATCATAAGAAAAAAACAGTTTAGATAGAATGTCGTCAACATTTAGTATAAATATATGACATTTAGGCGATTATACATAAATAAATATTTTAATTATTTTAAAACGATACCAGCGACATCTAGCACATCAATGGGCTAACATACCATGGCAGTACTATGTGTATAACATATAGCTTAATCGTCTTACAACAAATCCTTATATCGGGACTGGCATCGTCAGGCGTTGCACCCAATCGAGTAACTAATATAAAAACCAGGTCTCGATTTCTAAACTTATGAAATTTCAAGTCACTTGCCTGATCCAACTTTGATTCCTCACATATTCGATTTATGAATAAATTAAATCTACAGATCCAAATTTTTTTGAGTTTGATCAAATAGATATGCTATTATAGGTGCTGATGTATTTTTTCATGTGTTAGGCGAAGGAAAATGTGTATCGTATCTAAAAAACAAATAAAGGCGAATAAAATTTTAGTACAAGAAATTTAGACAACATTTTGGAAGCTTAAAGCACAAAACACCTAGAAAAAAGTCCAGAAAAAATGGCTTTAGAAAATTACTTTTTGTCAAACGTGCAAAGATATTCCAAAGACCATTTTGTTGTGAAGCTCTTTTCAAAGATATATCAGCAGGGCGAGTAAATTAGCAAATATAAAAGGTGCATTATAAGAATCTTTAACTTTCTCACAAAAAGGAGATAACTGAAACATATCTTCCAATAGCTAGTAATAGCATCTCTTTGAGACATTTTAACCGGACTCCGAACAAACAAATATATGTACAAGCTGCTGCCATTGGAAAATTGAATCGTCGGTGCTTGTTATGGTAGATGATCCTAACTAGCAGAGAATTATATGCGGCGCAGCAATCCAGATATTATAAGTTGAAACACTTAAGATAGAAAACTGTTACCTATGTTTCTGAGCCAGTTTAAACAACTTACTTTTACTATGTGTTTGCCATTAAACAACATAAATGACGATCCTGCTGACTGGATTCCACCAATTTAATGCTAAAATTATAAATGGACATAATAAGCTGGATTCAATATAAATAAAAGGAGTGGTAAATCAGTGAAAAAAACCAAACATAATTTTCGTTTATGCTCAACAGAAAAATTGTTATATGTTAGTTCCTACCGACATAGCAATGCGAGGTTTGTTACCATCCCAATTACTCAAATACTGCGCTATAAGACTGGCCTGAAGCAACCAAATTTACTATGGTCAAAGAAGAAATAATTTATAGCGACCAATGACGCAGATTCTACTTAACTTTCACATACGGAAGAAATCATTATTCAATATGTTCAGCTGATAAGGCAACTTCCTCAACTGATGGGAAACAAAAATGTCACGTTTGTAACTATCATAACTATCATAAACACTTAGAAACTATCTTAAATTCTTGACTGATCACAACATAATCGGCAAACGATGAATCATGCTATACTTTAACTCCTGGTAATTTCTTGATTGGCGCATCCATAACCAATCTACCAGAACCGTACGAAGTATAAATTCTCCGATAAAACTATCAAAGATGTTGGTCACAAATCAACATAATGAACAATTAACAGACAAAATGGAATGTACGCAAAAATAACCGAGGATTATTGGCCGAATTAAAAAGGCTCATCCAAGCGAAGATGATCACGTCAAATTCGTGATAATTAAAACAGCAAACAGTAAATAAAATCATCCACCAAACAATGTGGTTTTAGTTCTAATGGAAAAAATTTAAAGATAGTATCCTTAATTCGAGTCACTTATCATTACTTATCATCAATTATCTTCACTTATCATCACTTATCATCACTTATCATCACTTATCATCACTTATCATCACTTATCATCACTTATCATCACTTATCATCACTTATCATCACTTATCATTACTTATCATCACTTATCATCACTTATCATCACTTATCATCACTTATCATCACTTATCATCACTTATCATCACTTATCATCACTTATCATCACTTATCATCACTTATCATCACTTATCATCACTTATCATCACTTATCATCACTTATCATCACTTATCATCACTTATCATCACTTATCATCACTTATCATCACTTATCATCACTTATCATCACTTATCATCACTTATCATCACTTATCATCACTTATCATCACTTATCATCACTTATCATCCCTTATCATAATTTATCATCACTTATCATCACTTATCATCACTTATCATCACTTATCATCACTTATCATCACTTATCATCACTTATCATCACTTATCATCACTTATCATCACTTATCATCACTTATCATCACTTATCATCACTTATCATCACTTATCATCACTTATCATCACTTATCATCACTTATCATTACTTATCATCACCAATCATCACTTATCATCTTTCATCACTTATTATCATTTGTCTTTATTTATTATAACATTTTTATATATTTCGGGATCGGGTCTGAAAAAAATCTTTAAGTAGAAATCTTTTAACATAAGATACGGATAAATGATATTCAATCTGTCCCTATGAATCTTTTTAATAAAATATAAATGTTTATAACACCTTTCAGTGAATAAATCAATGTCCAAAACTCTTTTTCCACCCACCTATAAATATTTCATCATAGTATATCCATCAGATTATTTACCATTCTTTTGATACTAAGCTTTGATATTAGGCACAAAGAAAAAAAAACATTAACCTCTTTTCCAGTTGATTGTGTTAGCTAAAATTTATAAGTTTGCGTATAAACTTTTTATTTGGCAATGATTTTGTACAAAGTGAAATGAAGGACACACAAATTGGGACGTGCTTTTCATTCAAAAATATTTAAAATTCTGTTTATTCGCAAATATTTGAACTGACACCATATTCATTGTTATGACTATGTGGGATGGTAAATATGGCATCGATTTAGTGTAGTTCTCATTTCGAGACGTTTAAGATTATTATGGATTGTCATAATTTAAAATAAATTATTTATTGTTCTTATGTATATATAATAAAGCTCATGTGGTTGAGAGGAATTCACAAGACTTGCAGCTAGAAAGCGGGTCTAAGGATATACTGAATTCACACAGATATTTCAATATGGTCGGACCAAGCAACATTGTCAACACAAACAAATCTCCAAAATGGATGTAAATTACAGATTCATAAAAAATTATTTAACACGAAAATTAAATGAAATAACCGTTAAAATGACGTGAAAATGCATGAAATAGTACCTCGAGGACGATAGATGATTCTTTTTGGCCTTTAAAACCCGATTATTTTTTTATAAATTACGACGCGACACTATTTATCACCCTATATGTGACAAATCGACAATTGTGGTTTGAGTCACAGACTAATTTGAATATAAAGAAAGCATTTATAAAATAAGAAGGGAGATATTTCCAATTGTTTGCCAAGACATTTATGAACGCGATTTAAGATTAAAAACAAAAACAAAATTTTGGTCGTAAACATTTACATATTTAAAATTTTGAATAGGAAATACCTGAATTTTGTTCTCGATGTATAAGTATGATATGGTGTGAGTCAACATTTTTATTTGCATACTGGTGTAGGCGCATATTATTAGCGAACAAGATGGTTCAATAGTAATTAAATTGAAATGAACCGAAATACTGGGGTACGAATGAATTGATATTAGTTTTATAACCGTTCACTGTATCTAATATGGTTTTTGTATTGTAACAGACAAAAACAAAAAAAAAAAACTTGTAAGTAACAAAAAAAAAGGTATAGACATTGGTGAAAATTTAATTTGGTAAATGGGAAGGAAATTTATGTTGGTACTTAAAAATGTTCAAGAAACGATAATTTTTTTTTTTTTATATTTAGATGAGACAAAATAATTTGTACTGTCACCATACTATGATTCGATGGTGTGGTAAAAGGATTTTGTTAACATTTTCGTGGAATTTTATTTTTAGAATTTTGAGAGGTGAAAATTTATTAAGAACAAAAAAAAGTGTAAAATATTTAAGATACTCTCTGCGGAGTACTGATTCAAGTCAAGCGAATTGCCAATCTTATTTTTTAAAGTAAAAAAAAAGTTATACAGTTTAATGTTAATTAAACTGAATACAAATCGTATATAATTATTAAATTAAGAACTTTCTTATACTTTCCTAAGCGGTTATACAACTTATGTGTGTTAAACAATGGCCAATATAGTTGTATTCTGGCCTAGACGATGGTTTAGCCCATGGATTCTCCAGCATGTGGTCATTCCTTTACATCCCTCCTTCTGGTGTTCGAACTTGCTGCCTCTTTACGAATTTCTCGGTGGTATTACGTTTTCAAAATTATGAGAAACATCTTGAGTTTTTGGTGCTATCTAAAATTATCAATGATTTACCATTATATTGGTCGAATCGATTTGTTGCTTGGTGCTAAGATTTGCTTTGACATTTTCACTAGGGGAAAATTGAAATATGCCAAGAATTGCCGCCATTCCAAGCATCAGTCTTTGGATACGTAATTTGTGGAGGACGAATGGGACATCCATAATTTAATCGGTCTCGTTGTTGTGCTGCAGTGTCGATGAGATACGGAAGGAAGTGCAAAAGTTTTATGTCATGGAAGACATAAGGCCGAGAAACAATTTTTTTCTTGAAGAGAAAGCTTGCGAAAGTCATTACGTTGCAAATGTTAGACGTGAGGTGACCGGCAGGTATAGTGTTGCTCTTCCCACCAAATCGAATATTGCAAACCTTGTAACTAATCAACAAAATTCATTAAAACAGTTTCTCTATTTGGAGACAAAATTCACAACGAATCCCGAATTAAAGCATTTATACTGCCAGTACATTGATGAATATATCACACTAAATCACGCTTTATCACGCTGTGATAAAAGAGAATTCAACCATCACCAAACTTCGATTATCATTGAATGATTGTTTAATGATGGGGATTTATTATCATTGATACTTCGTTTTAGAAAGTATCAAATTGCCATAACGGCAGATATAACAAAAATGTATCGAACTTACATGAATTGGATCGTAGGCTGCATCAAATATGGTGGCGTAAAAATTCAACTGATCCTCTATCTATATATCAGCTTAATACCGTCACGTATGGTACCGCAAGAAATGGGGTAATGCGAGTGCTCCATTTCTTGCGATTAGATCGCTGAAACAACTGGCAATCGACGAGCACGAAAGCTTTCCGGAAGTTTTTCAGATGCTAATTGAAGATTTCTATTTCGACGATTTGTCGTCGAAGGCAGATGACGTCGCAGAGGCAAAACGACTGAAATCAGATATGGTTGCTTTGCCCGCTAAGGGGGGCTTTGAGATAACGAAATGGTCGTCAAACAATAGAGAAATGGTTCCTGAACAAAAAGAATTCGACATCGGCACGTTGGGAATTCTGTGGAATTGCAATACCGACAATTTGCTTAACCAAGTACAGAGTCGATACTGATTTTAAAAAGCAAACAGTTTTATCAATCATTGCACAAATCTTCGAACTATTGTTCGTCACCTTCAAAATATGCCATATTTGTTGCTAATCGCGTGTCTCAAATTCAGGATGTAGCTTCACCTGAAATGTGGGCGTATGTACTATCCAAATTAAATCCTGCTGATGTGATATCGCGTGGATTAATACCTTCAGAATGAAAATTGTGAGTTGTGGTCGAATGGGCCTTTTTTCCTCTCACAAGATGATAGGAACTGGACGATTTGGAAAACAAGTTCGATGAAACCTGATTTTGCGGATGCTGAATGGTCAAAATCCAATAGTCTGTTGGTTGGATTGGTGGCAAAAAAAGTTTCGTAGACCGGTTTTCCAATTATAACAAATTGGTTAGAATAGCTGCACTTTGTTTGATGTTCGCAGGAAATACCAAAGTAGATAAACAAAATCGTCAATTTAACGATCTGTCACTGCAAGAAATCGACAGTGGTCTGATGGGTATAGTGAATTATGCGTTAGAAATGAAACAGTTGTGGACTATCAGATCGGTTCAAAAACAAAGCTCAATTTGTAAGTTAAATCCATTTTTCGATACAACTGGCCTCCTTCGGGTTGGGGGTCGGTTAAAAAATTCCATTCTACCGTATGATGGAAAATATTCAATTTTATTGCCATCTGACAATCCATTTACAGTCCTTTTAGTTCAGAAGGAACATGTCCGAAATTTACATGTCGGACCACAAGCATTACATTGAACGTTGCGTTAAAGATTTTGGATTGTCGGCGGGCGAATTTGTATCGTAAGGTTGTGCATTGGTGTGTTTTTTGTTTCCAAACGAAGGCAAGGTTAATCCAGCATCTCATGGGTGTGAATTTAAATTTTGCGTTGATGAAGGCGTGCAATGGAACATAACCCCTCCTAGATTTCCACACTTTGGAGGTTTGTGGGAGGCCGTGGTTAAAAGCGCTAAGTATCACTTGAAACGAATCATTTCATATCACTGCACGTACGAGGACTTAAACACCTTGATTATTCAAATAGAAGGGTGACTTAATTCAACGCCTCTGACACCTCTTTCCAATGATCCCGCTGACTTCACTGTCCTGACGCCAGGACATTTTTTAATCGGCATGCCTCTTAATTCTCTTCCGGAAACTAAGCTCTTGTAGTGCAGCCACGCCTAATGTGTAATTCTTTGCTTGGTGCGAAAGGATCTATAGATCTTCAGGTCTTAAGAGGTTAAGCACGTTCTTTGTTCCCATTTTTAAAATGTTGTCCGTGTACAATTTCCGAAGTTGATTTTGTGATGAATCCGATATGGTAATCCGAGGCCTTTGATTAGGGTTCATAACTTTAATTGTTTTTATGAGAGCAACTTGTTGGCCTGCTGCTCAACCCGCTTATTACGTATGTGGGCCACGTATTGGAGAGAATCTTAAGGCACCCAGTCCTACCTTAAACACATGTATATAGAGAGCCACTTGATACAAGGCAGACGCCTACTTCAGCCGCACCTAACCTGGAGAACAGACGCTGATTTGGTATTGGTTTTGAGGCGCCAATGACTCACCCTGACATGTAGTGTACATGACTATAAACAGGATTTCCCCTGCTTGTCTCCACTACACTACCTGATTGATTTAGCGTGACCCAGGGAGCACCACAAGAAGGTATGAATTTGGACTTCACCCCCCTTCGTGGGACTCCTATTGATTTTCAGACAGATATCCTTTGTTTTATTGGTCTCATGTTGTCTTTGGCATATGATACTCTCTAATATTTTACTAGCTGTATCCTGCAAGCAGATTTGGCGGTATGATGATGGATTTTCTTACGCCTCCATTCATTTCAGCAGAAGTACTAGCCACTTTACTTTCCATGACACAGGGAATAATCTTCCTATACAGTAATATACAAGTAGCAAGCCACTCCGGATATGCACAAAGCGCCGTTTTACAATGAAGCATTGTCAACGCTACATTGGAAAACTTGTAAGGACCGGAAGGCTTGTTGTTCCCACTTTGCCACATGTTTTTACAACTTCTTCTATTAACATATGTGGAATTAGTTCGCAATGTATTGAGTTTTCTTGATTGCATTCCTAGTTTTTATTTCCGATTCGTACGCGACATATTTACGGCCATTTTATACAAAAGATAGATGCATTTTTACAAAAATAGAACCCCTTAAATCACAACATCAAATCCACAATTGAAATAGGAAAGATCGTAAATTGACATTTTTTTTTCAATTGGCAAAATTCTTCATTTATCTGACTCCTGTTCCATAAACCCCAACTATTGCAATTCCGTATGAATACTCTAACATCATATTATACCGCACAGGTTAAAATAAGCACTCGTGCTGATCCAACAACAACTATATTATGAATATAATATAATAATACAATATAATATTCCATTTTATGTTGTCTACGATTTGTTCATGTTGCGGCTATGCAACATGATAATAATACATAAATTAGATGTTTGGGGACCTTAAATATCATCGAACATGGTAAAATGTCAATGCAACAGGCCAATTCTCAAGATGATCGTTGTAAAATGTTAAGATATTTTTTTTCCACAAATTTATTGCTACATATTTACCTATGTTGTGTGCTAGAGCTTTGTGCTACATCGATGTATTTTTTTATGTAAATAAATTTAGGTCTCTAAATTGTACATGAGATCTAAATATTTTGTTGTTGTTGTCGTATATGCCTTAGAAATAAGCCCATTCAAATTGAGAAATTTTACTGTAAACCAAACATTTTCAAAATTTGGATAATGCATGATTATCTAAATCCCAGCCATTTGAAAACTTTCAAATTCTATTAAGTCAGTTTTTGTTTAGTGTTTTGTAAATGTTCTTAAAAATCTCACTAAGTTCAAGCTACAGACCAATTGTTCTCCATACTTCAGTTCACATATTTTTTCGATTCTTCATACGAGTTTGTATCCTCTAAAGTTCAAGACTCTTACAATTTTCTTACGGTAGATACAGTAACGTAAAAAATGGCCCTGCAAAGTCTACCCCAACTGTATATAATGGTGGTGCGGTACGAACACGGTAAAATTGGAATTTTCCCATTTGTTGAAACATTGGAATTGGCCGTCCACTGTATCCTCGAAACGTCTTTTTTACACAAAATCATTTCGTATACAGAGGCTAATAGTAATGACAGACGGCAGCCAATAGTGTTCACGTGGGCCGGCGTGTAATTAACGTTTATGTTAATTCATGTGAATTATGTAATATGATAAGGTGTTTAGAGAAATATGGCAAGGCGACCGATGAAGACGACCATCGATTCTAATGAACTTGTTGTTGTCAAGAAATTACAAAAGCGATCTTTGCTACACGAATTTTTTCTTCTTCAATCCTTTATATTTGACCATAACCGTCTTTCCTGGAATTATTCTAATTATTAAGTTAAAATCTCGGTCCAAGTTTTCTAATTTCAGCGGTCCATACATAAACGAAGATTAGAACGTTTGGAAGCGAAAGAGCAACCACAAATCAACACCGACGTGCAGACAAATATTGTGGAGAATGTATTAGAAAACTATGAGATCGTCAAGAACAAGCCGATCTATCGGGCTATTCTCCAAAGCTTACGACAGAAAATAAGGGGGACTGTTGATTCGGCACCAGAGACTAGCGTATGCTGGAACATCAGCTTAGTAGACCAACGCAGAAAAATAAAATTCAAAGACCGGCAACTCTACCCGAGGCCTATTCATCCTGTTTGGAAATAAAAAATCTAAATTTCTGAAATTTAGCCATACACGATAGAAGTTTTAACAGCAACAATGTAGTCACAGTGCCAGTCAATCAAATTTATTCGCAAAACAGATTCAACCAAGAACCACCAAGACCGCTTCCAAGGTTATCCCTACCGCAAAGAAATGTGTGATATATGGAATTAATGATCAACGGCAGGACGTTAGATTACCACAACGACCACCGGGATATGAAATTAATCAAACCTTTCAACGTCAAATCAGCAGTGGGTGACATACCAATAAAACACAAAATAACAGCACCTGTATTTAAGAGATTTGGAAATGATACCCTAGTGGACTTCTTCGTGTTACCTGGCTTGACCTCATTCGACGGTATAATCGGTGATGACACCTTAAAAAAGGTAGAAGCCATAATAGATAGGAGAAAAACCATATTCACAATCTCTCCAGGTGTCAGTATTCCATTGATGGAGAAAATCTCGTCCCAAGTGAACAACATTGAGGTCAGAGATAGCCATTTGAATGGAGAAACGAAGCTAAAATTGAAAACATTAATCAATGAGCTCTTACAAATTTTTCGACCGATCAATGACAAACTCACCATAGACTACCAAAATAACAGTGAAACAGACATCGGGATAATAACAACCATTATGTTAGCAATCATCATCTCCATAGCATGCATGAGATACCAGAAAAAAAAACAAACTGGTTTGGCTTCCTAAAAAAGGAACCGCAACTCCAGTAACACCACACCTGGGGATACAACCAATCAACTTAGACTTCTAATCCACGAAACGAGGATTTTTAAAGGGGGAGGAGTCATGTCATCAATTCATGCCATACACATTTAATGGGAAATCATCAAACACATGGAATATGCATTAGAGAATTTTGGAGAGAATGCCGATTTAGCCGATTGGTCAGATTTGCATAAATTAATTTATAGTAAGAAGCTTTTGACGGGAAATGCTAAATTGTTGATTGACAGTTGCCGAAATATTAAAACATGAACACAATTAATAGATGTATTGCGAAAAGAGTTCACGGTGAAATATACAGTGGCCCAAATTCATCAAAAACTTGCAAGACGAATCCAAAAACCAAATGAAAGTTGTATCGAGTAGATGTCTACAAAATGAATGGAGTTGTAATATTGGGTGAAATCGATGAAAGATCGCTCTAACCCAGTATAACATTTCGGGTAAAGACGTTTATGAAACGTTAGGATCACCCACAGTTGATTTCTAAAATTATGCAGATTTCTGTTATTGGCTTTGATCATGTAAATACCAAAGGTATGTTTCAGTTAGAAACGCAGTTAGACAAATTAGCCACAGCAAAAGTTTTCAGTGTACTGGACCTGAGAGATGCTTTTTCCCTGTAAAAATAGAACATGAAAGTCGAAAGTACACCACATTTATTACAGATTCAAACCAATATGATTTTACAAAAGTACCATTTGGGCGATTGATAAGGGAAGTGTTCCACGACACTTATCATATTGATTTAATTGGCCCGATGACCATTACAAACACAAATTACAAAAAAATTATTAGTTTTAATTGATGCTTTTTCAAAATTTGTGTGGATTTATCCAACAAAATCCATAACCACCAAACAAGTCATAAACCGATTGTCTGTACAACAAAGAACTGGATTTATTTTAACATCTCACGTGAAGAAATATCTCAGGTCGAGAAGAGTTCGAATAGCAGGCTCATTTTGCCTTCGATAATAGTGCAGCGATTCCGGTTTCGACTGTTATTCTCATACCACAAATATGTAAAAGTTTAGCTGAATTTGGCTAGAAATCTGGTAACGCAAAAGGTGTCACAAGCGAGAAGTAATCACAAAAAGGTTACAGAAGAGTTTTGGCATGTTAAAAACGGGGGTCATAGCATTAAGACGTCTTCCAACATTTTTCCCAACACTTTTTTAGGAAAACTGTTAACGTACATCTTGTGCCAAAATAGGACAGCAAATCGGATCCTTCAAAATATGGCCAATCGCTATCGACATAGTGCTTTCCAAAGTATTTGAGATCATTATCAATTTCCATCTGGTGAAATATTTGGAAGATACTCATCTAATTTCGATCGTCAGTATGATTTTCGTGGAGGGTGTTAAGCAGGTTACTTAATTAATGTCACATTTGAACAATAAAACAGGTGCATTGTACCAGTCTAGTGAATCACAATTCACTGCGCTCAATATCTCGAACGGTTGTTGGAAACCCCAAAACTACGAATCAGGAACCTCATGAAGATTCTTGTAAAGGTACTTAATACTTATAGAGACAATTGATTTGGTTATGACAAAACTCCAATAAAATCACTTACATAAATAATCAAGTACAATACTTTGGAGATTTGACCTAACACATTTAATAAAAATTTATTTTCAACCTAACTAACGAGAAAAACATAGAAATTTTCAATTCGACCCTTAAATTTATTGGCATTTGTATGTGAAGGGGTAACGTAAAATTTCCAGGCATCATACAAATTATAGTCTTATGGGATTTACTTTTTTGATTGGTGTTTTGAATATGTGAGGCACACAAAATCTTTCATGCCTTCGTTTTATATATATATATATATATATATATATATATATATATATGTATATATATATATATATATATATATATATATATATATATATATTTATATATATATATATATATATATATATATATATATATATATATATATATATATATATATATATATAATAGAATGCACTCATGCTGATCTAACTATTTTTTTGTAGAACTGTATAGTTCCATTTTATCTGCAGTATTTTCAATTTAAACTTTTTTGCCATAAATAAAAATTTAATAATTTTTACTAAATCAGCATGTTACGGACATTTTACTATGAGCTAGAATTCGATTGTCCAATGGTCCAATCAACTGCCACAGTGAAATTTTTTTTTTCGTTTACACACAAAACTTTTACAAATAATGCCAAAAGTAAATTGTGCGATGTACTCCAGGTGTTGAGGTTGCCAGAGACTTTGTTCGGTTTTTGAAGTAATGGCTCGTTTGTGAGCTGTAAAGGTTGGAAAAAACTTTCTTCGAGAAGAATGAGACTGCTTTTCAGGATACGCAACTAAACTATTATAATCCGTCGCTGACGGTTCAACTTTATGAACTTATAAAGTTGATCTCGTCATAGCATGTTTGGCTTGATAAGCTGCTGCCGATAAATTGCTGTAGTTGTCTACTCAAAGATGGCTTAGAAAAACTACACAGATCGTTTCAAGTCAATTAGCAGCTATGGTGGGATTGTATTTTTCGAAATTGCGAGCCCTTAAAAATAGGGCAACCATTCAAAACCAAAGAACATGTTTAGATATGGAGTATTGGGTATCTATCTGGCATAGTGATTTATATAGCATTCAGCCGGCAGTAATCACAACAAAGACGCCAATCACTTCCTTTCTTTGAGACCATAAGAAGTGGAGGTCACACACTTGATTATGATAAACAACATAATCCCAGATTTAACATATGATCAAATTCTAGTTTGGCGGCTAATTTGTGCGACTTAAGCTTCTAGGATTATTTGGCTAAAATGGAATTAAAATCGTTATCAATAACAAAGTGTAAGAAGGTGTCGTTGTCTCATCTTGAATAGATATCGTACTTATGCGTAATTTGGTTTTAGTATCAATATGACGTTTACCTTTTCGATCCAAAAGAATATCGAAGAAAATCTGCCCCAATATTAGTTTGCTAAGAGATACGAAAACAAAAGGATGAATTAAACTACTTCTCTAATTTTAAGTCAACTTCGAATAGTTTTGTACCATATGTGTAGAGTGCAGCTGATAAACGAAAATCTAGAGTTCCATATTTGAAATTGATTTTCGGGATAACCGTGATGTGGGCACTTGTATCGACCAAGAAGACTAATTTATTTTAAAAATATTTTATAAAAGGGCGATGTGTCGTACAATTACCAGTAATTGATGCACTGGTAGCAACCCTATTTAGTTTTTTGGTTTAATGTCTTTGCTTATTTGGTGTGACTGAACTTCAAACTTGCAAGGCTTGTCATATTTATGAGCTTTACCCCATATTAAAATGGTACCAACAAAGAGGATACTTTTTCACGTTCCAAAGTCTTCGGTTTGAACATTTGCTCTAACGTTATTCTTTTTCAAATCGATTGTTTCTGTCACTTTTAAAGCTAAAAGGAGAATTTACTAATTCACAGATGACCTTGTAAATTTTATAAGCTGTCTATAATATTTTCGATGTCGGTTTGTTATATTGTGAAATTATAGCAATATGAACTACTTAGGGTAATTTTTGAAGCCATAGTTTTGTTACTAACCGTGCGTAAAAACTCACTAATTGGTTTAAATGTCTGTAAAACTCAGATGGGCTTTTATCACTCAATTTACGATTTGACGTTGGTGGATCTTGAATTAAATCCAAAATGGAATTGATTGCTGATTGTGGTTATGCAGCTTGTAAATCTTCACTGGTAAATAACGTAGTAATATATTTTACTGATTAGGCAAGCACTGACCATTTACAGAAATTCAATTTGAAATTTTAGTTTCTAAAGAAATTACGACAGATTTTCGAAAGAAATAAGCTCTAGTAACAATAAACCGTCCAACACCGTAGTATTAGATGACATGTCCATCATTGTATAAGACAATGTGCCTTCAAATATTCTGAGATGAGGCAATTCGGAGATGAGGCAATTTTAAAGTTACACGTTAGAACCGCCTTCACATGTTAAAGAGCAATACCATCCACGACCTACGCCATCCATCCTGAAATTATGTATCTATAACCCTCGCAGGTTTTTATCAATTAAAAATATATTCATGGTTACACCCTTTTATGAAACAATATCAGATTTTTAAGGCAATGCTCACATAATTTATAAAATGTACATCCTAAAACTAACCAAAATCTCGAAATTTTAATCACATTTCGCATAAGTAACAAAATTAAATTGAGTTTCGGTGTCCATCCCTTAAATTTATTTAAATTAAAATCGTCTTTCACTGGTATGTGTTGGATAAAGAAAAATTAATTCCAAAAAAAATGTTAGAATATTGCAAAACAGATGTACGACCAAAATCAATTAAAAACCGTTATTACCAAACAAACCACCACTACTCGACCAGAACGATAATAAACCGGATTTTGGTTAACAAAACTTTACACACACATTAAAACACATCATCCAAACATGTAGCATTTTTTTTAAAGAAAATATATTTCATTACCTTTGAATCGTCCGAATGCATCCAATCCCGTCACCGAATAGTTTTTTTTTGCCAATATTTTTAATTATTTTTTCACACTTCACATTTCAAGAAATATTTATTTTCACTATAAATGCACGAAACCTCCGGAGCACTAAACAAACACCACTCACGCTATAAATTAATAAGCCACTGGAATAATTCGGAACATAAAAAAAAAATAATTTCGTAAAAATAATAATCTGTACACAATACAATTACACAAATTTATATTTTTTATAGATTTAACCGTTAGGTAAAATTAAATCACGACATTGCAAACAGGTATAATATAATACGACCAAAGCCGTCTTTAATCTCTTTTAAGAAGACTGAATGTTCCGGTCATACGCAGATACATATTAAAAAATGTAACCTAATGTACCTTAATGTCATATAAATTTGAGCATTTTATAACACTCGTAGTGAAAGCGTTATATGTTATATTCCCTATTTACAAACAGTTGAAATAAAACAAAAAAAATTATGAATTCGTTGAATTTTTTTTATTTCCTCTTAGTTTGCTGTTTTATATAATACCAAAGCTGTCTTTAATCTCTTTTAAGAAGTCTGTATAGGAACCAAGTGCAAATTTTAGGGAAAAAATCATTCGATATAATTTTGTGTAGTTTTGCTAGAAAAATGTACGTTAAAAGTATTCTGTATATTTTAATGCAAACGCAAATTTATTTATTTTTTTTTTATTATTTTGAAATTTTAATAACAACAAGATTTGTTTATAAAAACATAACAACAATTTAATTTTAAATTTTTTTGAATAAATAAAAATGTATTAATATATATATATATATATATATATATATATATATATATATATATATATATATATATATATATATATATATATATATATATACATATATATATATATACATAAATTAAATAATTTATGCGATTTGATTTGTTAATAAAATTAAATTACATATTTAAACACTTCGAACTAGTTTTTACAACTAAAATATAGTTTTTTTAAACAAATTTGTTTAAATAAATTTTAAATTACAAATTTAAATTTATAAACGAATTATTATTTTATGTGTACATTAAAACCTACCACTAAAATTTTTCTCTAAATATCAATTATTTTCATGTTGGTTTAATGCGGAAATTATTTTATTGCAGTTTTGGTTGCATTCAATTTTTCATTAAACAATTATTTTTCTTTATCGAATTTGTTTTTCTATAAAATTTACGCTTGGTTCCTATACTGCATATTCCCGTCGTACAGATACATATTAAAAAATATAAATGTCATATAAATTTGAGCATTTTATAACACTCGTAGTGAGAGCGTATTATTTTATATTCTCTATATTTAAAAACAAACATTTGAAATAAAACAAAAAAAATTACTTCTTTGTTCAGTTTTTTTTATTTCCTCTTTAGTTTACTATTTTGTTAATTTTTCTACAATGTATTTACAATCATATCGCTCATACACGATAAAAGTGACACATTTCAAAATTTTCTAATTTCCTGTTTTTGTAATGCATGTGATTAAAAACGTATACAGTTTTATTTACCAATCGTCATATTTGAGCTAATGCCAGTTTCCGAGAAATGTTAAATGTCATGTTGCGCATTACCTAAATTTTATTTTCTTTGAAACTTGATTTTTTGAGTTGTGTAATCTCACAAATCCATTCAATAGGTTAGATATTTCTCATATTTTTACTGCTGATGTATATGATGTACATTCGGGCATCCTATAGGGGAATGAAGACGGCTTTGAATACTACACATTGAAAGAAATATATATTTTAGGCATGGTTTACAGTGCTGGAAATGTGTTTTTTGTTGTCAACACTTTAGACGTGGTTGAAGCAAGATAATTTGTAGCAAATGTCGATTTGTGGGTGGGCTGGGTGATATCATAAACAATTTTTTTTGTTTTTCTACTTAAGCTTTCTCAAATTAGCACCTTATTAACTACTTCTAACCGTGTTCAAACAGCAACGGCACAACAGACGTGATGTTTAAAGCTTTCCACTTATATTTTTTAAAAATTAAGCTTTGACTTTTTAAAAATATATTCTTTAACTAATGTTTTTGCAATCTATTAGGTCGCTGTGCTGGCAGGGGGAAAAAAATAAAACGTTGGCAAAATAATTAATTGAAATGATAAGCTTTTAATTCTTATTTTTGGATAACCTAAGCTTTTCACTTATATTTTTGCAACCATTTAGTTTAAGAATTACAACTTAGTTATAAATACAACTTGATTTTTAAAATTTTAATTCAAAAGCTTGACTTTTAAAAACTGAAATAAAAGTTGTACTTTTAAACTTTTCAAAAATTGTATAATAATAAAAAGCTTGAGTTTAAGCTTTTCATATATATTTGTTAAATCTTAATTTTTGATTCAGATTGTTGACGCTTTAAATTTGTATCTTTAAAAAGTTTTAGCCAACATATTGGAAAAATTCAGCTTTTTACTGCCACTTTTAAAAACCTTAGCTTAGCTATTGATTCTGTGAAAAATAAATAAATGTATATCGTAATCTCACTTTAACATTTGTTTCTTCCAGCCGGATTACATATCCAATCTTTCACCAGTCCAATATTGCTAACAATAGCTTAACAGCAAAATGTTGGAAATAATTGACTCATATTGGAAGTTGCTCTTAATTTCCAAACTGTTACAAATTTATAGAGACGCACCGCAGGAAAACCTGTTTATGTAAACTAATGAACAGCTCATCCAATCTAACAGAAAGCATTAGTTATTCCCAAAACGTGGGCGTTGTATTTTATAATTTAGTATGTCCTCAGCACTCAGTCGTCATATGGTTTCAACTGCAACCCTTATCATGCCTTTGAAGTTCATAACTCGAATCAACTCAACCAACTAACAAATAACTAGTAAATAATAGCAAAGGACATTGGATAATAGTTCGAGCATTCCCTGGATTTACTTCATCTTTTATCACTGGATCCTGTGCTAAACGTCTTATAGTTACTCGATTATAGCCTAAGTTTCTGTAACTACGAAGCTGGTGTGTTACGAGGAGTCACCAAATTACAAATTCGATCCATTTGGGACCATTAATAAATTAGTGCGCTAATAATTCTCTTCAACAAGTATTGAAACTAGTTATTGTCAAATATTCAGCTTACCTCTACTACTGGCTGATCAAAAATATCATAAACCTGCTCCGATCGATATTCCTTTTCGTTGCAAAACTACCTAATTTGGATAGATAGTTGGTGGAAACTATAACCAGGTTTATATCAATTCGAATGCAGAAACATTTGTGTGTTCAGCCAAATTTAGAAATATATAACAGAAGAGTTCCCGAGCCAACATTATTTGCCAAATGAAGAATGAAACTGTATGAGTCCGATGAAGAAAGATTTGTCAACATTTCTTACCTCCACTAAGGTACAGTCACTGCCTTAATGGACATATTAATCCAAATACTTGATTGCAGACACTGATGAACAAATTTGTGTTCATCATATATGCGCCTAAATGTGGATTACAAATTTATACGATATAGATTAAGATATAAAAAGATGATCCAATTAGAATAAAAAATAAAAATAAGTGATGGGTACCTACAATACGGGTACCACTAGTTCAAATAAAAATTAAGCATTTTTTTGCTTACTGTACAAAGTACACACATATATTTTTCAACTACAAAGAAAGATTTCATTGCATAGAAAGTCTACTTGGTTTTATTTTTTATTCTTTCATTGTTGAATGTATATTTTACAATCCTTCATTATACAGTAACCAAGAAAAATGTTTTTTTTTTTTTTTTTACTTTATTATTATTTCCCAATATAAATTTGTATATGGGCTATCTTTATTATATCTTAATCTATGTTTATACATACAAAGTTTTAAGCATTGCCACGAAAAAAATGTATGACATTGGAGCGTGACAGCCAAAGTCAAATAAATAATTATAATAGTAAACACTGTTACTGTATCGCATTCCATTCGGTTATACGTATTTTTTAGGCTAATATTAGTATTTAGAACATCTTAAATTCTATTCTATTCTTTTGGAAATTTATAAGAGATAAATTTATTCTGGAGATAAGTTTAAGGATGAGGTGCTTAAGAAGATTTTGTTTTTCTTCAATTTTTTCATTTTAATTACGTAAATTGATTGCATATTTTTAATTATACCTAATCACGGAAATCGAATTGTTGTTCCATACTCCATACTATTATAACATGACGTCAGTTCGACTCGACACAAATTTAAATCGAGGTTTCATTCCATATTTCGACGAATCTGGGTGAAACAAACTTAAACATTGTCGCATCTCATAGTTATATAAATGAAAATTAATTAGATTTCCACTACAATGGATTAAAATTTATTGTTGTGAATAAGTTTTTTGTCTATCGTTGTTGTGTATTCCAATCGATGATGCATAAGTTGTCCAAGTTTAAGAACTAATAACAAAATATTAAAAGAAAATTTCGAAAAAAACTACGAGTTAGTTTTCCGCATTATCTATTTATGATAAAAAAAACTCTAGAAGAAAATATTCACACAGGTGGTTAACGACGGTGAATTGTTACTAAAATACCCTATTTTAGTATAGAACGCTCTAAAAGCCTTTGTGAAATCTCAAAGCAGCCAATCGCTAAATGACTGAATGATTGGATGACAATCTATCATTCGGACCTACCATACAAGAAACTTATTTCATCTTGCTATGGTTTCGAAAGCATAAACTCGTAGTTTCCGCAAATATATAGAGAAGTTGTTCGGCATGTTTGCATAGGAAAACCAGACATCGAATACCAGAGAAGATTTTGGAGGTAATCTTCTGATACAGATATTAAACACTATCGTTTACTTACCATTATTTATGGTACCACAATCGCTCCATTTCTGGCTACCTATATATATCCTTTACCTATTAGCAGAAAAATATAAAGAATTTCTTCCGATTGCCTCGGCCATGCTTAGCCCGGTCTTCTATATGGACGATCTTATTTCGGGCACGAATACCCTAGGAAGAAGCATTAAACCTTCAAAGAGACCAAATTGCTCTACTAAAGAAAGAGAGATTTATATTACGAAAATCATCATCTAGCTCTATACTAAATACCATTGCCATCGGGAAAAGATAGCTTTCATCTTGGACTATAACGAATGGGGCCAAAATGATTTCAGTGTAAAGTTTAGAATACCACCCAATTTTAAGATTTAATTTTAGTCTCGAAGCCGACCAAAAGGTTTTTTCTATCGAAGACATCTCACATCTATAAAACTCTTTAGATTTTTTGTTACCCGGAAACACAGGTCTCAAGAAGGAATTGATTGGGATGAAAAGTTAACTCCAGATCAACAACAGATAAGAAATAGTGAAAGACAGCATTGTCAAAACTACTCTATACTAATTCGTGGTTCTACTCTACTAATCCGATTATTACTATGCTTAATCATTGAAACGTTGTAGCCAAAAGAAGATCCCAAAATTTATTTGTAGACCAATTCAAATCTGAAACTTATGGCTTAGAAATAGAACTATTAAAAAATAATTTACAGGTACCGGAAAAATGTAATTTATTTACTTTTCATCCATTTTTGCAATGGGGCGAAGTTTTATTATTCCCACTTTAGACGAGGGTTATAGGAGAAGTTTATCTAACATAATATCAAGAATTAATATTTATCGCTTATAAAACAGATCAAAGCTTTGTTAAACTCCAGGCCAATTTGAAATCTGTCTTCAGTTTCTAATGAACCCTTGACACTTGGACATTTTTTGGTTACCCATGCATTATCAATGCTAACAGTAAAGATGAACATTGTATCCAGATGGCAATTTATCCATCAAATAAATCAAGGCTTCTGAAATAGGTAGTCAAAAGTGTATCTTACTTTAAATTTCAAAACGGGTGACTTGATTATCATTTTGGATTAAGGCTTACCACCATCTGAACGGCTGCTCGGTTGAATAGCATCCTTAATAGTATCATTAAGGTAGTCTAAAACTACCAAATGCTCCTATGATGAAGCACCAAGTTAAGAAATTGTGTCTCTTACCACCATATATCGTAGTAAATAAATTGACCTTTTTGAGTCAAATGCGGCGGGATGTTGAATTTACTGAAATTAGACTGTTAGTTGGATACGAGTTTGAGACACAGTAAAGTTGAGCGTATTACCGAGGTTTTCCGAGCTGACCTTATTCGGGAAATTATATTTTTTAAACCATTCGATCGTTTTTCTACTTCTAGTTGTTCCAAACGTATAATGGTGTTTAAACAAAGTCCATTAATGTGTAAATTGACGGGGATCTACTTCCTCACTGTTTTTTTGAAACCAAATAGTACCATAAGTGGATGCCGTATTTAAATTTTGTTATTTAATGTGTGTTGCAACATTTCGTAAATATTCCTATTGCTGATGTTCTAGATATAAAGTCAGTATAAAAACGCCTGAAACATGGTCTTGCAATTTAAAGGATATAATTCCAGGCGCATTTTTTTTATCTATGTAACGTTATAATGTTGAATTTTGTCAATATTTCTTACCTCCACTAAGGTACGGTCACTGCCTTAATGAATATATTAATCCAAATACTTGATTGCAGACACTGATGAACAAATTTTTGTTCATCATATATGAGCCTAAATGTGGTCGATCGATGATCGTTTTAGAGATCGACGTGTTTTGTTCGTTCTCTTCATTTAAAAATTTTTTTCCTTTTTTTTTTTTTTTGTTTTTTTTCGCATCAGTGTGTGTCTGTGTGGTACTGAGATGGTGAAATGGATTATATACTCTGTCATTTTCCCAGAATGCATGATCAATTTATTTTTTAAGTACGGTGTACGGTTTATAAGTATAGGAATATAAGTCCATGCAAAACCAACACTATTGTATATTATACAAGCCATGAAGCTTGGCTAAGTAAAACATATTATGACTACTATTTGGTGTATGTGTTAGTGAATTTGACTACAGTAAAAATTGAAACAAAAAATTATATTTTGCACTGTCAATACTCCTCTAAATTCAAAGTACATAACATTTCTACAAAAAAAACGAAACAAAAATTATATTTTGCGACTGTCCACTCTGCTCTAAATTATTAGTATATAGTATAGTATATAATGAAGTAAATAATAATAACAATACTTCTCTCTCTCGTTAAATAATAAATTTGTTTTTTGCTTTGTCTTAAAGAGCGCAACATACTGTTGTTCCATCATTCGTATTCATTTTTTATTTACATCAAAGCATATAATAAAAGTATATACAAATTATCTACGTCACAACACTAATACTTAGGTATAGTAGTCACTTTTTGGCATGAGTATCGCAACTTCATGGCTTGTATATACATTTGTGTTGGTTTTGGTCCATGTCAAAACCGTCTTTATTATACAAGCCCGATTGTCACCAATATTATTTCATTTTCTTGTCCATCTATATTTCAAAGTATTGGTAATCGGTACACTATACAAATCAGTGAGAATTTACGTAAAAATTTAAAACTAAAAAAAAACAATTGTGCAGAGAAAATATAGTATAGAAAACAAAAATGTAAAAAAAAAATGAAATATTCTCTTCAGTTTTTATATATTTGTATCCGTTAGTACATTTTTGGTTAATACTTTATTTTTGTGGTTTAATAATGAATTTCCAAAGAAACGTTGTGTGAGCTGCACTACCATTGTTGCTCCAATAAATCGTCACATTTTATTAATATGCTCTCATATTGTTGATTCCTTAAAATTTCCTTACATACCACATAGTTCGAAACAGATACTTGTAGCATCGTTGTTGCACGTGCTCAAAACCCTCTTTACTACAAGCCGTCTTGTAACTTTCTTTGTATTAGTGAAAATATATACTTAAGATGTATTAGTAAATATCAAAACTCCATATACAAATTTTAAAAAAAAATTGTAAACGCATGCGCATTATTTGATTTTATTGTTTATTTCTTTTACACAATATTCGCTATCATATCCCGACACGATTTTCTACTTACAATACAATCAAAGTATATATTTTTGTATAGCATGAGTATGCAAACAATACGGCTTGTAGTAAAGAGGGTTTTGGTTTTAGTCCATGTAAATAAAATACGTTAGTATATAAGTCGTTTTGGTTTTCCCGTTTTGTTATGCCGGGTTGTGGTTTATTCTAGATTGTGTATGTGTTTGTATTAGTATAAATCGAGCATCGTTTATCATTTACATTATATATATATAGAGTGAGAGAATTTTATTTTACTGTTCCCTTATACGATTTATAGTATAGTAGTTTATTAACCGGTTATAGTTTTATTTTCGAACGGTTAGCGGTTGTGTAGCATGTGTTGTTGTAATATTCTCGTTGTTTAAAGGGTGGTCCAGTAGGAATGACCTTTATTGATTAATTATTCATTGTTGGTCACTATAATTAGGAACACGTTTGGAGATTTCATTTTCAAATGATGGATTGTGTAGTTGCATGAATGTTGTTGTAATTTGTTGTTTTTTAAAGTTTTGGTTCACAACGGTATGGCTGGTAAGATGCTATAGCTGTTGCCTATTGTTAAAGGTGATTTAGTGCAAGTTTAGTAAATTGATTACATTGGATGTGTTGTGTGAGTGTGTGTGTTGCATAAGGGGTCATGTGTTTGGGGATTACATTTGATGGCATTGTTTTTTATTATTTTGTCACTGGTCGTATGGAGATGGTAACCATCCGCGGCGTGTCTAAATCAATATCTCAACCATCTGATGGTTGAGATATTGGTTTAGACACGCCGCGGTCTTGAGGATGTGTGTAGGATCGTTCGTTGGGCTGATCACCGGCAGCGATCGCCAGTTGTGAGGAAGTGGTCTGAGAGGTCTTGTCGGTGATCTCGGTGAACGGTCAGCATTGGCCGGTAAGGTTGTTGATTTTTTAATGTTTTAACTGGGTCATCATCTGGTGTAAGTGGTCGTGCCTTTTAGAGGCTGATAGTTTTCTAGGTTATGTATTCCGGTTTCGGGTGGTAGTGTGGCTTGGGGTTCGTGCTTTTGGGTAAAAGTAAATTGGTACTGGGTGTTTATTTTAAGTTGGATGCAGGATTTAATCGCTGCCTTCACGTTAATTTCAGTGGTTGGTTGGGGAACCGTGTTGATAGTTTTTGTTGGATTTTGATTTCACCTGATCTGGTTTGGAACTGCCTGTCGATCGGTTAAGCGTTTATTGCGTTTTCAGGTCTTAATTCAGTTTTTTTGCCTCTGTGTTGACAGGGGATTCTTAGGATCATGTTATTATTTGTTTGATACTCTATGGCGGGTATGCTTGCGAGGCACTAGTTGTAAGATTTGCGTCGATATTCTCTTCCACTTCTTCGTTATCTTCGATGTCGCTGTGGTTGTGGTTTAGTAATGTGGTTTAATATTTTAATATTTTAATATTTTAATATTTTAATATTTTAATATTTTAATATTTTAATATTTTAATATTTTAATATTTTAATATTTTAATATTTTAATATTTTAATATTTTAATATTTTAATATTTTAATATTTTAATATTTTAATATTTTAATATTTTAATATTTTAATATTTTAATATTTTAATATTTTAATATTTTAATATTTTAATATTTTAATATTTTAATATTTTAATATTTTAATATTTTAATATTTTAATATTTTAATATTTTAATATTTTAATATTTTAATATTTTAATATTTTAATATTTTAATATTTTAATATTTTAATATTTTAATATTTTAATATTTTAATATTTTAATATTTTAATATTTTAATATTTTAATATTTTAATATTTTAATATTTTAATATTTTAATATTTTAATATTTTAATATTTTAATATTTTAATATTTTAATATTTTAATATTTTAATATTTTAATATTTTAATATTTTAATATTTTAATATTTTAATATTTTAATATTTTAATATTTTAATATTTTAATATTTTAATATTTTAATATTTTAATATTTTAATATTTTAATATTTTAATATTTTAATATTTTAATATTTTAATATTTTAATATTTTAATATTTTAATATTTTAATATTTTAATATTTTAATATTTTAATATTTTAATATTTTAATATTTTAATATTTTAATATTTTAATATTTTAATATTTTAATATTTTAATATTTTAATATTTTAATATTTTAATATTTTAATATTTTAATATTTTAATATTTTAATATTTTAATATTTTAATATTTTAATATTTTAATATTTTAATATTTTAATATTTTAATATTTTAATATTTTAATATTTTAATATTTTAATATTTTAATATTTTAATATTTTAATATTTTAATATTTTAATATTTTAATATTTTAATATTTTAATATTTTAATATTTTAATATTTTAATATTTTAATATTTTAATATTTTAATATTTTAATATTTTAATATTTTAATATTTTAATATTTTAATATTTTAATATTTTAATATTTTAATATTTTAATATTTTAATATTTTAATATTTTAATATTTTAATATTTTAATATTTTAATATTTTAATATTTTAATATTTTAATATTTTAATATTTTAATATTTTAATATTTTAATATTTTAATATTTTAATATTTTAATATTTTAATATTTTAATATTTTAATATTTTAATATTTTAATATTTTAATATTTTAATATTTTAATATTTTAATATTTTAATATTTTAATATTTTAATATTTTAATATTTTAATATTTTAATATTTTAATATTTTAATATTTTAATATTTTAATATTTTAATATTTTAATATTTTAATATTTTAATATTTTAATATTTTAATATTTTAATATTTTAATATTTTAATATTTTAATATTTTAATATTTTAATATTTTAATATTTTAATATTTTAATATTTTAATATTTTAATATTTTAATATTTTAATATTTTAATATTTTAATATTTTAATATTTTAATATTTTAATATTTTAATATTTTAATATTTTAATATTTTAATATTTTAATATTTTAATATTTTAATATTTTAATATTTTAATATTTTAATATTTTAATATTTTAATATTTTAATATTTTAATATTTTAATATTTTAATATTTTAATATTTTAATATTTTAATATTTTAATATTTTAATATTTTAATATTTTAATATTTTAATATTTTAATATTTTAATATTTTAATATTTTAATATTTTAATATTTTAATATTTTAATATTTTAATATTTTAATATTTTAATATTTTAATATTTTAATATTTTAATATTTTAATATTTTAATATTTTAATATTTTAATATTTTAATATTTTAATATTTTAATATTTTAATATTTTAATATTTTAATATTTTAATATTTTAATATTTTAATATTTTAATATTTTAATATTTTAATATTTTAATATTTTAATATTTTAATATTTTAATATTTTAATATTTTAATATTTTAATATTTTAATATTTTAATATTTTAATATTTTAATATTTTAATATTTTAATATTTTAATATTTTAATATTTTAATATTTTAATATTTTAATATTTTAATATTTTAATATTTTAATATTTTAATATTTTAATATTTTAATATTTTAATATTTTAATATTTTAATATTTTAATATTTTAATATTTTAATATTTTAATATTTTAATATTTTAATATTTTAATATTTTAATATTTTAATATTTTAATATTTTAATATTTTAATATTTTAATATTTTAATATTTTAATATTTTAATATTTTAATATTTTAATATTTTAATATTTTAATATTTTAATATTTTAATATTTTAATATTTTAATATTTTAATATTTTAATATTTTAATATTTTAATATTTTAATATTTTAATATTTTAATATTTTA
The DNA here is from genome assembly GCA_963556175.1 of Tipula confusa. Classification (NCBI taxonomy): domain Eukaryota; kingdom Metazoa; phylum Arthropoda; class Insecta; order Diptera; family Tipulidae; genus Tipula; species Tipula confusa. Next base: position 202,495,082 of record OY744476.1, on the reverse strand, counting down.
ATATTTTAATATTTTAATATTTTAATATTTTAATATTTTAATATTTTAATATTTTAATATTTTAATATTTTAATATTTTAATATTTTAATATTTTAATATTTTAATATTTTAATATTTTAATATTTTAATATTTTAATATTTTAATATTTTAATATTTTAATATTTTAATATTTTAATATTTTAATATTTTAATATTTTAATATTTTAATATTTTAATATTTTAATATTTTAATATTTTAATATTTTAATATTTTAATATTTTAATATTTTAATATTTTAATATTTTAATATTTTAATATTTTAATATTTTAATATTTTAATATTTTAATATTTTAATATTTTAATATTTTAATATTTTAATATTTTAATATTTTAATATTTTAATATTTTAATATTTTAATATTTTAATATTTTAATATTTTAATATTTTAATATTTTAATATTTTAATATTTTAATATTTTAATATTTTAATATTTTAATATTTTAATATTTTAATATTTTAATATTTTAATATTTTAATATTTTAATATTTTAATATTTTAATATTTTAATATTTTAATATTTTAATATTTTAATATTTTAATATTTTAATATTTTAATATTTTAATATTTTAATATTTTAATATTTTAATATTTTAATATTTTAATATTTTAATATTTTAATATTTTAATATTTTAATATTTTAATATTTTAATATTTTAATATTTTAATATTTTAATATTTTAATATTTTAATATTTTAATATTTTAATATTTTAATATTTTAATATTTTAATATTTTAATATTTTAATATTTTAATATTTTAATATTTTAATATTTTAATATTTTAATATTTTAATATTTTAATATTTTAATATTTTAATATTTTAATATTTTAATATTTTAATATTTTAATATTTTAATATTTTAATATTTTAATATTTTAATATTTTAATATTTTAATATTTTAATATTTTAATATTTTAATATTTTAATATTTTAATATTTTAATATTTTAATATTTTAATATTTTAATATTTTAATATTTTAATATTTTAATATTTTAATATTTTAATATTTTAATATTTTAATATTTTAATATTTTAATATTTTAATATTTTAATATTTTAATATTTTAATATTTTAATATTTTAATATTTTAATATTTTAATATTTTAATATTTTAATATTTTAATATTTTAATATTTTAATATTTTAATATTTTAATATTTTAATATTTTAATATTTTAATATTTTAATATTTTAATATTTTAATATTTTAATATTTTAATATTTTAATATTTTAATATTTTAATATTTTAATATTTTAATATTTTAATATTTTAATATTTTAATATTTTAATATTTTAATATTTTAATATTTTAATATTTTAATATTTTAATATTTTAATATTTTAATATTTTAATATTTTAATATTTTAATATTTTAATATTTTAATATTTTAATATTTTAATATTTTAATATTTTAATATTTTAATATTTTAATATTTTAATATTTTAATATTTTAATATTTTAATATTTTAATATTTTAATATTTTAATATTTTAATATTTTAATATTTTAATATTTTAATATTTTAATATTTTAATATTTTAATATTTTAATATTTTAATATTTTAATATTTTAATATTTTAATATTTTAATATTTTAATATTTTAATATTTTAATATTTTAATATTTTAATATTTTAATATTTTAATATTTTAATATTTTAATATTTTAATATTTTAATATTTTAATATTTTAATATTTTAATATTTTAATATTTTAATATTTTAATATTTTAATATTTTAATATTTTAATATTTTAATATTTTAATATTTTAATATTTTAATATTTTAATATTTTAATATTTTAATATTTTAATATTTTAATATTTTAATATTTTAATATTTTAATATTTTAATATTTTAATATTTTAATATTTTAATATTTTAATATTTTAATATTTTAATATTTTAATATTTTAATATTTTAATATTTTAATATTTTAATATTTTAATATTTTAATATTTTAATATTTTAATATTTTAATATTTTAATATTTTAATATTTTAATATTTTAATATTTTAATATTTTAATATTTTAATATTTTAATTAATTTTAATTAATTTGGTATTCAATGATGGATGTTCTAATTAATTATGAATTTCAAGTGGAAACTAATCCAATTTATTACAGACTATGGCTTCCAGGAATTAAATTGTATAATGATGTTATTATAAAAAAATAATTAATTATAATTTCAGAGCAAAATTAATTCAATTTATTACAGCCTACGACTAAGAGTAGTTAGTTCGTTAATTGTTTTGTTTTAGGGAACTTGTGCAGATTACAGACGAATGATGGCACACTGGAGTTGTTGACAAGAGATGACAGATGACAAATGCAGAGCAGTTCAGTAAAATTGTGATGTCTTATACTAACAGTAGTTTGAATATTGGCTACCGGAAAACCGGACCAATTCTGTCATTACTGACAAAATCTTTCCTTTTCCTACCCACAAAAATTTGCTAACTATTGGCCGTCAAGGTGTCTTCAAACGGGTCGATCTCAATAATTTAATTAGAATCCAACCTAGGTATATGTAAAAACGGGTGTACGTTGGGCCCGACCAATTTCAGGAGATCCTGGTTAGTCCTTGGCCGTACATTCTAAATCAATCAATCATAAATTCAATCAATCATATATGCGCCTAAATGTTGATTTCAATTTTATACGTTATAGATTAAGATATAAAAAGATGATCCAATTAGAATAAAAAATAAAAATAAGTGACGAGTACCTATAATAGGCTGACGGGTACCACTAGTTCACATAAAAAATAAGCATTTTTTTTGCTTACTATACAAAGTACACACTTATATTTTTCAACTACAAAGAAAGATTTCATTGCATAGAAAGGCTACTTGGTTCTTTTTTTTATTTTTTCACTGTCGAATGCATATTTTACAAACCTTCATTATACAGTTACCAAGAAAAATGTTTTTATTTTATTTTTACTTTTTCTATTATTATTTCTCAATATAAATTTGTATTGCTTGTGTATGGGCTATCTTTATTATATCTTAATCTATGTTTATACATACAAAGTTTTGAACTTTGTTACGAAAAAAATTCGTGAACTCGGAAATTTACTGCCGGTAATTTTTTTTAAACCCTCTGTCAATCAAGCTACTGAACCATATATAGAAAAGTTGTAAGTTTAATTATATTGTTAAAGTTTGGAGCGTGACAGCCAAAGTCAAATAAATAATTATAGTAGTAAACACTGTTACTGTTTATTAGTTAGATTTTAAGTTTAAGAGTATCAAATTTCTTGTGTCGGTTATACGTATTGTTTAGGCTTTAAAATATGTTATATTCTTTTGGAAATTTATAAGAGATACATTTATTCTGGAGATAAGTTTAAGGATGCGGTATTTAAGAAGATTTTGTTTTCCTTCATTTTAATTACATAAATTGATTGCATATATTTAATTATACCTAGTCACGGAAATCGAATTGTTGTTCCATACTCCATACCATCATACATGACGTCAGTTCGACTCGACACAAATTTAAATCGAGGTTATATTCCAAGTTTCAACGAATCTGGGTGAAACAAACATAAACATTGTCGCATCTCATAGATATGTAAATGAAAATTAATTAGATTTCCACCACCCACCAACACATTTAATTGATGGAAAATTTTGTATGCCATAATTTTTACGTTTAATCTAGATAAATTTACGTTAATCATGAAATTATGTATAGAATTTTCTAATAGGGGGTGCAGATAATTTGTTTAATACAAATAGTTTAATTTTTGCTGAATTTATGCTGTTATCACTTTTCTATATTAAATTAGTAATTTAGGTAAGAATAAAATGGCTTGTATGTACTTAGGCTAGATATCAAAATATGAGGAACACATTAAATGAATTTCAACATTAAAGCACTGCAAAGCATTGAAATGATATAACATGAAAAGTTAAGTTGAAAGTGATTTGAACAAGATTTTCTATACTAAGCCCTTACGATCAGATGTTATTGAAAATCTCTACCATAGTTACCTGACGTGTAAATGCCATTTTTTTTGTCGGTTTTAGGTATATATTTTGTTTCTAGGAAAGGTAAAACTCAAATTACCTTTCGAACTCTTACCGACTAAAAGACTGGCCTTTTTTATCCTCGCAATAACCAGGATTGCAAAATTTCCATTCCTTCAATTCGCTGTATGTCCAAAGTCTGTTTGTCCTATTCACTTAGCGTTACTGATTTTTCCTTTCATTTTTAGGGTTAGTTTCACCCTGATCATGTGATTAGTGCTAATTCAGACCTTCTTTTCAGCTAACGTCAGATTCCTTCCCGCATTATTTTCGAAAAACCGAACAGCCGAAATGATCCAGCACGACAAAAAGATAATAATTCTTTATAGTTTTGATCGAGGATGAGGTTACATGAAATCAATATATGATTTTTGAAAGCACAATTATATTTTTATAAATATGAGATACACTCCGCCTGGCGTGAAAGAGCGTCGATCACGTTGTTATCTTTACCTTTCCGATATTCAATTGTAAATTAAACCGTTGCAATTTTAAGCTCCAGGAAACGAGACTTCCAGAATGTTTTCTTTATCCTATTAACCACTTTAGACTCGTGAGACCTGTGAAAATGGTATAATAGTAGCCATATATTGCCATTATTATTCAACACTGCTGCATATCCCGGTTCCGGGATACTATAGTTACGCTAAGCTGCATTAAAATTTTGGGAAACAATGGCAATAGGACGTTCATCGTCATTCGACAACCTTTGAAATAAGGCTACTGTCACACCTGGCGTAGATGCGCCACACTAAAAAAATGGTTCACTCGAATCTTTGGAGTCTCTCATTCTAATTCAAAACGCAATTTTATTAAACAAAATTGGTAAGTGGTAGGGCTATATACACAAACCGATGAATGAATCTCCGATTCCGAGTTGATAGACTGTTTTTGAAGTGGGATATGATGTAATGGCGGGCACTGTTCCGAAATCAAGATCAACAATACCATTCCCCACAATGTACTCGAGGAAGCGTATTTCTCTAAACAAGAATTAACTTTTCATAACATTTATTGTCCATCCTATACTTGTTTTAGTCTCTCGGCTACTTTATTCAATAGAGCAAGATGTTCTTCAAACGTCTTGGTAACTATTAATAGATCGTATAAATAGACGAATTCTCGAGTGTGCAACTCAAGAGGTTTGCCTTGGTGCATAAGACAACACATCGTTTGAGATGAATTACAAAGCGCGAAAGGCATGACGGAAAATTGGGGAAAATGGTTTTCCAGCAAAAATGGAAGCCATCGTATCCGTCGTAAACTCTCATCCAAATGAAATTAGCAGAAGGCGTCTTTCAAATCAATGCTTGAAATGAACTTTGTCTTGTTTAGACGTCCAAGCAACCCTCCAATTGGTGTGAACAAAACTTTCCATCGGCCCTACGAATTTGGGCCATCGGGGAACTCCACGAGCTGGCACTTTCTTGGAGGATACCCATTGATAATTTATGAACAAGTTCTTGCCCAATTTCTAGTTTCACCAAACTAGTGGAACTCAAACCAAACAACGCAGATGATGAAAATTGTCGTTTTCTGTTTCCAGTTGTTGCTGCTGGATTGGTTCATGTAACAAAATTTGGTCTTGAACTAACTCTTCAACGTTGAAAGCCATCTGGTTAAGTACTTTTCTACCTGCCATTGTCACTGTTTTAGTCTTTTTAGGAGAAAACGGGATCTCCAATGAAGCTTCTAAACGCAGATGATCAGAGCCAGGTCACCCTCGTAGACTTTTAGGTAAGCACCTTCGAGTAGAGGAATTTGGAGTACTACATCATTTAAAATATTTTAGAGCATTGCTTACAAGATCAAGTTCTGAGGAACACCGCTAGACCAAATTATTTCCCTAAGATCTTTGTCCAATATCTGGATATACCAACAAGCCAATCTTGTTTTCTATTCGTTATTTGATAAACATCTAAACTGGCCGGCTTCATCAGTTTTCCGCCATATTGAATTTTTTGGTATTAAATTTTTTTTAGTTGAACAAATTTGTAATGACACACATTCGGGTATCAATTTAAAAGACTTACTAATTAAATAAATGCACCAATGACGCGACGACCGCTAAGGCTTCCATTTTAGTTGTAGCCTGATCGACTTGCAACAAAATTCCATCTAATTGGAACTGCCATCGGAACCACTTCATGTTCTAAATTGGGCTCAAATATTGCTAACGTTTTGAGATTCCTTAATTTCATTTATATGTATTCGTCCAGCCATATAAACCGTACCACTTCCGAAGTTAATTTTAATCAAATGTATCTTATAACTTGATGTGCCGTGTGTCAGCGCTGTCGAATATCCATAAGATGATACGTGGCACACCATAATGGCGGATGTGAAGGAGAGCTGAAGTTCTGGGGTCCTCAAATAGCAATGAACTGATTTCTATTTCCAATTGAGTGGTGTCTGGAATAGTGGGTTAGTAGTGGATGATGAATTCCTGAGCTATCTTGCGCTGCAACTATAGGTAGTTGTCTTAATGGCGCTGGTATAATGGATTCAATCTCATAACTTTGTCGATAATGAGTTTTAGTAGGAGAAGCCTTGATACTTTCGTAAAGCGTATTTTGAAAATTCGATTGTCTGCAGTTTTCATGGTTAGCACGTGTATCAACCTATCGTTACATGGGTTGATGTTTTTGACCCGGCCTAACTTATTATCGTTTGTAGTTCATCACGGAGTAGAACAATCTCGCCAGGTGTTAGGTTGGCTTTCTTTTGATTCCATTTCGAACGATGTTGTAGACGATATAAATAATCTGACATCCATTTTTGCCAAACCTGTTTTCGAATGTTTTGCACTCGCTTCGGTAAATGGCCTTCATGTAGTAATCCGAAGACCTTCTATAAGTTGTTCCGATCTTCTAGAATTAAAGCGGTAACATTTTACACATTACGCTGCTTTACTGCTTGTATCTCTTTGATTATCTAAAAGCTGATCTAAGAACTGATCTAAGGTACGGTAGAACCATAGGATGAATCTTCGTAGGATAAATAAGAAATATTTAGCCGTCCTCCAACTCGGATGATTTTGCGATGATCTAAGAAAGAATGCAATGAATCACAAGGTGATTTCACTTCTGTTTATCCCAGTGACTTAATTGTTGGATTAGTCGGTCTAGGAGTAAGGCGTGTCATAAATCTAACCTCGACATTATAATTGGGATTCTTAGTAGGCGCGTTTTTTGATTTTGCTTTCAGAAGCCAGACCGCCATTTTTTCATGATTTTGCTATACACGACTTCGACGTATATCGAAGTCGAAAACGCGAAAGTATCACCCCAGTCTAACTTCAGACTCCATAAACTCAGGTACATCTCTGGCTTAAAAGACCTTGATATGGTTTGTGTTTTGCGGCAGGTCCTTGTCTTTAAGTTCAGATCGCCGATCAATCTCTTGTCATCCGGGATTTTTTAGGATATCAATAGATGATTGGCCCACTGGGGCAAAAAATGGATTTGTTCAGTAAATCATCTACGTAAAAGTGGTTTTTAGGATGTGGCTGGCTTCCGGATTATTAGTTCTTTCGTTATCTGCCAGTTGATGGATTCGGATGGCCAGGTAGGAGGCGGCCTATATGTTACTGTGACTAGTTGGTATTCGTGTATAGAGACGTTTTTTGCGATTCCACTTGATGGTTTTGTTATATGGAAGATGATCTAGGATTTTACTGACGCATCGAAAACCACTCAGACCTTTGTTGTATTTGGTTACTACCGTGTAATGGAGGATGAATGGTGCTGCTAACTTTATGTGGTCTATAGTGTAGTATTTCATCATGAACTTGTTATACAGTTCTCACAAATTGTGTCTTTAGGCTTATTTATTTTCAAGTTGGAGGTATCATTGCAGTGCTCGTTGGCTAGAACTCCCTAGCTGATAAAGTTGTTGCTCTTTGAATGGTAGTTGCATCTCATATTGTCCATTCAATTTTCTCCTGGTGGTGTTCTGGAAGATTTGTTTACACGCTGTGCCTTCTCTCGAATCTACTGCGAGAGTCTCCATTACTTCATCCAGTTTCCAGAATTGGTTTATTTTCGATTCAATCTTCATTGTACCTTTCGGCTGTGATGCGTGATGGCTATTCGAGTTTGCAATAATACCCCAATAGGAACGAGAGAGTCAAACTTAGGGTCAGCCAATAACTACTGCTCCCAATTTTGGTTTGATTTGCGGTGGATTTCGCGTTCCGTAATATCCTTTGCCTGGCGCTGGCCTTTAACAATTGGAACCTTCGTTCTATGAAATTAAAGTATTCTGATATCTTCGGGACCTCTTTTTCAAAAAATGCTAATGTTGTTTCGCATAGTATTATGGATTCTGGGTCCAGTTTCTTGAGAATAAACGTTATCAAAGATTCGGACAGAGAGCTCATATGCACCCGTTCTATTATGCATCCGTTCTCATATGCATCCGTTTATATTGATGCAACAGGCTGAGTCTTCAGGTAAACTTTTGAAATCCAAACGCAATGAGCACCCTTAACTGAAAACCCTATAAATTCATAACTTTATAGCTATTGCTACCAACAAATTATGCAATTAAACTTTTTAATCGGGGTGCCAAATCACACGGAATGATAAAGTGTATTAGGCAAAAATATTACTTGTATATAGTAATACAGTCTGTCATAAACATAATATAATTTATAACCTAAGCAAAATTATGAAAAATTACTTTAAGCCTGAATAGTTTATGTGTCATATATTATGATGAGTTTGGTAAATATTTTCTATATGGATATAAAAGGATGGAGATTTGTATTTGGGATCTAATTTTCTGACGTGTTCAACATTTTTGATATTATGCTTCGAGTTTTAGACGTAAGAAGAGTAACCAAAATCGTATATTATACGAGTAATTTTCCAAAAGTATATATACGATGGTTAGTACTTTATAATGCTAATAAAGTGGAATATAAGTGGAATACATGGAAAATGCTATTAATCATTGTGGCCATGATATTTTTTTTGTTCGTCTGCGACGAGACACATTTTGGTTGTTTAACTATTGTTAAAACTGACATTACAGTTTTGACATCAATCAGTCTAGAAATGTTGTTGACTTTTTCGTGGGTTACAAACATACCAGCATAGTTTAGTTGTATGTTACGATGAACCAATCGATTTATATATATATTATATATATATATATATATATATATATATATATATATATATATATATATATATATATATATATAGCTGAATTACACGGTGTATTAGCGCGGAAAAAATTATAATTATTTTGAACTTTGGATATTTTGCAGGAAATCTCTCGTTTTCGTTTTTTTTGCAAGCATATATTAAAGAAAATCATCATTAGCTGAGTTCAGTAACTTCCCATTATTTCAGATAAGTGGCATATTTGACATTTTAAGGTTTGATGATCGTAATTGCCTCCTTACAAGCGAGTATGAGAACATTATAGAACATTATAAACGGATTGTTGTACTATTTCCCTTCTTGCTCCCATCGCCACAGCGGGAATACATATAGTTAGATGTTTCTTAGCTAATAAATCTACATGTGACATTTTTTTTATAAGACACATGGCCTCATCCGAGACCATTTTAATTGCACAAACCACTCTTAAGACGCTTAATCTATAAACAGAAGCCACTTGCTGCTTTATATGTATATTTTCCATAGAAGTCGCCCAAATCGGTGCACCATACATCAAAATAGATGTACCACATTACTAAGGAATCACTGATTATTCTGGCGAGCACCTCTCATTTTTGGCATTATTCGTGAAAAAGCTCCATTTACTCACTTCCTTTTTCTACTGAAAATGACAATTTTTCGTCTTCTGTTCCACCAACTACAGACCCATAGACGATAACCAAGACTTGATGAATTTTGCATTTCAAATACATATAACTTCCACCTCCTTTCTTTGTTTTGTCACCATAACAACTGTTTTTGGTTTTTCTGCAGGTATCGGCAATTTAACAATGCCTTCATACATACCGATCTTTGCTTTTCTGACAGATCTCTATTGCCTTTAATGGCCTCTTGCAGTTTTTGGCACATGTCCTCTCTAATATTTTACCAGCCGTATCCTGCAAGCAAATTGGTCAGTAGGATTTTCAAAGCAAGAATATTTTTTCATACCTTTGTTCCTTTTGGCATAAGCACCAGCCACTTTACTTTCAAATATGCAAAGTTAATAATCCTCCCTCTAGAAATACCCTTTAGTTGTTTTTCAGCATGTAAGACTACCAAAATGGCTTGCTGATCGCTGTATATAGATCACTTAGTTCCTAAACTTTAGCTTGGACACTAATTCAGGTCAGTAGAACTTTTTAAGCTAACACCTCCACAAAATGTGGAGGTGTTAGCAATATTCAGCTTTACAACTAGAAGTAACGAAAATACTTTCAGTAGAGCTTTACCTCTAAAATTGGTAACTCGGCTTCCCATGCAAATAAAATCGTCACAAATCAGACGATCTAGAAAGTCTTTGAACCTCTAAGGTTGGACTGGGATGAGCATGGCAACCATAGATATAAATACAATCGATCTTACATCTTCAAATGCAGAACCGCTAGCATTTTCTTGTTTTTGACTTCGTCCTTTGTATATTCACTACATCAATGTACCTTATCCCTACAATAGCTTTCTGTGTCAAGGCTTTAACATCAGCTTCCTGGCCGAAATGATATTAGAAAACAATTGTTTACGATTGGTCCCCATTACTTTCCAACTCTAACAAAAGATCTCCATTTGTAGTTTGGCGAGTATGAATAACTTTTTTCCTCAGACTAGTAAGTTCTTAGTCCACCTTTTCTTCCCTAGCAGTTCAGAACACGATCCAGCTGCTTTTTTGAAATCAATAGCGCATCCGATCGTTTTCGCCATTCTGGGTTTTCTTTTACCGCTGTTTGTTCCAGTTCTTTTTCTGAGCCTGGGCAGTAAATCTTACTATCTTTTAGCTGTGTCAGCATTATAAGGATCTATGATTTCGCTTATCCCTTTATCTTAATTAGTCTAAATTCCTGCTGATTTCTCTAACAAGAGGTTACGAATTGTTGAACCGTATAATTCAACCGATCATTCTTCACGATCATTCTTCAGAGCAACAATAGATTTTCGAAATTTTTCACTGAGTTCTTTCAATTCCTTTTCTTCCTCATTATAAGATAAACCATTCTCTTTATTTTGCCATGCACCTTGTTTCTATCCTGCACATATTCAAACAGGTTGTTTATCTTATTTTTAACTGCAGATGATTTTGACACATTTGAACGTTCAAACTCCTTTCTTTTGTCTGGTTGAATAGAAAATGAGAGTTTCTGTAGGCGACCATGTGAGCCTGTTACTTTTCTTGAATCATGATAACACAGATTGTACTTAGTAAATTTCATTTAAATTGCTCAATAATTTCTTACCTGCTGAGACCATAATTGTATCCGTTTTTACTTAAAATCAGCCGGTGTTAAAATCCCAAAAATTCAAAACATGTAATAGTGGTCCATCAATATAAGTTAATCAAACTTTAGACTAAATACGACTATGGAATTAGGACATGTGTTCTAAAAAATTTTACTCTAATCCAGTTAGATACATAAAAAACCGATCACGATTCTCATAACTTTCATCGTTTTATTATCAAAGGCATTAACAACATTTTTCTACATAAAACCATTCTAAACTCAAAATATGATCCAATTGCAAAACTATTTCGATATAAAAAAATTAGGAATTTTAGACAACAGGACAAATGGGGTGAAATAGACAATGTGGTGGGCGGCATAAAGTCGCGCACATAACCAATTTGATGGATCGCACATCAAAAAATTGTATATCAACGATTTTACGCACAACATTTTAGGTCACATTTTAGTTCGACAAAATCGCATCGCACATATATTCCTTTTTACCATTTTATGAATTTCCACTACGTTGGATTTTTTCCCCATTTTCATGCTTTATTAAACGTCGACAAACAAAATTTCTTTTTATCCAACTTTAACATGACGAAAATTTTTCATCGACCATAAAATTCGACGATTTTGAGTTTAATTTAGTTGCGGTAAAAAGGGTGTGTGCTCGATTAATAGGTGGGAATGGTGTGTTACCGAAACATAAGACATAAGAAAAGTCATAAACACCGTTTAACACTGCCATAAAGACAACAACAGAAAATTTAAATTTGAACATCATTACATTCTATCGTATTCTGTGCTTATGTGGTCGGAGGAAATTTTAACAAATACCCACCACTCAGATATTTGGATGGCATAGATTAGTTGGGATATTATAACCATACCGTTAGATTCATCCAAAAATTCTACTTAGAACCACAACTTGGAACCTCGTAAAACGTTCCGAAAAGATGTTTAAAATCCAACGTCTCTTCATATTTGAGAATGATTTAAGATGTAATACACGGTGCCAGCAGTGGCCTTTAATGTTGTTTATTATTTGTATCGTATAATTTTTTTTTTAATGTGTTTTGGCTTTGGTACACAGTTTTAACGATGGGAAAATCATTAACATTTTTCCAACGTTTTTCGTCCAAATTATGTTTTATGTAAATAATCTCGTTTTTCTGCTGCAAATATTGGTCATGTACACGGACGTATATAAAACTGTTGGTAGTTCATGGTTTTGATGAGGAAAATGGAAAAATTAAAATGTACTTAACACATTAAGGTTTAAGAGATGTGGTGGTGAAAATCTTTTCAGTTTTATTAGCTTATAGCTTTCATTACATGAATTTTTTATGACCCTAGTAATGTTGGCTAGCTTAGTATAGTATTTTTATTAGCCCGTTTTATAACTGTGGACCATAATTTTTCTATGTACTATTGTGCAGATGTTTATGTTCTGGTTATGTGAAACAAAATTGAAATCGGCAGCAATTAAGTCAAATTACAAGTCAGTTTCATCGGTTTACTGATTCTATAAAACCAGAAGAAGCCAGTTAAAGGCAATATACCGAAAAACTACTTGTGTTTAAACAAAAAAAAACAGTTTGTTGTAATGACGTTAAAAAACATGTACATTTTTTGACGTTATGCGTTTAACCTACGAGTGCTGCAACTACAAGGTTCAAGCAATAAAATACTCTGAATAAGTGTAAACTAGTTATCACCCTCCAATGAGTCAGGCGCAAACTTAATTTTATATTCTACAATTTTATAATTCTACAATGCACTTGCGTTGGGGTACCAAAATGATCAATGGTTTAATCTCTCCATTAGTTTAAGTACTGGTTGTATCAAGAGATCCGATACAGTCTCATCGCTTCATATTTAGAAAAACCATCTACCATTTACCATTTAATTGTTATAATTAATTATTTACCGATTTTCCGCCATTTTCAACCACCAGCTGCCATACGCGAGGTATTAGATTCTTTATCGAGGCACGCGTTTGCAAAGAAGCACAATCGGTCAATAATTTAAACCGGCTGCCGATTAAATATACACGGAACCGTTCTAACGTCTCAACTTTTGCAAGAGCTTCTAACACAATGAATGGAAAACTTCGAATGAATGAAACTCTTGATCTAACGTCTGTAGAGTTTGATGCCCTTCCCAAGCCGTACATGATTTTCAAAACCGCAGTAATTAAAGGTCTTGGCGAGTCTGAAAAAACTAAATTGAATAATCTACCCACGGTCTTCTACTAGGTGATTTAAAACCTTCTCAGTTATTAGCCAAATTCCGCCTGAACGCTGGAGGTAATTTTAATAAAGAATCGGTTAAGCAACTGCCAAAGTTCTCTGAAGTAATTAGAGACGACTTCGAAATTAAGCCAATACTCCACAACGTCTTGTAACAAATGGTCCTCCAATCTCAGCTAAAGCTCGACGTTTACCGGCGGATAAACTAGCTTTAGCTAAGAAAGAGTTTCAAAACATGGTGGTGGGACATTTGCCGGCCAAGCGATTCCGCCTGGGCCAGTCCTTTTCACATGGTAAAGAAAAAGAATGGAACTTGGAGGCCATGCGGAGATTATCGGGCTCTTAAAAACGTCACAATTCCCGATAGGTATCACATTTCGTACTTGCAAGATTTTACTCAGCAACTAGCAGGATGCAATGTGTTCTCGACATTGGATCTGGTAAAGGCTTACCATCAGAACCCCGTTGAATTTACTAGAATGACCTTTGGCTTGCGTAATGCGGCTCAATCTTTTCAACGTCTAATGCACAGAGTGTTAGCAGGATTTTCATTCTGTTTTTGTTATTTAGATGACATTTTAGTTGATTGTAAATCTCTTTAGGAACACATTGCCCATTTGAGAATAATTTTCTCCAAATTATCTGAATAACTCAGAGAAATGCATTATTGCTAAATCTTAAGTTGACTTTCACGGCTTCTCAGTCAACGCCGTCGGTATTCTCCTACTAAAGCAGCGCGTCGAAGCTATTGTGAACTTCGAACGACCTTTTTTTAGGAGTGATAAATTTCTACCGAAGCTTCATTCCTGGAGCTGCAAAAGATCAGTTAATACTTAAAAATTTTCTTAGGGGCTCCAAAAAAATCGTAAAGTTTTAATTAATTGGTCTGAGGCATCCATGGAGGCTTTTGAAAATTGCAAGACCAAGTTGTGTCAAGCCACAACTCTTGCACATCTTTCTATGGCAGCACGGTTGTCAATCATGGTAGACGCTTCTGACACAGCCTTGGGTGCAATAGTCTAACAGTCAGTGGGATTCTTCTCAGTTAGACTCAATGATGCTCAGCAATGATATAGCACTTACGACCGAGAACTACTTGCCGCTTTTTCAGGCATTAAAAACTTTTCAACAAACTCTAACAAAAGCATAACCTCGACAGTTTCGTCACTTGGATTTTATTGGTCAGTTCACCACAGACATTCGACATATTTCGAGTGTAGACAACGTCGTAGCTGATGCACTTTCAAGAATCGATCAGTTTTTTTTACCGGAATCAATTGATTATGAAAGCATTGTAGATGCTCAGGTGACGGACAAAGAACTTCAACAGTTCATTTTGAGTAACAACTCACTGAAATTCACTAAGATTCCCATTTTTCTCAATTCGACAAATTCTATTTTTTGCGACATTTCTACCATAATTTCACGACCTTTCATTCCCAAACAGTTTAGACAATCTGTTTTTAATTCATTCCAACTTGTCACATCCGGGAATTCAAACTTCTGTTAAACTCCGTACAGAAAATGTAATCTGGCCAGACATTAAAAAGGAGACAAAAATTATGGCACAGAATTGCTTAGTTTGTCAGCAAGCAAAAGTCTCAAGACATACCAAATCCCCTCTGGATACGTTTGAAGTGCCTTCTCAACGCTTCACTAATATTCATTTGGATATCATTGGTCCACTTACACTTTCAAACAATCAGCTGTATTGCGTTACACTGATTGATTGATACACTCGTTGGCCTATCCCTATTCTGGACATTACAGCACCAACAGTCGTTTTTGCTGTTTACTCAGGCTGGATCACTCGATTCGGTATTCCTGCTTCTATAGTCACCGACCAAGGTTCATAATTCGAACCGCATTTCCGCCGAACTTTCAAAACTCTTGGGTTTTGAACACAAACGAACCACGACCTATAACCCGAAATGCACTGGCATCATTGAGAGATGGCATAGGACTCTCAAAAGTTCTTTAATGTGCTACAATCGTCCTGATTGGACTCAATTTTTACCGTCCATTCTCTTAGGTTTAAGAGCAATCTTTAGAGACGATATTCATTCTTCAGCCGCTAAATTGGTCTACGGAGAATCATTATGTTGGCCATGTCAATTTTTATCAATTTAAAAGGATTCAGTTCTACAGACTGAATTGATAAAATTTCTGAAAAACTACTTTGATGAGATTCGACCTACTCCTGCTGTTGTCCACAAAGAACTCAATACTTGTTCTCATGTCTTCATACGTACCGATTCTGTAAGAAAATCATTACAAAGGACCTTATCTTGTCCTTAAGTGGTACGAAAAATTCTTCGACGTTGATTTACATGGTAAATCAACTAAAATCTCTTTCGACAGGTTAAGATCTGTATTCAACGAATACCTAGATAATATCAGAACAAAGCCTAAAAGTAAAAAGAAAGCTACTTTTAATTTATCGCCGGAAGTTTATCCAATTTACGATAATCCTACCACACGTTCAGGTCGAATAATAAAATTTCCTCTTCGACTACTACAACCCTAGAGTCAAACACACTATTTGATGAGATTTATTCACTATTATCAACATAGAACTTAGAATTAACTGTCAAAAATTTTTTTTTGCTTATAAATTTTATTTCACTTACCTTTTTCTGTTACATTTCATTTGACTTGTGGCATCACTAATGTTAAATCCACATGTAAATATTTTTTTAGCAAATATTTTTTGAGCAAATTAGTCGTGTATATTTTGTTACTACAACGACGGGTACAAACTCGACTATTATTGCAACCACAGCTTTGAAAACTAACTAGTTAGCCCAATGAATTGTCTAACCTCATGTTTGTCTTTATAGAGACAAGATAATTAGTTATGACACCTGAGATATTGTAACCCAAAAATCCAGCTTTCTCATTTATAAGAACTCACACTTATCCAGTCTCAACGTTAGCCCGTGTCATTGAATAACCGTCTAAAGTCGTTCTAATTTTAACATACTATCATTCATCAGTCCATTTACCAAAGTTTACTTTATGTTTGTATGGTCTGTAAAACTTTGCCCTATTAATACCTCTGTATTCAGCAATTCGTCGTTTATAACGTACATTTCGATTTCCGCCATTATAAAACAATACTCGATATCTTTTCCTGGACTATTTCCTGATTTTAGCTAAATTGGTTTGAAACCATTATGCGTCTGACATACACGAGATACAAAATATTGTCCAAATTGAACGTCACAATTTTGTTTGGACATTTACCATTTTAATCGTTCTCTCAATTGATCGATCGTGGTAGTCCTCTGCATTTTCCATCAAAATATTCTATGTCCATTGACTTTTCATTAAAGTGATTTTCCATTTCTGGTTTTTGTTTTTCTCAACGCACGCTATCGTTGTTTTTTATTGAATCGGAATACCGGGTTGCTATATATGAGGTTACAAAACGAATACCGTTATTGAACTAAAATATCATGCTTAATCCACAGTGAGTGTTCTGATTAAAATTCCTCAAAATCAAACTGAACATTCGATCAATGTTTGCTTGTTATGAACCTTCCATCAGCTTATTTTATCTTAACGAATTATACGTCAACTGCGGGTCGTTAGTACAATGGATATATCTAATCGATCGACTCTGTTTCTTCTTTTGGAAATAATATGGCATAGTTTATTTAATCTAATCGATCTCCATCAAATTTCTTATAATTTTATCAACATCGATGTCATACAGGGTGACATGGAAAGCTGCAATGCGCAGATGGTAAAATGTATGTCAAACAAATTGGTGATATGAGCAGTAATGCTCCGGCCAAGTAAAATTACTTAAAATAATAAAAAAAAAAAACATCGATGTCCAATCTTAAGTGCCTAAAATCTGATGGATTCACGCTTTTTGTTGAATTTAGTTGGCCACAGACACTACCCAGTCAAACAGAGTCTTTTGAAGAATTATTTGATTAAGGTGCCGATGATCGCTTTTAACAACCTTACAAGAATTTGTCAGTTTCTATTAAAATGTACCGATTGGTACCGATCTTTGGAAATCAGGATCTGCTTAATGTAAATTCTCTTTTGCGCGAATTTCTGTGACGTCGATGCTAGGTATTTTTGCATTGTAATGGTTTTCCGATTCGAAATTACCGATCCATTTGATATTCCAGATTTGCTTTCGTTTTCTATTCAACTTTTTAATTGCGCCGCTTTGCACAATTATCAGCTATACAGATGAATACTGTGACCCCTAAACAATGATGATTGGAATGAATACCGTATTGAATGATGTTGCGGTAAAATAGTGCCCAACATATCGTCAACTTAATCTCACGGCGTCAGTGGTTTTTAAGGACCATTGTGCCAACGTTGGAATTCAAAGAGCTGTGAAAGCTAGAAAGCAGCAACTGAATGAAACTTTCATTGATTTTTTTCATAATATTTGGAGTTTGACACTTCAATGCCACAATCAGTACTCATAGCAATTAAACCAATTACTCATAGCAATTCTAACAAAAAAAAATCAATTAAAAAAAAATCAATTCTGAACCGTGACTGGTAAGAGTTCCATGTCAATGACTTGGCCGCATAGTGCATTTCATAAACCACACCACCTTCCCAATTTTTTAAAGTTATTAACATTTAAAGCATACTGGGAAAAACGCAAAACTATGGATCCTTCATCATAGCTGATTTCTATGGATTTCGGTGATGCTTAATCATATGCTAAGGTTAAGGCGGAGCCACTATCAGTGTTATAGAGCAAGGATCTTCGTAGAAGAATTCGCAACTTTACTCTTGAACAAGGAGTTTTTGTAAGATCGTTCGTGCAGAGTAATGAATCTAAAAAATTCCCTGCAAAATTACCTACAAAATAAATTCCAGTAATAATCGAATTCAAGGTTGGCAACGTGGGTTATTGTGAAGCGAATTTCTCCAGTATTATGTAGATAGTAGATTGTATGCAGTAGAAGGAAGAGCTATATGCCGCAATTGTTTTCTAATTTTATGCAATCTCGTTTAATAAGGATAGGCCATATTGCCCTATGAGTTTTGATACTGTCTGTCGTTTTCTTATTAAGATGTGAAGTTGACGATGAGGTTTCCAATTGGATTACAATGAAATAAAGGATTGCTCATAACCATTGATTAGAATATAAATTTGGGTCGGTTTTGGTAAGAGTGGCTTTAAGAATGATCGTTTAGGTGATACTGCAAAGATGAGTGCCAACATATAAGTATATTGAATTTCTGTACTTGTTCAGACATTTTTTTGGTGTTTGTACTTGGAAGTTGGTTTATCTATTATCATTACTCTGTATATTTTGCAATCTCTATTACTTAGTAGAAAACTTGTATATACTCTGTAAAAACTTAATAATAAAGAACTGTCAACATACAAAAAACTACTATGTCAAAGTATCACGATAATTACATCCGTGTATATGTATTTTATACGTGCAACATTGATAACATTTAACTTACTACACACTAACTAAACATACATCTACAATACGCTAATTCAATTTTCACATAACTTCGTTAGAATGCTCGAATTAAAATTCCGAACTGATTATACTATGGATGAGATACTATGATAACAAAACAAAACCAGAATCTCATTTTGAACACAAGATGCAGTTTGAATACATAATCCCAAAATCGATTACATTTCCTGTTCGCATTTATCTTATATGTTGGTACGGTGGATTTCATTTCAACTTTAAAATTATCTGTCTATTTTTTTTTTTAAATAACTGTTATAAGGTTTCGAGGAAGATAAAAGACTGGTGCCTTTTCGTATCAAATAAACTGTCTTGCTCAATTGATTTTGATTCATTGCATGTAGCCTGAGCACACATTTGTGAGACTGATCCTTTCTCAATTTAACTTCCCTGAACACACTTTCGAGGTTCATTTTCGCCAAAGGTTTGTGGTCCATACTTTTTCTTTTCTAGTATAGAGACAATGCGGTTAGCAGAAACTCTCAAAACGACAAACGAGAATTTCCTGCACCAGGATTGTCAAGATAAACCCTATTATAAAGCAATATATAGCATATAAGACATGTTCTTCCATCTTTTTGGTTATTGAGTACATTATTGTGTCGAATAAATCATCGGCGATTTAGTATTTAAGCAGTTTACAGAGAAAAATCGAAAATAATTAAAAAATGTGGTGCACAGTTCTGATAGTACAGTACTAAAATATATTTTTAGTAATTACCTTTTCAATTATTATTAATGAAATATTACAGATACCTAAGTACCTATAGATTATATATATATATATATATATATATATATATATATATATATATATATATATAAATATATATATATATTTTTTTATATATATATATATATAGAGAGAGAGAGAGAGTTTTCTAAAAAGAGCATCTAACCTTCCACTTTTTGATTGATGATTGTTTGATTGATTAGAGTGTAAGGCCAATGACGAACCAGGAACTCCCGGAATGCCGGGCACCACCATACACCCGTGTTACATATAACAAAACCGAATGAGTGGATGGAATGTTAGTGGCAAAGAAAAAGGAAGGGTAAATCAGCAATGACCAAATTGGTTCGGTTTCCTGGTAGCCAATATTCAAACTACAGTTAGTTAGCACGACACAATCACAATTATAATGAACTGCTCTGCATTTTGTCATATCTTATCAGGAACTCCAAACTGCAATCATTTTTCTGTAATCTTGCAGTGTTTCTCTTTAAAATATCTATTAATGGACTATTGAATTGGTTTTCGATTGAAATTTCCATTTAAACTATAAAAATATAATAAAAAAAAATATTAAAATAAAAATATAACAAAATATAACAAATTCAAATATAAAAAATATAAAAAATATAAAAAATATAAAAAATATAAAAAATATAAAAAATATAAAAAATATAAAAAATATAAAAAATATAAAAAATATAAAAAATATAAAAAATATAAAAAATATAAAAAATATAAAAAATATAAAAAATATAAAAAATATATAAAATATAAAAAATATAAAAAATATAAAAAATATAAAAAATATAAAAATATAAAAAATATAAAATATTTAAAAAATAAAGAAAATATCGAATATATAAAATACAAAAAATACAAAAATTATAAAAATAATTCTACATTTTAACATTTGCGTCCTTACCTCCCGCGGAAACATACCAAAGCCATTCCCATCCACAAACCCAACAAATCATCCCTACTATGCCCAGTTATAGATAAATCAGCCTGCCTCCACGTCCAGAAAAAATCTCGAATGGACCACTTTCAACAAAAAAAAATCAGTATTTTCGTAATGTAGAAAATATATGCCTAAACTCATCCTAATTCCAGACAAACAACGCTCACAAAATACACCATCCTAAATCGAACCAAGAAGCCAATTAAAATATTCTCTTTTGGTGAACCTTCTCCCGATCGTGAAACTAAATAATCCAAATCAACCGTACGACTAGCAAGCGATATCCATGTCCTCGCAAACACATCAAACACGGAACAAGCATCGATTCGAAAGGGGTACTTCCAAACATTTGATCAAATCGAACAGGAACATTCTAAAAGGAAACTAGTATGTAAAAATCATTTTTCTGCATGCTAGCGAATTAAAAATAAACAAAGCCCCACACCTTATGATTACCTAGGAAACGCAAATAAGTACATACCCAATTCAACATTTGGACCAGTCCGAAAAATGAATAATGGTTTTGATCTTCGCGCAACATATTTTTTCCCTATTTACCATATTAATCGAAGTTTCTATTTTATATACGAGAATCCCACTAATTATCGCTAAGAAAAAGAAAACAAAGAAAATTGTTGGTCAAAAATTTTTAGACAGAGACTTATTAATGTCATAAACTTGATCCTCAATAACTATTTCACTAAAACTATACCACAATTGCGAAAATAATTTAAACACGCTTTAACGTGAAACCAACAATAACAGCCTTAATAGCCGATTTACATTCAACAAATTTTACATCTTGAAAAAAAACGAGACAAAAGATTAAAAAATTATGCTAGCCAAACCGAGAAAAAATTTTTTCTTGAAAAAATAAAAAGATAAAACCCGAGATTCAAACCAAAAAACTGTTATAAAAAAGATAATCTTGTATTTTACAAGATGATAAGTTTTATCTTTTTGTAGCAAAAGATATAACAAAATGACAATACATGTATAAAATTAGTTTAATATACTATGTTTTGGTTACTCACACAAATAAAAACGAAATGTTATTGCAATTTTTGTTTTTATTTAAATTTTACTAGATTGATTTCAAGATCAACTTCTTGTGAACCACACCTAAACGTCAAGTGTTTTTCTGCATTTCATTTGACATTTCTCAATTTCAGACTAACTCAATTTGAACCATGGAAAGATACACAATCGAGCAACGCGTTAAAGTTATTCAGGCTTATTATGAAAATCATCTTCAGTGATGAGGCACATTTTCACTTCAGTGGATTCGTCAATAAGCAGAATCGCCGCATTTGGGCGAATCATAATCCAAGAGTGATTGTCGAAAAACAAATGCACCCACAAAGAGTGACTGTTTGGTGCGGTTTATGGGCTGGCGGCATCATCGGGCTGTATTTTTTTCCAAAATAGGGCCGGTCAGGCAGTTACTGTGAATGGTGTTCGCTATTGTGAGATGATAACGAACTTTTTATGGCCCGAATTGGAAGATATGGATGTGGGCGATATGTGGTTTCAATAGGACGATGCCACTTGCCACACAGACTTCTTTCTTTGAGGTTATTTGAAAGAAAAGGTGTACGTCGATAGGCCAGCCACAATTCAAGAGGTAAAGGATGAGATAATTCGGCACATAACGGCATAGAACCTCAATTATGCCTAAGCGTCATCGAAAATTTGGACCATCAGATAAAAATAAAATAAATTTTTGTGTCATCAAAGAACATTGACAACAATAACAAAATTTGTCAAAATAAGATTTACATAAATGTATAGAACAAAAATAAAAGATTAATTACTATACAATTAATAATTATATATTGGAACCTGGTTCTCTAGGAAAAACGACAGAGTCCTTGATTCATTTCACTCACACACACACAAATAAACACAACTCAATGGAAACAAAAAAAAAAAAATTATTTTAAAAAAATAAAAAGATGGGGAAAAAGACGGCCTATCTCTTCAAAAGTGAAAGGTCAGCGGTCCGATCGACCTCTACGCATCTTAAGATTTCCTCTAGATATTGCTTAAAATCTTCAAAAAAATCTGTGAATAATTTGAAAGTAACCGACCTGCATTTAAAATGGCTGCCATATGGATAAATTGCTCCGGAACAATTTTTAAACTATAATTGGTAAGATGGTCAATAACTTTGGAATTGAGAATGCTCAAAGTGCATTCTTTGGTGTATTCTTTTATCCTTGGTGCATTCCTTTGCGCTTGGTGCATTCCTGCAGCCCAGTATCCAATATTGTTGTCGAAGAGTTGCTATCATCAGAGTTTGCCCTGCATATAAATGTCGATGGTGATTTTCTTTAATGATGACTTCAGTCAGATGGATTAAAGATTATTGCTTATTTAAACTTGTTTGTACCAATCGCCCTCCTACTCATAGTCGGACGGATCAATGAATGAGTGCAATGTTTTTAAGTATATTCGATGCAGAAAATTGAACTTGTAGTGCATATGTCTTACTCTTCTGGAGTAACATTCCAATATTTAGGATGTGTAAACAACCAATTTAATATTCCACTAATAAGTATTACTGGAAATGTAATATTGATCAATAGATTGGTTAACAGTAAAGCGCCATAGAGTTCCAGCCTTGAAATCGATAACTATTTAATAGGTGGTACCTTGGTCTTAGCTATTAGTAACCTGCCAGTACTTGTTCCATAAGGTTGGACTATTACACGACAGCAGAATACGCTTCTTTACTGACATCGGAGAACCCATGCAACTTCATTTCGGTGTCACTATTTGTTTCTATGCAGCGGGGGATTTTTATTTCCTCTATTTGTGGTAAGTTGTTTCACAGTTTCAGCGAATGTTCAGTGAGGTTTGGTCGTAACTGTTCAGTGCAGTCTAAATTATCAACCTTCCAATTTTAAAAGAATATTTAGGTTGTGATAGTTACAAGTGCTAACCCCAATTGGATCGAAAAGTTGACTGGCTTCTGATAATATTTCCCTCTTGGTCAAAATGTATTATTGCTGGAGATTTACGTAAAAATAAACATAATCATCCTTTGGATTCCAGTGAAGGCTTAGAACCTTTACAGACGATGATGCTTTAATTTCAATTAAATTCAAATCATAATTATCTTCTGAGGTATTCCTTAACAGATGGTTTGTGTTGGTAACCCATTTTCTTAAATCAAACCCGACACTCTCTAGGAATGGTTGTCTAAATCTAAATCTTAAGGTGAGTTTAAACTAGTTGAAATATTGGTGTTTAAATCTGAATTTTGGGTTTGTATTGTTGCACTTGTGGTATCTAATTTGGATTTAGACTTACTGTCATCATCTTCCAGAGAGTTTTTCCGTTCAATACGACTTAAAGAATCAGAGTTTTTGTTAGCTTTACCAGACTTGAATTCAATTGTATAGTCGTAACTATCCATATCTATTCTTAAACGCATTAAACGTGATGATGGATTTGAAATAGATCTGAGCCAAACAAGAGGTTTATGGTCTGTGCGAATTATGAATTGTTGTCTAAAAATATATTGCCGAAATCGCTTTAATACCCAGATAATACCAAGAAGCTTCTTTTCAATTATCGTGTAATTTTTCTCGGTTTTCTGTAACATCCTACTTGCATAGGCAATAGGAAGGTCTACATCATTCGAAAAATGTTGCGATAAGATAGCCCCTATGCTACGTCACTTGCATCAGTTGTGTCTATAAACTGTTTCAGATAGGTGGATTTGTTAATGATATTTTTAATTTTAGAAAAGCTTCTTCCCAAAAAGGTGACCATTTAATCGAAGTATTATTTTAAAAAAGTGCTATTAGAGGTTCTCCAATATCAGAAAATTTAGCAGAGTCCTAGAAACGATTTTATATATTTAGTAGTTTTAGGTCTCGATTATTTTTTATTGCAGACATTTTTGATGGATCTGGTCGGTTTTCTGCATCAGAAATAGTATGACCTAAATAACTAATTTCTTTTCTCAAGAATTTACATTTTCTTAACTGAAGTTTGAGTTTATATTTTCGTAAACAAGTGAATACGTACTTTGACTAATCATACCCGTAAATTACAATGTCGTCAAGGTAAA
Source organism: Tipula confusa (assembly GCA_963556175.1). Lineage (NCBI taxonomy): Eukaryota > Metazoa > Arthropoda > Insecta > Diptera > Tipulidae > Tipula > Tipula confusa. The sequence continues at coordinate 202,470,080 of OY744476.1, read as the reverse complement.
CAAAATATTCAATCCCATTCAAACCTGATAAAACCAAATTCATCATCCGTTGAAAAGTCGCAGGAGCGCCTCGAAGTCCAAACGGCATACGATTGAATTGATAATGGCCTAGATTTGTGCTGAACGCTGTTTTTAATTTATTTTTTTCACTTACAGGGACTTGATGGTATATCCATCTACTAAATCGAGAGTTGAGAAATAATTAGATTTTCCGAGAAGGTCCAAAATATCAACTATATTTGGTAATGGAAATGTATCCTGGATGGTGATATCGTTTAACTTCCGATAATCTACAACAACCCTCCAGCGCTTGAGGCTTTCTCCCGTTTTTTTCGGAACCACAAGTTCATCACCTTCTAAATAAAATAAATCATTAGATGACCGACACATTTTAATAAGAGCAGATTTTTCTTCTTTATTGAGATGTTTAGTGTCAATTTGACTTTCTACCGATTGAAGTCGATTTTCTACAGGATTTTCCCATTTGCTTATTTGAAACACTTTGAAATTTTTTAAAAGGGTCGGCATGATATTTATTTCATTAATATCGACTGGGAATTCATTTGTGTTTAAAATGAGATAGTGAAAATTGTGAACTTTTGGTTTTTATTATGTAATTTTCAGTGAAAATTCATCATCTGGTGAAATTTTGATAGTCGGACATAAGTATCCTGAATTTTCTGGTAACATAGGCAAATATTTATAATTTTTTCTATACTCGAGGAGGAATTGTGTCGTTTACTAAAAACTTAGGATGAGCAAAGGATTTAACATCTTTGTTTGGTCCTTGAATTGCCCGAACTAGCATACCTTGTAAACTTTCGATAGGTCTTTTTTCAGACCTGTATTTTTAAAACTGTGTTTTTAATTCAATTTTTAGATCAGAGTATTTTTTAAAATGTTTATGTTTGAAAATATCATGCGCTTTATCTTGTAATTTGAACAATATCATTTCAATAAGGTCCTCCTCATCAAACTCATCATTGAGTTTTTTAAAGACCATTTCACAGGCTAAAATGAATTTGTTAAATTTCACACACCAAAATTTTACCATTTTTCCATTTTAACAATAAATAAAAGATCCCTTAAAAACCATGATCTAAGAGCACACGACATTGTTGATTCTTATTATACCCTCTAATACATTTACTAATGCGGTGAGTAGTATATTTTATATTTTTTCACAAATTCTCGTCTCTGTAATACTTCCATCTTTGTAAACTTAGCGCACTTAAATAATCGATGGCCATGTTCAAGATATAGTCGACAAAATTCCGATTTTATCATAATTTATTACATAATTTTTCAAATATTAATTATAGATATATTAATTATAGAAACAAATATGAATTTTAGAATAAAAAATATCTTATTTAGCACGAAAATTAAATGAAATAATCGTTAAACGGACAAAACACGTCACAACACTCTCAATGCACACAATATTCCCACCCTCCGAAATAAATTCAAATGGTGATTAAATTTACCAAATAATGCCGCTTTTTGTTTCGACCTTTCAACTAAACCTTCTTTTGTGGTCAAATCGTGCAATAATGAAACTGATCGATTGATTCATATTCAAATCATAATTGTTGGTAATGTTGTCTCTCCTTAATAATTCTTATTTCATGTTAGAATTTTTGTGCTCATATTTATATGTATCGACCATATCCAGGTTAAGATAACAAACCGTAACTATACGACATAATATGGAAAATTTCAAACGAAATCACCTTGAGGATTTAAATGTACAGCAAACAAAAAAATCTTTGTATTTTAATCACGTAGACTCAACATTTTTGACTTTGGTAAGATGATAACGTTTATTGATCTGACTGCATAATGGATTAATATTTTTATAGTTTCCTTTTGTGGTATATTATGTAGTTTTAATTTCAGAAATGTTCAAAATCATATAGTCATGATATATTATCTGGATTATGTACAAAAACATAGATGATTACTAAAGAACAGTGGCATACAACAGAGTACACTATCAAAATGTAAGTAGTAATGTGGAATATAGTTACTTATAGACCAAGCTGTATGCTATGTAAACTACTGATAACGTATTAGTTGTAATGCAAGCAAAAAAAAAACAGAAAATTGACCGGCGAGGTCTAAATATGTTACAATTTCTTAGCAAAAACTACTTTGTTGGAAAGTTTATTTTAAATTTGTCCTATTCCATCCACAATAGGACGATCCTTGTCAGTAAAGCAAATCAAAAAGCATGTTATAGGTTTAACTGTCGCTTTACTTTGTCAGACTCTAGGTAGTGCTGAACAATTACATTTCACAGAACAAGGCCGCCCAGATCAGATGATTAGTACTGAAGACAAATTTATATATATATATATATATATATATATATATATATATATATATATATATATATATATATATGTATATATATATATATATATATATATATATATATATATATATATATATATATATATATTTACATAAACCTAAAATATTACATTTATGTTTTTATATATAAGTGCCAAAAAACAACTTAAATTGTTATTTGCAATTTTGATAAGATTAATGATGTCTTAAAATGCATGGTGCTTCCGTTATTTAATAAGAAACGAACTTTTTACAAAGAAAATAAATTTTAGTTGTCAAAACCAAAAACAAAATCGTAGAACTGGCATGACTTGAATGGGTAATACACGTAAAATATATTCAACATAAGAAGAGCAAACTAAACTTTTCCATTTATCGAAATTGGAGCAACGAATTATTATATCTTCTGTTGAAAATGGCAATAACCTTAAGTTACGTATACCAGCCGCAGTTGGTTTTTATACAACAATCAATAATTGGTATTTGGTTCATCTGTTCTAAATTTTTTGAGGCATGAAAATAATAGAAACGAGATCTTTAAATTTAACGGTTATGGTTTCTTATTACAGGCTTGGCAAAACTGACATAGTATGTATATAACATTTATGCTTATATAGTGCCAATAATATTTAAGCGACTACAATGTATTGATATTAATGGAGTAACAAGAAGACTAAATTTTTTTTTGCTACAGTTTATAAAAAAATTTTACAATAATTATTCTTGAAGTTTTAAATTTTTTAAATTCTTTAAATTCGTTTAAATTAAAATTTCTGAAATTCTTTAAATTGTTTAAATTCTTTAAATTCTTTAAATTCTTTAAATTCTTTAAATTCTTTAAATTCTTTAAATTCTTTAAATTCTTTAAATTCTTTAAATTCTTTAAATTCTTTAAATTCTTTAAATTCTTTAAAATATTTAAATTCTTTAAATTCTTTAAATTCTTTAAATTCTTTAAATTCTTTAAATTCTTTAAATTCTTTAAATTCTTTAAATTCTTTAAATTCTTTAAATTCTTTAAATTCTTTAAATTCTTTAAATTCTTTAAATTCTTTAAATTCTTTTAAATAGAAATTTCTGAAATTCTTTAAATTCTTTAAATTCTTTAAATTCTTTAAATTCTTTAAATTCTTTAAATTCTTTAAATTCTTTAAAATATTTAAATTCTTTAAATTCTTTAAATTCTTTAAATTCTTTAAATTCTTTAAATTCTTTAAATTCTTTAAATTCTTTAAATTCTTTAAATTCTTTAAATTCTTTAAATTCTTTAAATTCTTTAAATTCTTTAAATTCTTTAAATTCTTTAAATTCTTTAAATTCTTTAAATTCTTTAAATTCTTTAAATTCTTTAAATTCTTTAAATTCTTTAAATTCTTTAAATTCTTTAAATTCTTTAAATTCTTTAAATTCTTTAAATTCTTTAAATTATTTAAATTCTTTAAATTCTTTAAATTCTTTAAATTCTTTAAATTCTTTAAATTCTTTAAATTCTTTAAATTCTTTAAATTCTTTAAATTCTTTAAATTCTTTAAATTCTTTAAATTCTTTAAATTATTTTAATTCTTTAAATTCTTTAAATTCTTTAAATTCTTTAAATTCTTTAAATTCTTTAAATTCTTTAAATTCTTTAAATTCTTTAAATTCTTTAAATTTTTTAAATTCTTTAAAGTCTTTAAATTCTTTAAATTCTTTAAATTCTTTAAATTCTTTAAATTCTTTAAATTCTTTAAATTCTTTAAATTCTTTAAATTCTTTAAATTCTTAAAATTCTTTAAATTCTTTAAATTCTTTAAATTCTTTAAATTCTTTAAATTCTTTAAATTCTTTAAATTCTTTAAATTCTTTAAATTCTTTAAATTCTTTAAATTCTTTAAATTCTTTAAATTCTTTAAATTCTTTAAATTCTTTAAATTCTTTAAATTCTTTAAATTCTTTAAATTCTTTAAATTCTTTAAATTCTTAAATTCTTTAAATTCTTTAAATTCTTTAAATTCTTTAAATTCTTTAAATTCTTTAAATTCTTTAAATTCTTTAAATTCTTTAAATTCTTTAAATTCTTTAAATTCTTTAAATTCTTTAATTTTTTGTAAATTCTTTAAATTCTTAAATTTCTTTAAATTCTTTAAATTCTTTAAATTCTTTAAATTCTTTAAATTCTTTAAATTCTTTAAATTCTTTAAATTCTTTAAATTCTTTAAATTCTTTAAATTCTTTAAATTCTTTAAATTCTTTAAATTCTTTAATTTTTTGTAAATTCTTTAAATTCTTAAATTTCTTTAAATTCTTTAAATTCTTTAAATTCTTTAAATTCTTTAAATTCTTTAAATTCTTTAAATTCTTTAAATTCTTTAAATTCTTTAAATTCTTTAAATTCTTTAAATTCTTTAAATTCTTTAAATTCTTTAAATTCTTTAAATTCTTTAAATTCTTTAAATTCTTTAAATTCTTTAAATTCTTTAAATTCTTTAAATTCTTTAAATTCTTTTAAATAGAAATTTCTGAAATTCTTTAAATTCTTTAAATTCTTTAAATTCTTTAAATTCTGTAAATTCTTTAAATTCTTTAAATTCTTTAAATTCTTTAAATTCTTTAAATTCTTTAAATTCTTTAAGTTCTTTAAATTCTTTAAATTCTTTAAATTCTTTAAATTCTTTAAATTCTTTAAATTCTTTAAATTCTTTAAATTCTTTAAATTCTTTAAATTCTTTAAATTCTTTAAATTCTTTAAATTCTTTTAAATAGAAATTTCTGAAATTCTTTAAATTCTTTAAATTCTTTTAAGTGGAAATATCTGAAATTCTTTAAATTCTTTAAATTCTTTTAAATAGAAATTTCTGAAATTCTTTAAATTCTTTAAATTCTTTAAATTCTTTAAATTCTTTAAATTCTTTAAATTCTTTAAATTCTTTAAATTCTTTAAATTCTTTAAATTCTTTAAATTCTTTAAATTCTTTAAATTCTTTAAATTCTTTAAATTCTTTAAATTCTTTAAATTCTTTTAAATAGAAATTTCTGAAATTCTTTAAATTCTTTAAATTCTTTAAATTCTGTAAATTCTTTAAATTCTTTAAATTCTTTAAATTCTTTAAATTCTTTAAATTCTTTAAATTCTTTAAGTTCTTTAAATTCTTTAAATTCTTTAAATTCTTTAAATTCTTTAAATTCTTTAAATTCTTTAAATTCTTTAAATTCTTTAAATTCTTTAAATTCTTTAAATTCTTTAAATTCTTTAAATTCTTTAAATTCTTTTAAATAGAAATTTCTGAAATTCTTTAAATTCTTTAAATTCTTTAAATTCTTTAAATTCTGTAAATTCTTTAAATTCTTTAAATTCTTTAAATTCTTTAAATTCTTTAAATTCTTTAAATTCTTTAAGTTCTTTAAATTCTTTAAATTCTTTAAATTCTTTAAATTCTTTAAATTCTTTAAATTCTTTAAATTCTTTAAATTCTTTAAATTCTTTAAATTCTTTAAATTCTTTAAATTCTTTAAATTCTTTAAATTCTTTAAATTCTTTAAATTCTTTAAATTCTTTAAATTCTTTAAATTCTTTAAATTCTTTAAATTCTTTAAATTCTGTAAATTCTTTAAATTCTTTAAATTCTTTAAATTCTTTAAATTCTTTAAATTCTTTAAATTCTTTAAATTCTTTAAATTCTTTAAATTCTTTAAATTCTTTAAATTCTTTAAATTCTTTAAATTCTTTAAATTCTTTAAATTCTTTAAATTCTTTAAATTCTTTAAATTCTTTAAATTCTTTAAATTCTTTAAATTCTTTAAATTCTTTAAATTCTTTAAATTCTTTAAATTCTTTAAATTCTTTAAATTCTTTAAATTCTTTAAATTCTTTAAATTCTTTAAATTTTTTAAATTCTGTAAATTCTTTAAATTCTTTAAATTCTTCTAATTCTTTAAATTCTTTAAATTCTTTAAATTCTTTAAATTCTTTAAATTCTTTAAATTCTTTAAATTCTTTTAAATAGAAATTTCTGAAATTCTTTAAATTCTTTAAATTCTTTAAATTCTTTTAAGTGGAAATATCTGAAATTCTTTAAATTCTTTAAATTCTTTTAAATAGAAATTTCTGAAATTCTTTAAATTCTTTAAATTCTTTAAATTCTTTAAATTTTTTAAATTCTTTAAATTCTTTAAATTCTTTAAATTCTTTAAATTCTTTAAATTCTTTAAATTCTTTAAATTCTTTAAATTCTGTAAATTCTTTAAATTCTTTAAATTCTTCTAATTCTTTAAATTCTTTAAATTCTTTAAATTCTTTAAATTCTTTAAATTCTTTAAATTCTTTAAATTCTTTAAATTCTTTAAATTCTTTAAATTCTTTAAATTCTTTAAATTCTTTTAAATAGAAATTTCTGAAATTCTTTAAATTCTTTAAATTCTTTAAATTCTTTAAATTCTTTAAATTCTTTAAATTCTTTAAATTCTTTAAATTTTTTAAATTCTTTAAATTCTTTAAATTCTTTAAATTCTTTAAATTCTTTAAATTCTTTAAATTCTTTAAATTCTTTAAATTCTTTAAATTCTTTAAATTCTTTAAATTCTTTAAGTTCTTTAAATTCTTTAAATTCTTTAAATTCTTTAAATTCTTTAAATTCATTAAATTCTTTAAATTCTTTAAATTCTTTAAATTCTTTAAATTCTTTAAATTCTTTAAATTCTTTTAAATAGAAATTTCTGAAATTCTTTAAATTCTTTAAATTCTTTAAATTCTTTAAATTCTTTAAATTCTTTAAATTCTTTAAATTCTTTAAATTCTTTAAATTCTTTAAATTCTTTAAATTCTTTTAAATAGAAATTTCTGAAATTCTTTAAATTCTTTAAATTCTTTAAATTCTTTAAATTCTGTAAATTCTTTAAATTCTTTAAATTCTTTAAATTCTTTAAATTCTTTAAATTCTTTAAATTCTTTAAATTCTTTAAGTTCTTTAAATTCTTTAAATTCTTTAAATTCTTTAAATTCTTTAAATTCTTTAAATTCTTTAAATTCTTTAAATTCTTTAAATTCTTTAAATTCTTTAAATTCTTTTAAATAGAAATTTCTGAAATTCTTTAAATTCTTTAAATTCTTTAAATTCTTTTAAGTGGAAATATCTGAAATTCTTTAAATTCTTTTAAATAGAAATTTCTGAAATTCTTTAAATTCTTTAAATTCTTTAAATTCTTTAAATTCTTTAAATTCTTTAAATTCTTTAAATTCTTTAAATTCTTTAAATTCTTTAAATTCTTTAAATTCTTTAAATTCTGTAAATTCTTTAAATTCTTTAAATTCTTCTAATTCTTTAAATTCTTTAAATTCTTTAAATTCTTTAAATTCTTTAAATTCTTTAAATTCTTTAAATTCTTTAAATTCTTTAAATTCTTTAAATTCTTTAAATTCTTTAAATTCTTTAAATTCTTTAAATTCTTTAAATTCTTTAAATTTTTTAAATTCTTTAAATTCTTTAAATTCTTTAAATTCTTTAAATTCTTTAAATTCTTTAAATTCTTGAACTTCTTCAAAATTACTGCACAATATATTTAGAATATCACGTAGAACGTAACCGAGTCAGCGTATTCACTGCCCTTGTGCTCTATTTAGGATATCAGGAATTTTTATTAAATTCCTGGTTTTTAGAATAAATATTTTTTGGTAACTACCGTCACTGACGGGGTTAAGGTAATATTTAAAGGTTCTGGCTAAAATCAATTGCGTGTGGGTCTCTGAAACATCTTCGGCGAAAAAAACTTGTCAGTTACCGGTCGATTTGTCGAGTTCCTTTTGTGAAGCCACTTACAGTTTTTTTCGCTAGAGAACAATCAATAATATCATACTCATAACCCATAAATAATTTAACGACATCATACAACAAGTAGCATAAAATTTTTTTTTTATTATGATAAGATAAATTTTCATTAGTGCTATAAAAATTGTGGCATATTCTAATTGTTACCATACAATGATATTTTATGTTGTTTACATATGTAAATTATGATTTTAAATAGTGCAATATACAGTTCAACTGCCACAATTAATATACATATATTTATGTACGCCAACCATATGGTTCATATTTCATTTGATACACGTTTTGCTTCATGTCACAATGAAAGGAATCCAATCATTCATGTACAATACATCAACATTTTCAATGTCTTGAAAATGAACATAAATATGTTGAACAGTATATGGATACTATAACCGCACAACATAACAAGAAAAGTGATTCAAGCGTCAATAATAAAATTAGAATCAATAAAAGTTTTTCAATATTTTTCCCTATAGTTTTCCAATTTTCAATTCATTTCGGGGTTGTATTTTTTTTTTATTTTTATTGTTGTTAGTTGTTGGGAATTCGATTTAACCTATCACAACACAACAATATACTCTCGTATTCAGTATCAAAAATAGAAAATGTTTTCCCATTATCGGTTTTTATTTTTCAAATTTGTTGTTTGTAGAGTTTCGTTGTAGTTCAACAAGTTTTCATTTCACAATAATTCGACAATAATCTTCTTATCGATTTTATGATTGCGGGTTGAGGGGTTTTTTGTACATGAGTTAAAAGTATAGATTTTTATTTGCCGTACACCTATTTGAACATGTACAGTTTAAAATTTTTGTTGGTCCATTTAATCGCAATAATTTAACAATCAAAACCAAAGTTGGACGAATATGAGATTTTAGTAGAGTGTTTTTATCTCCGTAAATTTTTGCAAAATCGTTTGTGGTTTTGTATGATAAGAACATTGAAATTTAAATGTTATTGTAATAATTGGACGATTCATTTCGAAAATTGTTAACTCATTCTGAATCTATATACATTTGTAAGCAGTTAATCCTATGGCCGTATTAGACACTGTCATCGCTGCTGTTATTGCTACAATTTTCGGCCATGTTCCAATAAAGCAGGCCTAATTTGAAGATTTATAGATCTTTTTGGTGTATAGTTTACTACAGCACCCAGTACTCAAACATCCTTGAGCTCGAAACCGAACCGTTTTTCACTAAATCATCTATTTGAAAAGTGTACATCACAACCTACAATCTTTGAGTAACTTACCAATGGTTGAACCATACGATTTAGTGTCACTTGAATTATGCTCGCTTTTTTATTTTATTGACTTTTTCGTTTTGCACAGTGGTTACACTTTTCCAACCCACATTGGTGACCATTTTTGTCTGGAGCCTTTTAACTTATCTTGGATTTTCTTATTCCAGTTTTTTTATTTAGATGCAAAAACAAAGGCTCAAAAAATTCTGAAATGGAATATTTAGTGATATAATATAGAGTTCACTTTTAACAACGATTCATTATTAAAACTAAAGGTTAGGCCAAAGAAATGTTAAAATAGCGAAATCACCATGATAAATCGAAGTGTAACAAAGCCTAAGTCACTTTATCGCATATTATTATGACAATCTGTTGTTGCATGGGGAAGTTGTATGTCAACCAGAACTAGTAGTCTGTCAATCAGAATCAGTAGAGGTTTAAAAATCAACCAGCATAAATATGTCAACAGACACTATAGTGATAGATTTATTAACGATAAGCCTAAACAGCATAAGCCTAAACTTTTAATGAATAATAAACAAAGCGGCACCGATGACCTATCTACCATTCAATTGATAAAACCCAGACGATAAATATTTATATCCATGACAGACTACCATTTTAAAGGGTTCATCAGGAAAGCATTCCAACGAGATAAATACGGGAAAAAACAACTACATCTCTTATCGACTCAATGCAGATAAAAAATTATTTTCTACAATTTTAAATCCAAAGCTTGTACCGATTTAAGGCATAAGTGCTCTGTGGTCAGTCACAAGACGGAATTTATGTCCGTATAGGTATGGTCGAAAGTGCGACATATTACTGTCAATAATTCTTTATTTGTTGGGGAATAATAAGATTCTGCTTTGTTTAGGACACGACTTGCATATGCAATTGAAAGGTCAAAATTATTAATATTTTGGGATAAAACCGAGCCAATAGCTATACCGCTAGCATCACAAGTGAGAAGAAATGGTTGGCCAAAATCAGACATTTGAAGAATTGGAGGGGTAATAAAGGATTATTTTAATGATTCGAATGATTTTTGACATTCTACAGTCCATATTAAAGGTGAATTCTTCTTCAAGAGGTTGCTCATAGATTTTGCAATTCCTGAAAATTGAGGAATAAATTTACGGTAGTCCCGTAGGATTATGAGGTACAGGAAAATTTTTAACCACAATAATTTTAGACTCATCAGGTTTAATACCATTAGGGGTCACCATATGACGTTTAAGCACTTCTTTAACATTGGTGTTATGTTAATTTAGTGAGGCACCATAAACAACAATGTCATTGAGATAAACAAGTTATTTGATGTTGTTTAATCCACAAAGAGCAGTATTTATCGTTCTCTGGAACGTTGCAGGAGCACTTTTCAGCCCGAATGGCATACATACGAATTCATAATGACCTTCGTCTGTACTAAAACCAAATTTAGGAAGATCGTTAGGTCACAATTTAATTTGGTCGTAACCACTCTGCAAGTCCAGGGTCGAGAAATATTGAGCCTTGCCTAATTTATTCAGAATATTGGCGATGTTAGGAAGAGGATAGGTATCATCGATGCTAACTTGGTTCTGTTTGCGGTAATCCACAACCACCCTTTACTACTTTTCCGTGGTTGTAGATTTTTAAGGAACAATCAAAAGATGTGAATTCCAAGAACTCATACTGTCTTGGACGATACCTTGAGCAATCATGTCGTCAACTTGCTTTTGAATCTCTGCTTTTATTGAGTGTTGTTGTCGAAATGGACGAACATGTACAGGAATTGGATTCACGATGGTACGAATTTCATGTTGAACAAGATCTGATGTAGTAAGTGTGTCACCACCCAGATAGAATACACCATTATATTCATTAAGAAGTTCTTTTAAAGTTTCATTTTCTTCTGTATTTAAAGATAGAGGATTGAGGTTTACTTATACGATTATTAGAGATGCAACCTGCTTTTTGAAAAGTAAAAATCTCGTAATTATTAACTGCTTCTATTTTAAATCTAAGTAACACAAATACTGACACATTCTATAAAACTGCTTTGCATTCTGAAGTCTCTTATCATCAACTCCAGTGTGCCACCATTCAACTGTAACCTATAAAGGTTTCCTAAAACAAAATGTATTAATGGGCTAATTTTCCAAGCCGTATGCTGTAACAGATGGCTTAGTTATCCCTTGTAAATTACAACTTTATTATTTAATAAAGCTGGTAAAATTTATTAAGTTTAATATTGGTAATTTTAATATAAAACAAACTTTATTTGACACAAAACTTTAAAATGAATATAAATTAGATTTTAAAAAATTGATTAAACATTAAAATCAATTGAATTAACCGTTTTATGACCAATACGGCATGAAATCACCGAAAATCTAATTTATATACACTTTATTTGACACAAAAATTTAAAATTAATACAAATTAGATTTTAAAAAATTGATTCAACATTAAAATTAATTGAATTAACCGTTTTATGACCAATATGTCATGAAATCACCGAAAATCTAATTTATATACACTTTATTTGACACAAAACTTTAAAATTAATATAAATTAGACTTTAAAATTTGATTAAACATCAAAAATTAATTAAATTAACCGTTTTATGACCAATACGTCATGTAATCGCCGAAAATCTAATTTATATATACTTTATTTGACAAAAAACTTTAAAATTAATACAAATTAGACTTTAAAAAGTTGATTAAACATCAAAAATTAATTAAATTAACCGTTTTATGACCAATACGGCATGAAATCACCGAAAATCTAATTTATATACACTTTATTTGACACAAAAATTTAAAATTAATACAAATTAGATTTTAAAAAATTGATTCAACATTAAAATTAATTGAATTAACCGTTTTATGACCAATATGTCATGAAATCACCGAAAATCTAATTTATATACACTTTATTTGACACAAAACTTTAAAATTAATATAAATTAGACTTTAAAATTTGATTAAACATCAAAAATTAATTAAATTAACCGTTTTATGACCAATACGTCATGTAATCGCCGAAAATCTAATTTATATACACTTTATTTGACAAAAAACTTTAAAATTAATACAAATTAGACTTTAAAAAGTTGATTAAACATCAAAAATTAATTAAATTAACCGTTTTATGACCAATACGTCATGTAATCGCCGAAAATCTAATTTATATACACTTTATTTGACAAAAAACTTTAAAATTAATACAAATTAGACTTTAAAAAGTTGATTAAACATCAAAAATTAATTAAATTAACCGTTTTATGACCAATACGGCATGAAATCACCGAAAATCTAATTTATATACACTTTATTTGACACAAAACTTTAAAATTAATATAAATTAGACTTTAAAATTTGATTAAACATCAAAAATTAATTAAATTAACCGTTTTATGACCAATACGTCATGTAATCGCCGAAAATCTAATTTATATACACTTTATTTGACAAAAAACTTTAAAATTAATACAAATTAGACTTTAAAAAGTTGATTAAACATCAAAAATTAATTAAATTAACCGTTTTATGACCAATACGTCATGTAATCGCCGAAAATCTAATTTATATACACTTTATTTGACAAAAAACTTTAAAATTAATACAAATTAGACTTTAAAAAGTTGATTAAACATCAAAAATTAATTAAATTAACCGTTTTATGACCAATACGGCATGAAATCACCGAAAATCTAATTTATATACACTTTATTTGACACAAAAATTTAAAATAAATACAAATTAGATTTTAAAAAATTGATTCAACATTAAAATTAATTGAATTAACCGTTTTATGACCAATATGTCATGAAATCACCGAAAATCTAATTTATATACACTTTATTTGACACAAAACTTTAAAATTAATACAAATTAGACTTTAAAAAGTTGATTAAACATCAAAAATTAATTAAATTAACCGTTTTATGACCAATACGTCATGTAATCACCGAAAATCTAATTTATATACACTTTATTTGACACAAAGCTTTAAAATGAATACAAATTAGATTTTAAAATATTGATTACACATTACAAATGAATTAATTTAACTGTTTTATGACCAATACGTCCAAAAAACCTGTAAGCTAAGGCATATAGAAAATTTAAAAAAAAAGTTTAGACGCAGATAAAGCATCAAAGGTCACCTAAAAGTTTACAGAGTACTTTCATTTTGTTTACAAGCCGGCAGACCATTCCGTTTTCAACTAATAGCGAAGTTGAACTTTTCAACGCAATTAACATGATTGGAAACAATTGTGGTTCGGTTCTTCCCTTCTTGTATATTAAAAAACCACCTAGAACAATTCATCTCGTCCCTATATCTTCTATTTAATATGTCACTGATAATATACATTTTTTATAGAATCCACGTGACCACCATTTTTCTTTGACTAAGGCAAAGAAGGACACTGCTTAAAATGTTATTGAACTAATTTGTAATCGTCTGGTGTCAAAGCGAAACGTCCTGTATGACCGATACATGTTTCGATACATATACGAGCATGAATCTTTTAATGCATGATGCGTATTTGATACATCTCCGGAAAATTATTGACGTATGCAAATATCACGAAAACGTAACCTCAGATGATATGTTGCGGGATCGAATTGCGTTTGGGATTCGAGATATAAATTTAAAGAAACGATTTCTGTCGCAAGATCTATACAAATTTAAACTCGAGAAAATTATACATGGGTATAAAGTCAGTGAAGTTACGGAAGATCGTATTAAATCGCTTGTTGGTGTAAGTCACAATGTAAATAAAGTGTTCGAAAAAAAAAATCAGAAATCGAGAAATAAGAAAAAGACAGAAAACGGTTCAATGAAATGTAAGTTTTGTGCGACCAATCATGTTTTTAAGAAAATCAATTGTTTGAAAAGAATAATGACAAGCCACTAGTAAAAGAAGTAAAAATTAAGACAGACAGTGAAAGTGACATTGACAATCGGAAAAGTAATTGAAAACCACTAGTCGTGTACAGTTGAGGCTAAAATTTAATGATGATTGGCAAAACGTTGTGTGTGATCTAGATTCAGGCGCTCAAGCTTGTCTGATCGGATTTAAGCAGTATTCAAAGTTAACTAACGGTAATATTTGTTTGAACGACTCTAAATTGATATTAACAATGATAATGATCATTTTGCAGTATTATCCGAAAGTGCTTGTACCGCTCTTGGACTTATAAAATACAGCAAAAATTTACGGCGTTCTGAGCATTGCGTCAATAGCGTCAATAACAAGGTCTCGAAGCCTAGTTATTCAGATGTTAATGCGGCCAATAAAGCAAATCGAATAAATCTAAAATAAAAGGATGAGATTGATAAAAGTATTAAACCTGTCATCCAATGTACTCAAAGAATACCAATGGCAATTCGATCGAAATTAAAGGAAGAGTTGGACTCACTAGTAAAAGATGACATTATTACACTCGAACCATCAAATACAAAATGGGTGAGTAATGTTTTACTAGTGAAAAAGAATAATTGTTTCCGAATTTGTCTAGACCCTATTCCTTTGAATGTGGCCATCGCAAGGGACCACATTGTCAAACCACAACAATAGACGAAATTTTACCGGAACTTGGTAAAGCGAAAATTTTTACTACTATGGATACCAGAAAGGGATTCTGGCAAATGAAGTTGACGGAAGAAAGTAGCAAACTACTTTTTGGACTCCATTTGGCCGTTACCGTTGGCTGCGTTGTCGTTTTAGAATTTCGTCAGCACCAGAGCTTTTACAAATAAAGATGTACACGGTCGTTCATGATTTGCCAGGTGTTGAAATTATGGCAGATGATATACTAATTTATGGAAAAGGGGAAACTGTGGAAGAAGCATTCGTGGACCATAATGCAAATTTTGAGAAACTATTAGTAAGTTTACGCGAAAATAATTGTAAACTAAATAAAATTAAATTGAATCTTTGTCGATCGGAAGTAAAATTCTTTGGATACATTTTGTCAAGTGAAGGTCTAAAAGTGGACGAGTCAAAGTTATTAAGAATATGCAATCGCCAGAAGATAAAGGCGATTTACTCCGATTTTAAGGTATGCTGAATTATTTGGGCCGATACATACCAAATTTTGGTACAGAAAGTGATCTTCTTCGCAAGTTAACGTTGGATAAGTCAACGTGGTTATGGTCAAATGACGAAGAGAGAGAATTTAAAAAGTTGAAATTTCTAGTTAGCGACATCAAATTATTAAAATATTTCGAGGTTGGTAAAGAATTGACAATTGAGTGTGATTCGAGCAGTTTTCCAGGAAAATCAAATAGTGGCTTATGCCCCTCGTACTTTGTCCGCAGCAGAAAAGAATTCGCGATGATAAAAAAGGTGCTATTAGCCATTGGGTTTGCTTGTGTGCGTTTTGATCAACTTATTGTGGGCAACGTTACGACCGTTTTAAAGACGAATCATAAACCACTAATAAGTATATTTAAAAAACCACTATTGAAAGCACCTAAATGTTTGCAGTTGATGCTGATGGTACTACAACGACTTGCATCGTTGGACGTATCGGAACATGACAATTCCATAGATCATTACAATGTATTCAGTGTTGCATTAGATATTCTAATTCATAGTCACATCCACCTATGCAGTCTCACGAAATATCAATGCATCCATTCCAGTTTGTGTCAATGGATGCTCTTGTATATAATAAAAAATCGGATTTAGTTACCGTTGATCATTTTCTCAGATTTTCTTCAGATTTTCTCGAGCTTGATCTTTTAAAGGATTCAACACCAAACTCGGAAATCTGTAAGCGAAATTTTAGTCGACATTGTATTCCACAAAGAGTATGTACAGACAATGGAACTAATTTTAATAAATGCACAATTCAAAAAATTTTCTGAAGGTTGGGGATTTACACATGTAACATCATCACCACATCATCAAAGAGGAAAGGGAAAGGCAGAATTATCAGTAAAAATAGCTAAACAATTACTAAAGAAAGCAGAAAATTCTAATGAAGATGTATGGTATTGTTTATTGCATTGGCGCAATTCTCCTAATAAAATAGCTAGGAGTCCTGTGCAGAGATTGTTTTCTCGTAAATTGAAAACCGTCGGCGTGAAAGCAAGTATTATTATGATCGTAAAGTAAAATGCCTGCCTGATTTAAACATAGGACAATCTGTGGCAGTTCAAGTTCATCCACAGATAAATAATAATTGGTCGGTAGGCGTTGTCGAAAAACAATTGAAAGATCGGTCCTATATTGTGAACGTTGGTGGCTCCATCTATAAATGGAATATAGTAAACTTCAAGCCTTTCATTAAAGAAGAACAGCCAAAAATAAATGGTGATACACAATCCAACAACATAAAGAAGACGCCAATTCATTCCAATTCAACAGAAGACAGAGAACAGGTTGAACCATCTGTAATTTTTATTTTTATTGTTAATTTTGTATTTTGGACAAAAAGGAAGATGTTATATTTCTATGAGCTTAGCACTTCCTTGTTTATGTATTATATCTATAATCGACAAGTAGGGAAGGGTGATGAGTGTTTGTAGGGAAACTAAACAAGATATATGTAATAAAACCTCATGTTGAAACCTCAGTAGAAATATAAGGCATATTTCTTATAGCCGGAGCAACGCAGAACAAACTATGGAGAATACGAACCAATAAATGAAATCACTAAAATGTTTAATTTCTTCGAAGTTCTTTTAAACTTTTCAGTATTGTGTGAAGGCATTATGGGGTTCTAAATTTGCTTGTTACATGGTTAAATATTGGATACCGTATATGATAAAGTCATATGAGTCATTGCCTCCTATGAAGATCTACTGTAGTGCCGGTTTTAATTTTTATGATTAAAGCCACGGCATTGCTCAAATATATTATGCATTCCATCTTATTCGTCTGTAGCTGTGAACCAACTAAGTATTTTTTTCTAATCAAAATGTACATAATCCATTATACCGACAACAAAAACTTTATTTTGACGTCATCTTCTAAAAGAAAAACTTCTCAATGTAAAAATAACCATCCAACAGCATCTATTGCATAAAAAAAAACAAAAAAATATAAGACAAAGTTTATTTAATCTTATCGATTTGACATTAACATAGTGGTACATAAATATGTTGTTGTTGGTTTTGTCATTTATAATTTTTACTTTACTACGTGTAACTGATTGATGTATGAAACTTCGAAGATGGAAAAATAACTTTAATTTCAAAATAGTTGCATCTTAATATTCTTATAACGGTATTAGAATAGATGTAATGTTTACAAAAATGTCGAAAGGATGAGGACTTAACTACTAGTCGATTCTTTTAAAAGTGCCGAGCTTCCTAAATTTACAAAAATTATTTCAAATACTAACCAACATAACAAAATTAGAAGGCAATATCCGCCAAATTATTGTGGTACAAACAAGTTGACCATTATACTTCTTAGTAATTTTGTTGTAACAAAAACAAAACAAAATAGAAAATAACCAAAAATGGTTGTCTTTGTCACTCTAAAGCAATTTAGTATTTTTTCTCCTTCTGGTTTCACAGTAAAAAAAAAAACTGACAGTAAATGTTTCATTGTGGGTAGACGACATTATTTTAATCATCCCAACTTTTAAAGTGATCTTATTAGACCTACCAGTTCCACCACAGCATATCTTCAAGGGAGTGAATTTAATTGCTGGCACAGAAACTGGAGCTCTGCAGTAGATCACATAAGGGTGGGTGTATTTTTTATAATTTCATTAGCTCTAGGTCTAATTGTATTTTATATTTGAGCTTCATTCAGTTCAAGAGTTTCTAGACATAATTCATTGCGGTCGCCTCTTCAAGGCTTCTGGTCTAGACAAGATTCCCAACATTATTCTAAAACAGCTTACGGATTCAGGTTATATTTTCCTATCACAAATTTTTACTCTCTTTTCTACTAACCATGGTAAGTGATGCACCTTCATAAAAAATGGCAAAGGTTGTAGCCATTTTGAAATCCGACAAACCACCCTCAAAAGTGAATAGCTATACGCCTATCACCCCTTTTTGACTGTTTGAGTAAAATGTTTGAGTGTGCTATCAAAAATAGACTTGCACTTCCGACACCAAAACTCCTCTATTTACACATCAAGTTGGTTATATGATTCACCATGTCAAACATGAAAGAAAAAAAAAGTCGCCGACAGTGACCTTTGCGTCTGCCGAATGGCGATTCTCTTCTCAGAGATCGCTGTACCATCTGTTTGTGATCGGCTCACAGAACGTGACCGAGCCTGCGCCCTCGCTTTTATTTTATTTAATGAAAGAGGCCTGTTATTTGTATTAAATTTCTGATCTGGTGGTTAAATAGAACTCGGTAAGTTTCGTCCTCATCGCATTTGGGAACATATATCAAAAGCTTCTCTCGAGTGATATTAACCATCTCTCATAATTATCCACCAGGGTTCAACTCTTACACGCATAAATGACAACGAATCACATCAGTGGACAACGGAAACTGAGAATCATGCAAGAGGATCCAATAGTTATTTGACACCGTTGTCATTCAGTCCAAATACACATATATCATCTGCATGTGGCAGAACCTGGTTGGACTGACGGTAAAAGATGTTGGCCTAAGGTGTTTCACTTTTACGAAAGATAAATTCTCATTTTAAATAAAACCGGGGTCAGAGAATTTCATTACCGTACACTAGAGCAATTTGCAAAAAATCATCCTCAGCAAAAAAACTTGATCAGTAACCTACAATTTTTTCCGCTAGGGAAGTGATTCTCTCCAATATTATGTAGGACAGTAATTTATATGCTGTGCAAAGGAGAGCTATTTGCCGCGATAGTTTTTGCTTTTTGAGTAATCTTCTGTCTTAAAGATAGGGCACAACGTGGCCACTTTCCTTTCATCAGACATAATCGCTTTGCTACACTACTCGAATAAGGTTTAAAATTTAAAAATGTCCCATCCGAATATCAAGAGCTCAGAATTAATACAATCAACCCGAAACCGGCGAACGGTTTCATTTTAGTCTCTGCATGGCCATTGTGAATTGCTCGTATGATAGGTCCTCTATGTACATCTCCACAGATTGTATTTGACACTTGTTGAACATTAAGTAAATCATAGAAATGCTTCTTCAAAGTGTCAAGCACTACTCCGATGTTAACACGGAGGTTTCCATCCTGGTCCTGATTGGCAATAGATATAGGTCTGAGGGTATCGTACAGTGATCGAGAACTGTGATCATTGCTGAGCTGTTGCACTCTTAAGAATTCAGCCTTCCACAATTCACGCTTTTTCCGTCTACAAATTCGTTTGGCAGTTCACCTAGCAAGGACTGCTTGTTTTTTCTGAGTAATTGTAAAACGTATCCACACTTTTTTATATGCTACATTCTGGTGCTCGACAGCAACACGATACTCCGCAATCAAACCAATCATTTTTGGGTTTAATTTTTACTATACCTAAAGTTGCCTGGGCAGCACTGACAACCGAAGTATTCAATACCTCTCATAGAACATTCACATCATCAGAACGATGGTTGGTTTCCATAATGTTAACGTCGATAAGCCAGGGATGCTGTGGTCGTATTTTAAGGATAACATGCTAGTTTAAAAATATTTTACGAGATATGGGAAAGTGTCCCCCAACCACAGGATCCAATCAGAGATATGAGATGATATGAGATAAAACTAGATGATATGAGATGTTATGTGATGATATGAGATGATATGAGATGATAAAAGATGATATGAGATGATATGAGATGATATGAGATAATATGAGATGAAATGAGATATAATGAGATGATATGAGATGACAAGAGATGATATGAGATGATATGAGATGATATGAGATGATATGAGATGATATGAGATGATATGAGATGATATGAGATGATATGAGATGATATGAGATGATATGAGATGATATGAGATGATATGAGATGATATGAGATGATATGAGATGATATGAGATGATATGAGATGATATGAGATGATATGAGATGATATGAGATGATATGAGATGATATGAGATGATATGAGTTGATATGAGTGTATGAGATGATATGAGATGATATGACATGATATGAGGTGATATGAGATGATATGAGATGATATGAGATGATATGAGGTGATATGAGATTATGTATGATTATATGAAATGATATGAGATGATATAAGGTGATATGAGATGATATGAGATGATATGAGATGACATGAGATGATGAGATGATAAGAGTTTATATGAGATGATATGAGATGATATGAGATAACAATGGGACGATATGAGATGATATTAGACGATATAAAATGATATGAGATGATATGAGATGATATGAGATGATATGAGGTGATATGAGATGATATGAAATTATATGAGATGATATAAGATGATATGAGATGATATGAGGTGATCTGAGATGATATAAGATGATATGGGATGACATGAGATGATATGAGATGACATGAGATGATATGAGATAAAATGACATGATATGAGATGATATGAGATGATATCAGATGATATCAGATGATATAAGATGGTATAAGAAGATAAGAGATGATATGAAATGATATGAGATGATATGAGGTGATATGAGATGATATGAGATGTTTTAAGCCAATACAATATTCTATAAAACCTAATGATTATAAAAAGAGGAAATATGATATAAACTGGGTGAATCTATTGATGAAAAAGATAAAAGTAAACATACTGGGTTATCTTGTTAGAGTAACAATTAACAAAGTTGTAAGATGTTTTAACACAATAACAACAATAATTAAATACGTATCGGAAACTTATTTAACTATATTCTACAACACAGTAAATTAAATAACAAATTTCTTAGTATATAAAACTAAAAGAATTATGATTTATCTTATTTCTCAAAAAAATAAACTATGTATACTCTAATACTTGGTACATAATAATAAAAAAAAAGTTTTTTAATCTAATTTCTTTTTTGTATAGTGAAATAGATTTTAATTGAATAATTGTGTGTGATTTGATATCGTGCTAAAGAGCTATATTATTATATTAAATGTCGGTTTTATGAGAAGAGTAAAATATTCTAACCAATTTTACCATTATTTTCCCAAAATATATTAAAACAAATAAATGTAAATTTTCGTGAAAATGTTTGTTCGGTTGAACATTTTTGGCTAATTAAAATTTAATAAAAACGAAACTGTTTGTTTATAGTTCAACATGCATTAAGCAAAAACGAAAATTTTAATTGATAAACTAATTACAGATCAATATTTTGGTTTACGATATATTTGTTTCTGGTTAAATATATTTAGGTTTAGTACAAGCATTTTTCCCCGTGGCATAAAATGGAAAGAGCATATTGTTTAAACTACCATACAAAATTATATTACATTAAAATGATTATTTCGTTGCAGGTTTTGACTTGTGGTTAGTGTCTAATCGAAAAAAAAACATGGGAAATGGTAAGTACCGAGAATTTTTAAATTTCGGTTCTCATTGGAGAACTTTTAAAAAATATAACAGTTTCCCCTTAAACGGAAAACGGATTTGAAATAAAAGTTATTATTATATCAATTATTCGACTATATTTTATGATTTTAGAAGTCAAAGATAAGAAATAATAGTTTTATATAATTTTTTACTGTTATCTAAATAATTTATCAGTATTGTTTGGCTACTGATTCATTTTGAATTAAGTATTTATGACTGTCAAAATAGATCGATTAAATTTCAATTTTAATGGTAAATACAATTAAATAATCGTTTCAATGTAGAGGGTTCACCTATAGACATGGAATCTAGACATTTTACATCACCTCATTGTTCAAAACTTTCATATATTGTCGCAATCTTCCACAGTTTTTGCCACTCCACTAGTTGCTCGGTAGTTGAAATGATATGCCCCAATCGAGTGCTTTAAGTTCATCGTACTAAAACCTAAAAACGTGTTGTCTCATCATTAATTAAAATAATAATAATCTTATCTAGAATTATCTAACTTCATGTACAATTATCTAAAAACAAACCGATAAGATAAGACAAAAAATAAATAAAAAAATTATCAGAAATTGGATTGTCCTTTTCGAAAATTTTAGCTTTTCAATTTTATAAATTAATTTTTCCAAGAAATTTTGATAGGCCATCAAATTTTATTTTATTTTTCTATCTATAACCACTATCGAACACAATCCACCCTAAATCGTTCATGAATTTAATTTGGGAAAATCAATTAATTAATTTTACGGATTTAACAACTTTCTTCATTGGTCGTCCGTTTTATAACCGCACATACTGAATTTTACAGGAAATCCTTTTTGCGTGACCGGAATTTAAATTCAGGTTTATGCGACAACAACATGTATACACTTGGTAGGTATTTGGTTCAATATTGAATATAATTATTTATCATTGTGACGATTTTATCATTTCGCTATAAATAGAAAATGTTTGACGATATTCAAAAAAAAAAAAAAAAGTCTCATGGAGTATGTTCCTGCACTCGTTCCGTCTTTTCGATGCCATTTACTCTCCGTACAGAGTATGCACAGTACGTATACAAAAGAAAATCTATATTTTTACATTTTCATAATATCCATTCCACTTTCCCTATTGTGGTTTTATTGTTTTTGTCGTAAAACGATTGTCATCTCGAAAGATTTATGTTGAATGTATGTACATAGCGCAATTCTAAAGATTGTTGAGCACAGTTAAAGATTAAAAACAAATACTCATATCTTGCTATTGTTTATTGTTTCATTGTATTGTGTTTGTGTCACCGCTTTAAAAATTTACTTGTTTCCCCTATACAAGTATTTAAAGTGAAAATTGCCTTTTAACGAATTTCGTACTGGATTAAAATTTGTGGCTTAAAAGGATGCTGGGTTGGAGTTGTAACGATATATGTAGTACATTACGATAAATGAGGGTGCTCTTGAGTAATTGATTAAGACCAAAAAACATTCAAAGCTTTTACAAGATTTATTGAATTGCAAGGTGTACCAACTTGATTAAGCTGTAAAGTAATAAAAAAGCTTAAAATATTTTATTTTTATTTAAAAATAAAAGCTTATGATTCTTATTATGCTACCAAGAATCTGTTAAAAGCTTGTTAAATAAATAAAAGGTTTCAAACGAAAAAAATGTTATTTTGGGTACAAGGTTTCGTGCTAAAGTTAAAAGCACCTTAAAATATCAAGCTTTAGACATTGATGATTTTGATATGATTGGGATTTGAACCTGGTACATTCTGACCCAAAGATTCGTTGAACGTTTTGTAATCGAATTATATTAGATATTTGTAAAGTCAAGCTCCGGGATTCTGTTGAGAGGATGCGTATCGCTGACGATACACAACGGTTGTGAATTAAGGATACTCTCTATTTCAGCTAGAATTGTATTAATGAGTGAAAATGTTACGGCCTACCACCAGCTTCAAATGATACTTAGTGGACTTTATTGCCAGTTCCTATAAGCCTCCGAAATATAGAGAACTTAGTGGGGTGAAATCTATTAAATTTTTTAAACATTACATTATTTTGAACTCAATTCAAGACTACATTAACCAGAGAGTATTGATTAAATGTCGCTCTAAAAACAAAATATAAATTTGATGCTGCAGTAGAAAACCTAGCAGATGTATTAAAACAAGCTGCAACGGATGCTACAACCAGTAGCTCAGTTTACGTAAAGTTGAAGAAACCATCGCAAAATATTTATTAGTTTTTAATGATAAAATGGTCAATAGGCAGGCAGTGGCAACTAGATAGATAACCTACTCTTAAATCAAAATTAAGCAAATCGAAGAGATTCAACATTATCTCAATGGACTCACAGCGACGGAAGCAACAGATTACTCTCTGTGGAAAGCCACACGTAACCTGAAATGAACAACTCTATCATGCCCACCGATTTGTCTTCCTGTTGGAAACTGGTCAAGAAGTGATGCAAACATATTTGACCAACATCTTAGTAGAGTATTGACATCTAACGAGCAAAACGAAAGCCCTGAAATGTCAAAAAACCAGTAAATTAAATACAAGTGGCGCCATGCACAAAAAACGGGCTACTTTCTTGAAACCTGTAAAATTTACAAATCATAATGATTCCAAAACCCGGCAAAGATGAAACAAACACTCATATCGTCCAATTAGTTTATTCCCGACACCAACAAAGCTATTCGAAAAAATGATCCCAGAGTACAGGTTTTTCCCAGAGTACAGGTGTTAATGCATAATTAAGATTCGACCTCCGAAATAATATCGAAACTGTTTGATACCCAGATAAGCTGCCAAGAGTTCTCTGTAAGAGTCGTTACCTCCGCTACGGTAAGTCGTTAAGAAAAAAAATCTAGTTGCTTCCATATTTGCTTCACCAATTGTTGCACTACTGCTTCGAATGCCGTGTTTGATGCATTCATTATCTAGTTGGTATACGTCCTGAAGTACACGGATGAGCCAGTATTGTGGTCTCGTTCAATCTCTTCTTGTATGTCTTGAACAAAACGGTAATCCACACAGTGTTGAATGTATCTCCATTTAGAGTGACTGTATTGCATATCGCGAGCCGAATGTCATCCTGCAAAATTCAAAGAGTCCAAATGGCGTCGAAATTATTGTCTTGGAGATGTCATTTGGCTCGATGGGAATTTCGTAGAATGTTCGAATCATCGTACTCGGTTTAGCAACTAATTTGGGGTCAGCGGGTTTTCAGACAATGAGTGAAGTTATGCTTTACTATGATGCAGTGTTAAAACTATCTCGTGAGATTGCACGTACCTCCTCAGAAGATCAAACATTTCTGGTTCAATAGTATTTCTGTCCAATATAGACAATGATGGGTCCTGCATTAACTTTAGTAAGCCGACGGGAAACATTTCTTTTTAAAAAATATGCTCCTAAAATGGGTATGGATACCTCGGCGATAATGAAGCCCTAAACAAAATCTCTTCTGAGCCCAATATTTAAATGAAGTACGTGATCTCCTGTCTGAAAATGGTGTCAGGTATATTTCCGTTATCTTTTGTAAGGCGAGAATCTAGTGCGCTGACGGCAAGTGAATGTTTCGTTGTTTCCTTTATACGATTACAGATACATTCACTTGCTGCTGAAGTAACTCAAACGAGCTTGAACCGTTCTTGAACCTGCGAATCAATATCATCACGCAACTGCGTGACTGACAACGTGATAGTGTCTGCGACAGAACTAACTGAAGTATCTGTAACACTCGGATCCCCATGAAATATATCAGCAACCTATGGTCCGAGGCAATTTGGCGGCCGTATAATAATACTATTGGCAGATATTTAGACCATATTTAGACCAATTGGACTTTTTATGGCTAATTTAAAGGTTTTGTGCTATCTATAGATTAACTCATTTTTTGTAGATGATAGCTGGTGATTTTAAGGTGGTAAATATTTAACATCTTTGATAGTTCGTGCAATAATAACGGTTCGAATGGTCATTTCAGGTCGAACGTATTTTTTTGCTTCCATTTTGGGATTGCGGCTATCCGCATGTAACAAACTATCCACGTCGTTAAACAATTGCTGGCGATGTATAATCTTGGTGAACCCGTATAGAGACATTGCCAAATATTTTTATGCCTAATCCAAAAACAGGGTATTTTAGCAACTTGAGGGTCTTATTTGCTTTCATAAATCGATAGCATTAATTTGAGATCTGTTGATTTCTCTTTTGCTATGTTTCTAAAATCGAATGCGCTAGCCATATATATGTCCTCGATTTTGGAGAATACATCGGTTGCAATACTGTTCACGGCGTTCTTTGGTTCGACGTTGATGGTGGTTTTTCGTCTTCCACAACTGATAAAAGAGCAATCACATTGTTGGACTACTGTGCAACCATTTCAGCTACACAGGCCAACCGAATATTCAACAGTGGCGGTAAACTCCTGGATTTGTTATTTTCGAATGATGCTTTATTTTCCGAAGTCTTATCATGCAAAGAGTTTACCGGTTGCAAAAGCATCTATCATTCACCAATTAAGATAAATATGTATTTTTCTGTAAACTGCGGCTTAAATCGATTTTCTATCAATGTTTTCCTTGATTTCAGTAACGCCGACTACTCTTCTCTCAGTTCATTGGATAGCGCTGATTGGGATTTTATTCAGTAGATGGAAAATTTGAACCATACTGTTATATGGTATTTAACGCATTACTCAAAGCTGGAGTGAAAAGATAAGTTCCTTGATTAAAACCAGGTTGCGCTTTCGTGAACCTTGGTACAATCGGAAGCTGGTTGACATCGAGAAACACCGCAATAAGCTTCACACTTTATACAGGTTTCATGAATCAAAATTTTATACTGATTTTGCTCACTATCGGAAAGAGTTCAAAACCTTGAATTGGATTTTGTAAAATAATTACATGTTGCAGATAGAAGATGATTTGTCAGCAAATCCGAAGGCGTTTTAGAAATTTATTAACAATAAAAGAAAAACATCTGGGTTCCCTTCCTCGATGAATTATCAGAGCCCGACCGCCATCTCCACTTCTGGCATATGTGATTTGTTTGTGGATTTTTTCGCTTCACGTAACTCCGTCAGCAGGTCAGCATATTTTTTTTTCTGGTAGATCGATGGTCACTAATTTGTTTACATTTTGCAGGGATCTTTTTAAATTATTCTTTTTTTAATTTTAATAAAACGAAATAAGGAAACCTTGTTTTAATAAAAACAAAGAATTCAATACTTCTAGTTTTATATATAAAAATTAAAAATTATTTACAGCAAAGAAGTAAAACTTTCTTTAATGTGATAATAAAAAATTTTTATATTAATTTTTTATCTAAATTCTTTCTAAAAAGTAAAAATTTTTCTAAAAAATTTTTATAATATAATTATTCTTTTTATTTTTAACGGGATTAATTTCGAGGATTACTATCCTCTTCATCAGCCTGTACTACTTTGAACCCGAATTTACCTTACCCATTATTTTGTACGTGGTGCACTAGTAACAAACTTACTCTGAATGTGAATAAATGTAAGATTGTAACATATTTTCGAATTTGTTCCCCGATATTATTTCATTGTAGCCTCCATGATGTCGTTGTTAATAGCATGCGGTATGGTTCTGATCTTAGTGTAATTTTAACCTCTGAACTAACATTTACCAGGCACATTGATTTTGTTATCAGCAGAGCCAACACCATGTTAGGCTTTATTAAGCGTAATTGTGTTGATTTTTGTGACCCAATTACCCTTAAGGCATTGTATGTGGCCTTTGTACGATCTATCCTGGAATATGCTTCCCCTGCCTGGTCCCCGTTTTACATGTGCCATTCAGAACGTATTGAAAGTGTTCAGAGGCAGTTTGTTTCTGAACTCCGCAATCTGTTCTGGGGCCGAAGCTCTTCCAACTCTTTCGCAGTTAATTTTTAACGTCCTACCTTACGCCGTCACCAGCCAAATTTAGAACGCACGAATACAGGTTCGATTTTAAATCCATCTGCACATTGCATGCTCCAGCCAGCCTGCACTGACATGGACGATGGTTCGGCCCATGGATTCTGTACTCCAACAGGGGGTCATAGTTGTGTTCATCGTCATCGCCGATCGATATCAGATGATGAAAAATCCCTTTTGCAACCCTCCCCCGTTGGGATTTGAATCCGGTACCTCCCGTCCCAAACACCGCAGCTTTAACCACTGCGCCAATTGCTCGGTCAGTTCGTTCTATATGCACTTTATAATTTACCCCACAATTGTTCTGATGCTTTTGTTCTTCCACCGTATCAGGATCGTTGTTATTTTTGTTTTCGATATTTTAAAAGCGCGTATCGATTGTGCCTAGTTGTTGGCCCGGTACCTTTTTCATGCTCCTGCTCGGTGTATACGGTGACGCAAAGGTTTCCTACAAATAGCCACTGAATCAACATGGTCTTTCGGAACCAGCTTTGGGAATAAAAATGCCACGCAGTGTCACTATTAGGTGATTTATAATTAGGTAATGCACTTCACCACGAAAAATCTAAAAATTGTGAAAATGAAACTACGAAATGAATAAATTCAGTCATCTCATTCAGACTGTAGAATTTTTGAAATAAAATTAAAGATTTTTGCAATTTGATTTAAACAAAGCATGTTGTCAGTTCTAAACATAAATTCCTGTTGATGTTGCTGCTTTTATAACTTTTTTTTCTATAAACAATAACGTCACAATTAAGCTGAGCTCTGAGATAGATAGACATAAAAAAAATCAATAACCTGATTATAAAGATTACAGCTTGTACATAGAATCAACACAAGGGGACCAATTTATAGCAGATGTTGCCTTTATGCAAATATTTTGCTCAAGACTTTATTTAAAAAACAAAATTAAATAATTTAAAGATAAGCCCATTTCTCGACATGTGCCAAACATTTCTCTTGCTCTCGTTTTCTCTCTTTTTATATATATATTGTATTGTTTATTGTATACCAAATTTTCATGATACCTTTCACCCATTTATAATATTATTAACTAAAAAAAAATTCTTTCCAAGAGAGTTCATCTGTTGGGTGTGTGTATATGTTTGACGTATATGTTTGAGGTGGATGGATAACATTTTTATAAATTTTATATTAGGAGAATAGAGAGAGAATCATGTTGTGTTGTTACATTTTGGGTAATTTGATTAAAAAGCAAACACAATTTAATTATAATTAAATCAATTAAATAAAATATTTTCAGTATCCTAGAATGAAATATTGCATCCTTTTTTTTATTATTCTTTTCGGTTTTCATCTCAATTAATTGAATTATAAAGTAAGATATGGTTTTGTTTTTTTTTGTTTGGTCTACCAGAGATGATCAATTTCGTAAAAAAAAATTCAAAGAATGAAATGTTCGGCATAATTAAATTTCTAAAATTTAAATATTAATTAAGTAGTATAATTCCTGTTTTGGTGAAATATGAACGAGCATTTCTTTTGTAGCAAAAATGTATTAGCTACACAAAATTGATGAATGATAAAATTTTCGATGTTTGCTTACCTGTTTTTTTAGGAGAAAACATCTTATTAGTCGAAGATTTAGGACAATGACAATATATTTTAAAGAAAATATTTTGAAGGTATATTTAGAAGAACCATTAAGCGAATTGGTAGATGAAAAACTGTAAATGGTGATGGGCTTAAGAGTACAATCACTCACAATATGTGCAGTCTACGTAACATCTTTAAAAGAGTCACTGGACTGCAGCATACCTTCAAGCCTACGTCTATGGCCATTAGGGACCAGAAGGGAAACATTTGTATAATCATCTAACAGAGCATTTCTCTGATTTACTCAATGTTCAACAAGTTTCAAATGCTGTATTTGGAAGTTGTCAAATACAAACTGCAGATGTGTAATATAAAGGAGCATTTTTTATGAAGATTTCACTCCCACTATACAGAGGTTAAAGAGAAATTGGAACAATTTTGTGTAATGGCCGTTTGAATGTACTGCTGGATGTTTTTACCATGACCACACGGACTTGCTGGTCATCGCCAGGCTGAACGCCGATTATTATACCTAACGCACAATTTGCAAGGTGGTAGGTACCCTTCATTGAGTACGTTAATATCACCCATCTTGATATTGTGCTTACTTTCTTGCCATTTGTGACGCTGTTGCAAATTATTTAAATATTAAACCCGAAATTTTCGCCAAAATGTAAGGGTGCGCTGTTGAATGGCGGACCATAGTTTTGGTAACCAAGACAATCTTGTTCCATCATATGGCTCAGATATTAAAGTGAGTGTCGATCCTATTAGAAAGTGAGCTAGCGACAATACTTCAATATTTATGTCATCGGATGATGCTAAAGTAAGCGTTCTTGAATTAACTTTGACTTCTATGTTACACAGAAGAGTCGTCATTTCTTCGTAGGTTAAATTTATGCCGTGTGTGGTTTTGTTTAGATGCTGCTTCACAATTTTTATTGCGGATTCCCAAATACCACCGAAATGTGGCGTTAATGGAGGGATGTAGTGCCAATCAATCGAATTCGTTGCTAAATAACTGCCAATTTCTTGTTGAAATTCGATTGACGTGTTAGTATTCGATTGACAGTTAACCGTGTTGGCTCGGAATTATACCAGCGACATAATTCCGAGCCAACACGGTTAACTGTCTCATTTTCATGTCTGCTCCGACAAAATTGGACCTGTTGTCGCTGTAAATTTTGGACGGCAAACCTCGCTTGGCAATGAATCGTCGTAGTGATGCAATAACCGCATCTGCCGTATAGTCCGACACTACCTCTAAATGAATCGCCTTTGTTGACAGCCATACAAAAAAAGCAATATACCCCTTTACTGTTTTTGCACCTCGTCCTCGCATGGTTAACAATGAAACTGCCCCCGTGAAATCAAGTCCCGTGTTCGTAAATAGCCTAAATGCTTGAACTTTATACTCTGGGAGCTGACCCATGATTTGCTGTGGTGTCTTGCTATTCAATCTGGTACAGATGACACATTCCCGCACCAACTTGTTCACTAAACTTCCCTTAATAATCCAAAATCTTTGCATACAAAGAAAAAAAGTTAACAAAACCCCTGAATGGATATATTTTATGTCTAATGATTAGTTGACTTAATAGGTTCTGTTTCGGCAGAATAGTGGGGTGTCTCGCATTAAAAGGAATACTGGCGTTATCTAGTCTTCCTCTATTATTGAATTTTGCGCATTTGTGTAAACCGTGATTGTCACTGCACATTGGACATAATTTAACTTGTTCTACACTTACATTTGCATTGGTAATTGGTGGTTTATTTATTCGTCTCGTTGTTATCGGTTCAACCTTCTCGATTGAACCGATTTCGCCTCGTTTATTGAGAAACTCAATGAAGTCGGCCAACCTGGGGAATGACTTGTTGTGCGATTCCAAGGCCCAGGCGGTATTTGTTTCCATATTCCATATTGTGGTAGCCTGGATGCCTTCGATGTCAAGTTGTGGCATTGATAAGATTTATCTTCCTATTAGGAAATATGCTGGGATTAAAAACCCATTTTCATCGTTTGAGAGAGGAGTTAGAGGCCTAGAGTTCAAGCATCCCTTTTTTGTGTTAGAAGTGTTAGAAGTGTTGAAAGTTCCTCAAAACTCAAAGTGTGAGTTCCTATTGTTTTGCGGAGATGCTGTTCTGTCGACTTTACTCCAGCTTCCCATAATTCTCCCAAGTGAGAACTTCCCGGGAGCACAAAATGCCAAGTAGTATCCAATTGTGCTGTTTTGGTTTTAAATTCACCTTCTCGTTGCTTAGCCTGCTTTTGTAATTGTTTGTTTGCTCCTACAAAGTTTGGCCCGCAATCACTAAGTAATTTTAGACTAATTCCTCGTCGCGATATGAATCGTTTGTATGCGGCTAAGAAGGTCTTTGTTGACATGTCACTCACGAGTTCGAGGTAAATTGCCTTTCTAGCTCGACATATGCATAAAGCAATGTAGCCCTTTGCTGTTTTATTACAGCAGCCTTTCCACAACTTAATGCTGATTGGACCTGCATAAAATACTCCGCTATTTGTGAACGGTGGTGCTGGTTTTACTCTTTCCTTTGGCAATATCCCAATTAGTTGATGACATTCAGATTTTTTGGACCTGATGCAGATTAAATATATTCCTTTATACATTGACGGTTTGTATTTTTAGCATTTACTATCCAATATATAGCATTCTCAGGTGTGATAGTGTGGCTTGATTTTCACCATGTATTGTTTTTAAATGAGTATCCTTGATGACTCTGAGTACATCATTTCCGTCGATGAATGGTGTAAAAGAAATGATTGCGCTTCTTTTTAATCTTTTTAATTCCGTTACAAAGGATTTCCGTTGGGCAACTCTGATTAAGGATCTTAATGATATTTTTAGTTCTTCTGGCGTATAGTTCTTTCTGGCGCATTTCTAGTGTTTGACTTTATATTAAGTCGAAATCGAAGATAGCAGGCAACAGTGTGAACAAACCTTTATTTTAAAGAGAGTCGATCGAAATCAATCACTGGTTTTTCACTGTTGTTGTTAATATCCTTATTGACTTTTACTCCTTGGTACCTGCTTGTTCCATCAGTTGACTATCAATGCTGGTTGTTGGATAGTTAGAATCTTTAAGCCATGTTGGTCCTTCCCACCAGACCTGTGGGTTAATAATTGGATTGGGTTCAATCCTCGAGATGCGAAGTCCGCGGGGTTCTCATTAGACACTACGTAATACCATTGGCTAGGATTGGTGCTGGATTGACGTCAATATGTTGTCGTTTATATCCAAGACTTGTAAAACGTTTTTTAGCAGCTTCGATAGTAGCAATGCGGCGTTTAGTTCTAACCTTGGTAGCAATATTATCTGGTTTAATGGCGCAACCCCCATTTTGGCAGCAATTAGTGTTATTTTATTATTTACATTACTGTATACAACTGTAGCATACGCTTGATTGGATGAATCACAGAAACCATGTAATTCCATTTTTGCTTGGCTGGTGTAATTTGTGCAAAGGGTTAATTCTAATATTTTCTAATTGTGGTAGTTCTAGCTTGTAGTTAAACCATCTCTCTTCAAATTTTGAACTGAGTTATTCATCCCAGCCTACACCAGAAGCCTATAAATCTTGAAGTAATACTTTTACTTGAATTACCACTGGTGCTAATCATCCTGCAAAAAATTTTTAAATTGAAATGTATCTGTTGCAGAATAGTCCTAAGGAGCCCTAGAGTCTTAATTGTCTCATCAAATTTTAGCGTGTGTATTCCCAATTTCTTTCATACTCTCTGGCAGATCTTCTAATATTAGATTAGCAACTTGTTATTGCTTGTTCATTTCCTCAGATTAAATCCTCCACTCGAAAGAAGATTTAGAAGTTCATTTTGTGCAATTATCGCATCTGCTACAGTGTTGGCTCCAGAAAGTAGATCATCGACATAATCAAAGTCAAAGTCCAAGTTGTGAAAGAGACCGTCACCATGAGATGTCCAGTGTCCAGCGAAACATTGACAATGTTATAGTTTCTATAATTATGGCCATACATCAAAGACTTGACATAACAGATCACAGAGAGATAAGGCCAAGATAATCAATAGTATTAGCCAGATTAATCAACCTGCCGAGTTTCTAATATTAATCAACAATCAAGAAATCACAATGGAAGTGGATACCGGAGCATTCTCGTCTGTCATCAGTTTAGTTAAGTATAGAGATAATTTTAGTTATTTAAGATATAATGTTAAGGTAAATGTCATTCTGCCTAAATGGAAGGCATTATTTTGGGTCTCAACGATGTTAGTCATCTGTGCGGTAAATAATTTAAATACCAACGACATTTTATAAAAAATTAACGTTGATTTCCCCAACATTTTGAAAATGGCTCTACTACTCCAATGATAGAGGGTTTTAAGGTTGATATACTAATGGAAAACGGTGTAAAACCTATATTTCATAAGGGATATACCGTGGCATATCAAGTGAGGCCTAAGATAAAAGCTGAGCTAGCTCGCTTGTGTAAATTAAATATTTTGAAAACCTTAAAATTTAGAAATTGGGCCAGTCAAATTGTTTAAGTTACGAAAACCAACGGTGACATACGGGTCTACGTAGTCTTTAAAATTACCATTAATAAGTTTGTCAAAATAGGGCACTATCATCTCGAGTAGATGACATATTCTCTAGTCTAGCTAATTTCACATACTTTTGAGTGGTCGATATTACAGAAGTATATCAGAAGTTGCTCGTAGCTGATATCCATTGATATCCATAAGAGATTATTTAGATATAAAAGACTGCCTTTTGTGCTGAAAAGCGCTCCATCCATTTTTCAATCCATTATGTTAATTTAAGTAAATGTCAATTACTGTCTCCTAGTGTGGATTATTTGGGTCATAATATATCAAGCAAAGGAATTCGTCCTAATAACGAAAAAATTAGCGCAATTTTTAACGCACCTGCTCCAACTAATGTATCCCAGTTATATATCATTTGAGGGTTATTGAGCTAAAAATGTTCAAACTTTACGAAATATGTTATTTTTGAGTGGTCTTCTAGCTGTCAATCGTCGTTCGAAAAATGTAAGACTTTGATTCTCAAGCACAATTTGTTAGAGTTGTATAATTCTAGTAAACCAATCATCATTGCTACGGATGCCGGTTCGAGTACCTTGTCCCCTGCAGAGCGAATTTATTTACAACTTCATAGAGCAGCTGTGTTTGGTCTGAAAATGTTTCAGAAATACATTTATACCCACGAGGTTGGTGCCCATGCACGGGCGCTGTTTAGATGCCATATCCGACTATGGTGTGACCAAGTTATTTTCACAGTTAGCCTTTGAAATTGGCGCTGAGCACAAGCTTTTCGGCCGTACTGCACATTTTGATACGACTTCCCTTACTGTTTTTGGCTCTTATGAGGAGCAAGATGAGCTAGCAGCGCAGAACGATTTTAAAGTGACCTATGGTTATTCCTATGGTTTAAAGTGACCTATGGTCAACGAAGGTTGACCGTAACTAGCAAAGCTCAGCAATTAAGCTCATTCTCATTAGCTCCAAAAAAATATATGCTCCCGTAGGTGCCATAGTATCATTCAGATTAAATTGCGTTATAATATGCTGAGCTTTAGTGTTGAATAATTGAAGCATCAAACCTATCAGCAAGCGATTTGACCGATTAAAATATGACTAATTTGCTCCTTTATGCCAGATAACTAACCAGGCGCATCGGAAAAAGAGTCATTTTGACATAACGAAGTCACGAATTTTGTAAAAAAGCAAACGAGTTCCAAGCGATACTGTTTCATGGATGATATATTGCCATTAAACGCACTGGTTTTCTTAATGGGTGCAAGTTTCATATGGCATGAATAATATACTCGTTTAGAAGTATTTTACGAGGCATGGGTTTGCTTCCAACCATAGGGCTTTCTCTGATTGTGATAACCTTAATTTTTATGTTACAGTTCTGATATTCCACTTGAGCGTAGTTGTACTACCAAATACACATTTTTGGAATTGGTTGAACGTGTTTTGTCGTTGCAAATTTTTTCCGCATCGACTCCTCCGCCGTTCATATTTTATTATTACTGAGTCAAAAAAACAATTCTCACAAAAAAGGGGAAAAATCAAAATAAATCTAAAATTTTCACATGCGACTGTAATAAACTCTCTGTTTCTCCCCTCATCGTTTTGGTTCATGTCTACGATAAAAAAATTTACTTTACGATTTTGTTCTTTTGGTCTATTTTTATATTATGTATGTACATTTTCCCATTTGAAAATATAAAAAAAAAAGAAAATGTTTTCATTTTAACAATAAATGTTTTTATTTTCTTCTCTATCGGAAATTTTGTATTTATTTATATTTTGTTGTTTGAACAGCATCAACGGCAACAACAATAACAACAACAACAACATACTAATTCTAAGACAAATTCTTCAGTCGAAAATGAACTCGCGACTGGGATACATCCTATGTAACGTAAAAAAATTTTTTTTTTTTTACAATCGACACTTGTATTAGATTCGAAAAAGTGAAATGTGTTTATTATTAAATTAATTAATTTAATTATTTATCGAAATTTGTTGCTATATTAATTTTAGTTAATTAAATTTTGGGTTAAAAATTAAATTGTTCCTATGGTTTTTTGGTGGAGTTATTTGGCAAGTGTTTGTTTCCTGGTGCGTTACAAGTGTTTTTAAAGTAGTAAAAAAATTTATTTAGGTTTTTGTGTATTTTAAAAAGTGCACAAATTTTATAAATTTAATTAGTTATATATATATATATATATATATATATATATATATATATATATATATATATATATATATATATATATATATATATATATATATATATATATATATATATATATATTTAAAATAGTGAATAAGTTTATTTATAGTTTTAGAAAAAATTCCCGCATATAACAATAAAGCGCGAGATTAGTGCAAAGTTTATTTGTGTTTTGAGTGATTTTAATAGAAACGAGTGGTTTTTGAATGATTAAAATAAAATAAAATTTGGCTGTTGTGTATGCCATCTCAATACGAGATTATATGTAGCCGAGTGTGATGATGTTGTGCATTGTATATACTATAAATACGTATCTATTTACTATTTAGAGTAACCCATCATCGAAGAAGAAGACGAACAAGATTAATTTTTGTGTTACGTTAATCGGTTAAATTGTAAGTGTAAATTTTAATATTTCATTTTTGTTAATAATTTAAAAATATTTTTAATTACTTTTATTCGATTTAGTAAAATTTCTTTATAGTATATTTAGAAAATTTTCTACAGATTTTTTTTTTTTAAATATATAAAATGATTCATGATGGTGCTACATAACATACGTAAACAAAAATATTGAACAGATGGTAGAAATGGGTCTAAAACAATAGGAATTTGACCAACGCAATAATTTTGAGTGAATTTACGGTCGTTAATTTTTTTTTTATAAATTTTACTCAATTCGTTTGTCCGCAATGGATTACGAAATTCGTAGTATAACGACCCACTATTTGTTTTAATGAAATTTGTACCGGGGGAAATATTTTACAGTGTTTTGACACCAAATTGTTGTTTTTTAATCTTTATTTGCAGGGACTATTGCCTTCGTTCTATTCCAGGCTATTGTTGGTATTGCAACATTAACGTCATTTAAAATTCTTCTCGGTGTCAAGGTCTGTTTGTAACATTTAACTGTTTATCTATTTTTGAAATCTGAATTCTGGACTCAAACGAGCTCCAAGTTTGCGCTCCATAAATAAAGCTGGAAATTTATGTTACGTTGTAATAAATGTTAAATATCTCAACGAGCACAATTTTACAGTACCTCTGTAAAATTGTGTGAGCTTAGTTTTCGCTGAATTTTCTGTCCAGGTAGAAATACGCGTAAGGTCAACATAAACTTGCAAGGCTGATACATTAATTGGAAATGCCATGATCTTTTATAAAAGTACAAGTTATATTAAAAGTAAAATTAAGAGATGGCAAGCAATTATTTTCTAACCTGACAATAAAATGTTCAATAAACTCGAGATTACCGCCTTTAATGTATATATGTCAACACCTAAATGCCACCCGCTATTGACTAAAACTTCCATCAACTAAAATTAACCCGGGCCAAAATTAACCCTTTAAGCCATATTTTGGTCACCGCAACTATTTTAATATCAATCCCATCGATTAATTTTTAAAGTTCTGAAATTTTACTATCCATATGGGAATTTCAAGCATTAAAATACTGTACTGGTAAATATCATAGTGCTTGGTCTATGGTAACAGTTTTGCAATTTTTGCGGGGAATTACAATTCTCATTTATTAAAAATTCGAGAACAATCAAAATGGTACATCTTAGATTTTCTTGTTGAGTTGCTGGCTCCAATTTAAATTTTACCAGTCTACCATTCATACCTGAATTTGGATTATTTTGAGTAAAATGCCATCGTATTGTGCATTTAGATTTCGTTCAATATTATTCACTTTTATGTTCAGTGCCAACATTTGCTTTTTGGGAGAACTTTAGTCTGTGCCAATTGACTTTACGCTTTTTAATACATCTGCTATTAATGTAGCTTGATCACTGATAAGCTGCTTTCTAAGGTATGAAGGACATGACTGTGTTTCAAAACACAAAAACATATTGCTAATATTGAACGCGTATATATATATATATATATATATATATATATATATATATATATATATATATATATATATATATATATATATATATATATATATATCGCTGTGAAATAGGCTCCCTCTGTAAAATACAAATCGTGGATTTTTAACGTCTTGAAAGTGGTGT
This sequence comes from Tipula confusa, assembly GCA_963556175.1. Classification (NCBI taxonomy): domain Eukaryota; kingdom Metazoa; phylum Arthropoda; class Insecta; order Diptera; family Tipulidae; genus Tipula; species Tipula confusa. The sequence continues at coordinate 202,431,936 of OY744476.1, read as the reverse complement.
AACGATGACCCTAGTTTTATCCAACTTTCTTTGATATTATCCGGCAACTCATCAGCCCAGCTTAGTTTTTGTAACCATAGTAGTTGAAATACATTTTTATTAGTATAATGCTGGAAGAAAGCCATCCCAGAGAATCAAAGATGCGCGATGCTTCTGATAATAATGTCCTCTTTGTGCTCTTTTGATTTTCTCTAATGTAACTCTGAAGTTAAAAGTATCGTCTGAGGGTTTCCATTATATGTCAAGAGCTTGATCAATAAAATGCCCTCGAACACCAAAAATGGTGGTTATTGCTCTGATGCAGCTATATGCGAAATTAATTCTTCATCATTGATCCATTTCCGAAGTTTGAATCCTCCTGAATTAAGTAGTGTATACTGTATACTGATTCCAGTCTTTATGTAGGATGTGGTAATGGGAATGGCACCTATATCGTTGATGTAATTCAGATAATTAAGTTTATGCATCTTTATACTTTATATGGTTTATATTTGAGCAGCACTTTTAGCCGTTGTAAAAATGCCTTCTGTAAATTTAACTTACTTCTCACTATTTTATTCACTTGGCGTGCTATTCTTCTTATTTATGTCTTATTTTAACCGTATTTTGATGGCAAAATTTCCATTTTAATCACTCCAGTTTCTTAATAGTCGAATGGTTTAGTTGCACTCTTGATATAGGCTTCTTCGGTATGATTCGATTTTTTGTCTGTACTGTGGAGATTTTTACTGAAAGATTTTGCTTGTTACTATCTATGATGGTATCAAACTTTTTCTGATTTCTTCGAATTTAAAACAAAGTGGTCAAAGTACATGTCCTGCAAATAAAATCTTGACAACAAACGCATTGTTTTGTCATCTTGTTATGGGGGCAGTGCTAGCAACGACGACGTTTTGAAGGCGGTCTGATAGTAAGTGTGATTGAAACTGGAACGCCTAATATTCTAGATAGCCCCAATTTTATTGTTCTAGGCGTTTTCGGTATATTAAGCTGTCGATTCTAATGCGGTGCGAGAAGCGAAAGTGCTAATTGTTTCAAAAAATGATTTCTTCTAATTGCTCGGTTATTTGGGAATAATCCGTACAATATAAAATAATAAAATCCTGATGCATCTAATATTTGAAACAATACCCGCATTGGCCATCTTCTGGTTCTGCGACTAGTCGTATTTTCGCTTGAAAAAGTACGGGTATATAGCGTTTATTCTTTTTTATTGCACCAACATTTTTCTACCAATTCAATTGATGAGAACCAACTATCTGCAGTTATATTTCGATTTGTTCCCTTTATGCAGTCACTCAGCCTCAAAACGGAGATGGTGGGTGTATGATGGTGGGATAAAGCTGCACTCACTCAAAAATTGTCTGAATTTTTACCACCATAAATATATCCGTTATATAGGTATCCATTTGTTCTATCGGTTAGCATCATAAACTTTATACCATCTTTGGCGGGTTTCATAGGCAGGTATACATTTTAAATTTGCACATACCGTGAAATGAAGCCAATGTTTCGTCGATACAAACATATGCACTGAGACAGAAAGAAATGAATAATTCTATCGCTCCTATCATTTGGATTGTCGAATCGAAGACATGATAAAATAATCAAGAAACGTTTTATGGTCATAGTGAGCCGAAATATGTCTCTGCCGCAGACATCCGTTGAAAACATTGATGCCAGATCCTCGTGTGATGATTTGAACATGCCGCTCAGAAACAGGAGCCCAATAAAAGCGTACAACTCAAAATCATCAATCTCTTCTAAGATATATTTTTATACTTCCATCTAGCTGCCGCCAATTTGAAACCCGCCCATTTTAAAATATTGTCTAACTTTGGTGAATAAACGTTTCCAAATTTGTATTGGTGATGCTAAAACTCCAATGTCCTTAACCGGTCCTTTAAACCCTCTTCCCTGTTTCCTCTTTCTAAATAGAAAAGTCACAAGTGATAGAATAAAACAAAACCAAAATAACGGTGTTATTTCAAAAACAAAAACTGGGTTGGGTTAATTGACCCATCAATACCAGTATACCAGGTATATTAACCTGATTGGGTTGGTAAAATTTAACTCCAAAATATAAAAAATGTAAACTAATTTGTACTTCGAATCACCCTCAAAACTTCAGGCTGGACAGTTCATACTAAGGGTATTGTAGAGAGCTAGATGGATGGAAAATTAAAACAAATTGACTGGATTCAATAATAGACAATAAAAACTTGGAAAGGTCTAAAAACCGGAAAGATGAAGTCGATCAACCTTATGGTAGTGGAGGTGCTTAGAACATTATGTCAAAACTTGTTCAACTTCAAAAAATAAAATAATATGGGCATACAATTACAAAAATACAGACATTGATGTAACAAGCAAGTTACCGACTTTAAGAGTCAGGTCCCTGCATTAAACAATGATGTCTTATTAATCAACGTGTAAATAAAATGTGTAAACAAAGTCAAATGTCCGCCTACTTAGGGTAATATTATTAAATTTATCGTACCTTACCTAACCGACAACTATGTAGCATGAAATAACGCTCCGAGTTACATCCTCTACATCCTCGAGTTACATCCTCTACTTACGGTAGGAAAAGAATAATTCTCAGTGCCAATAAACAATCCTCTTCAGCTGGAAGACAAATTAGGGGACTTAAAAAAATACACCTAATTTTGTTTTTTACGTAGACACGTTCCGCAGAAATTCAGCTAAAATAACAAAAAAAAAATCTTGCATGAAAAACATCTTACTACTGAGGAGAATCTGACATTTGGTCTAAATGTTTTTAAAGCCTGTCAGATTAAACAAATAACAAGGCTCAACATTTTTTTCCCTTTATCTCTAATTTAGGAGCATAGGGCGTCCACTATTCTGAACCATCTTACTCTATTTGGGGCTATTGCTTTAATTTCCGCCCATGATTTTCCCAGGTGTTTTGCCTCTGCTAGCATCGTTCTCTTCCATGTCATTGCTGGCCTTCCAACATTTCTTTTTCCTTGTGGATTCCAGTCTAATGACATCCTCGTTATATCACTTGATGCCTTCCTCGGTGTGTGGCCAATCCATCTCCATTTTCGTCGCTTTATTTCGGTCTCAATGTCTGACTGACATGTTGTTATGTGCAGATTGATGTTACTAATCGTATTAGGCCAGAAGCACTTAAGTATTCGTCGAAGGCATTTGTTTACGAATACCTGTAGCTTCTGTATTATTTTTCCTGTATGCTTCCATGTCTCACACCCATACAGTAGTATCGATTTCACACATGAGTTGAACATTAGTATCTTGGTCTTGCGCGACAGGACAGAAGTATTCCAGACTTTGTGTAACATGTTGAATGTATGTCTGGCTTTATTTATACGTTTGTGTATGTCTTCTTCTGTTCCACTTCCTTCCGTTATTGTGCAACCAAGGTATACGAATTCATTTAAATCTTCAATGTGTATATTGTTGATGTGCATCGGTGTGGTTATATTTATGTTGAGTCTCATCGCCTTGATTTTCTTGATATTAATTTTGAGACCAACTTCATTAGCTAGATCTGATAGCTGTTGCACTTTCTGCTGTATGTCGGAGTGTTTGTGTGTGAGCAAGCATATGTCGTCTGCATAGTCTGAGTTTACCAGTTAACCCCCATTGAATGCCATTAGGGGACTTGTTATCTAGTTTCCGCATTACACTGTCTAATACGATTAGGAACAGCATTGGTGAGAGTACGCAACCTTGCCTTACTCCTCAAGTGTTGTAGTATGTTTCACTTTGTTTGCCTTTGTATTGAATTCGGTTCCCAGCATCCTGATACATTTCTCGTATGAGTTCAATTAATTTCTTTGGGATGCCCATTTCACAAAGTGTCTGCCATATTGCGTTCCTGTTTATCGTATCGAATGCGCGTTCGAAATCTCTTCATTGGATTGTTCAGCGATGATACGGATTGTGTTGATGTGATCAGTACAACTTCTTCCTGGTCTAAATCCAGCTTGTTCGTTTCTTAATTTTGCATTGATCGTAGGTGAGATTCTGTCAACGATGTTCATTGCGAGTGCCTTTATTTTTGTGTTGAGAAGGAAGATACCTCGCCAGTTCCTATATTCTCTTAGGTCACCTTTCTTGGGTATCGTAATTATCAAGCCTTCTTTCCATTTCAGTGGAATTCTTCCAGAATTCCAGATTTCTTGGATTACTGGTGTTAATATGCTTGCAGTTGTAGATGAATCTTCTTTGAATATTTGGGCGGTTATATTGTCTGTTCCAGTGGCATTATTGCTCTTCAGTCTATTAATGACATCTTTAACTTCCCGTTCCGTTGGTGGATGGGTGTTGCTAGTTTCGTTATTGATGTCAATTGATGACTGGAGATTGTCAGGGTCGACGACGACGTCTTCTTCGAAATATTCCTTCCATCTCTTTAACTGCGCTTCGTCTGTTGTTAGTACTTGACCATTAGCATCTCTTATAGGTGGTATGTTTGTAATTTTACCAGTGACTCTTCTTACACACTGGTGTAGTGCTCGAATATTTTGGATTGGTGCTGCCTCTTCAGCAGCTTTGAGAATGCTTTCTGTATATTTTCTTCGATCATTCCTTTCCATCTTTTTTTACTTGACGCGCTGTTTCCTCGTATGTACGTTTCACCTCTTCCGTGTTATGTTGGCACATTTGCAACTTAAATTGACGGCGTTCCTCAATTTTCTGCCCTGTATCATCACTGATGTAAGGTTTTTGATTGTATTCTCTGTAGACGAGTACGTCCGTGGCAGTCTTTATGTAGGCTTCTTCTGTTTGGTTCCATCTGTCTTCTATACGGGTGGCTTCAGACTGGAGATTGAGTTGGAGCGTTTCGTTGAAAGTGTTTCTTGTTTCAGTGTCTCTCAATCTATTTGTGTTAAATTTCCTCCTATTTGTCTTCGAATGTTTCACAGCTGCTGGCTTGATCTTAGACCAGTTGACGATCGCTGTGTACATCTGCGCCCCTCAATGTTCTTACATCTTTTAGTGATCATTAATTACGTGATCTATCTGATTTTTAGTTCTGATTTTTGTGTGGGAACCTACTGCCGCCTATGAACAATTGATTTGTTCTACAGAAGTCGACAAGTCTTTCTCTATTGTTATTTTGCACAGAGTTCAATGCATTTCTTCCTATGATAGTGGTTAGGTTGATGTTGTATGATTTTGACGTCATTTCTGTGCGTTTTTACTACTGTGGCTTGTAACTGCTCGTAGAACTCATCTTTTGTTGTATATTCTGCATCTTCTGTTGGGGCATAGCGCTGAATGATAGTTGATGAACCTTGCCACTAAAATTCTGCTGTTAACTGGTTGCCATTCCATCAATGCTTTCTTTGCTTTATTTGTTATTAATATGCCCACGCCGTGTTCATGTGTGTCGTCTTACCAGAGAAATATCATATAATTTCCATTGCTCGTGTTTGTTTCTCCACTGTTTTTCCATCTGACTTCACTGAGGCCGAGAATCTCGATGTTATAACGTTTCATTTCCTTCTATACTTGTGCTAGCTTTGATGTTTCTGTAAGAGTTCTGATGTTCCAGTTTTCCATTCCGTGTACGGATAGCCAAGGGTCGATATTTGTGTTGGTGTCTGGTTTGTGTTGTTATTTGTAACAGTATTCGTTTCTGTAATCACTTTGTTTTCGGATTAATGAATGATTGGGCCATTGGATCCTAGCCAGTTTCCAGGGCTGCTGGATAAGGTATACTGGCATACCGGGGGGTATGCCAGTATACTTTTTTCTTAGATGTTTCCAACCAAATATGTACTAAGCTTGCATATGGTTGCTTGACGTTGTTCATGAATGTTGTGACGCCTCTTCTGCCTCCTCTACTCACCCCCTGTATAAATCTATGATCTGCTTAAAAAAATTTGACAGATAAAACTTCCGATAATGAGCTACTGTAAAGATGTTACTTTTATAGTCAGTTCAGAAAAAAGCCTCGTAGGTAGTACCTCTCAAAATTACTATTCACAACAAACTGTTATCTGTTATATCGTTCACAAGAAATTAAGACATTTCATACTTGGATCAAAAACAAATATTCATAATTGTATTTGGGCGATCCAATTTTTGATTTCTCCGTAATTCTTCCTGATTTAAAATTTCCGCGTTGAAAATTTCCTAATCTAAATTTTCTGTTTGCCAATTTCAACAAAGAGATAGTCATCTTATAGAACACCGTTGATAAATTATGTTGTAAATAAATAAAATTTATTTATTTATTTATTATTTTTAATTTACTCTCACACAAAATTTATTTATTTAATTTTAATTTTTATTTTTCCAACATCACCACTTCAATCACATTTTAAGACAAAACAGTATTTTATTTAATTAGATACAGAATTTTTTTATAAATAAACAATTTTTTTTTATATAAAGTAATTAAAATAATCAAATAAATTAAAAAAAAAAAAAAAAAAAAAAAAAATTTGTTTAAATAATTTGGAATGGTAAAAAATGTTTGTAACACCAAAATGTATATGACACGAGCTTATGGTAGGTCATGGAACAGAAATGTTTTCTTCTGTGTCTGTATTTAGTTCAAAAATATACTTTAACCTGGCTAGTAATAATAACACAGGTTTTACAGGCCACTGCTGGCTCGTATACCGAATCAACAATCCGACTTAATATTAATTCGAATGAATGTCTCGTAGGATGGATACTCAATGCACATCTTTACAGTCTGTATTTGACAACTTTCATCAACATCATCTAATACAATCCATGTTGAAATTTGAGTAAATTAGTGAAATAGCCTTTAGTGACCATCGCTACACAAACAATTATTCAGATATTTTGTAGCTAACGCTACATATATACACTGTACATAAATATATATAGAGCGTAAAGTAACAATTACGCATAGCACGCCATGGCCTGATGAAATTTCGAATTGTCCTATAAAGGCACTTTTGTATGCCTTTGGACTTTCGAACTTTGGCAGGATAAACAAAATTGTGTCCAGTGGTTCATGTCCTTGTTTATACTACGCCAGAAGTATCAGTTTACGATTTGCATATGGCTCAAAGATTGTACGACGGAGCGCCTCTGCGATATATGGACGATTGTTTCCTGTTAGTGTTTTGCAGTATATTTGAAAGCCAGGCATTTTAAAAAGCTGTAAAGAAGTAAATTCTGAACTTCTTAGTCTGCTTTTGCGCTTGAGTGATTGTGTGATAGTCGAAATTTGCTTCAACTGTTGCGATTGTGTTTTTTTGATTGTTATCTGGTGCCGCTTCGTTGTCGATCGTGCGGGCATAATGTATCGTAGTAAACTGACTGATGTAATCCAAATGCCATGCGTGTCTAGGATTACGTTCAGTTTTAGACTGAAGTGCTCTAGTCAAAGGTTTGTGATCGGTGTAGATGGTAAAATCTCTATAGCCCTCTCTTTCTCTGGCTTTCAAATCCCATGAAGAGATTTTGCACTAAGGTCCTCCATCCATCTCGTTCCATCGCTCTCGTCCTCCAGTATCGACATCCTAATGCATTTAGATCTTGTTCGACGCCGTCACGCCAGCGCAATCGGGGTCTGCCTCTACGACGGACACCGGCTGGTTGTTGATGGGACACTTTATTGGTCATTCGTTGTTGTGGAGATCGTGTAACGTGGCCGAGCCATTTAACTCGATTGAATTTGATGAATCCGATAATATAGCAGCCTCCAAGAAGTTGCCTTATCTCGTGGTTCATACGAATCCAATATTCGTTGTCCGCGACTTTGATTGGACCAGAGATTGAGCGACCTTCCTTTCGAAGGTAGATTACAATTTACAATCGTTAGAGGTCATAGACCAGCTCTCGCTTCCGAAAGCCTTCACAGGTCTTATGAGTGCTTTATAAAGTGCGAGCTTGCACGGCTGCGACATATATTTAGATCGCAATAATTTCGATTGGCCGTAGAAAACTCGTTGTCCGGCACCAATTCTGGCTTTTATTTCTGCCTGCATATCATTCGACGATGTTATAACTGACCCGAGGTATTTAAAGCTTTAAAGTATTTAAATACGAGTGCGGTCTTCCAATTCTCCGGGAACTCTTCTTGATCCCAAATAGAGACGATGAGACCGTAAAGATTTGTTCTCTGAGATTAACCCATTATGCGGGGACTCCGTCAAAACCGGGTGCCTTTCTATTTTTAATCTACTAATAGCTGCATCTACTTCCTCTACTGTGGGATATTCAACAAGGATCTCTTCACCTGGAGTCTTCAGTTGCGACGGAAATTAAATGATATGCTCTGACTAGATCTATTTAGGAGAAAATTGTGCACCCATGTACATGAATGGAGAAGTTTTGAATGTTGGGAATTGGATAACGATCTGGTACTATGCCCATATTAAGCCTTCGATAATAACCTTAAGATCTCTAATCTAGATCCTTTTTTCTAACCATATGAATTTGACAAGAGACCGGAGATGCCGATGGCCGGCTAATTCCTAAGTCCACCATATGTTGTAATTTGGTATAAGCTGCTTTGTGACGTATTGGATCTAGTCAACGTGGTCTTGCTACGGGTAAATGGCCTGTCTTTACAATATGATGAACCACGGAGTGATTTACGGGTAAATTGTGGTTTGATTCCGCGGTTAGGGAAGAATACTTCTTTAGTAGCGTGCCATAATCATTGTCGATTGTGAAGTGAATGGGAGTGGGCGTATTGACCCACATCGTCGCGGCATTAATTGACAGCTGTGGTGCTGAATCAACCAGCCGTTTGCGTTTTAGATCGACAAAGAGATGGCATTTTGCTAGAATGAAATCGTTCGTGTGTGAACAAACGTTTGAGTTCGAGATTTACCTTGAGCAACTTTATGCCGTAAGTATTAATAAGTGTGCCATTAGCAGCTGATAAAACTAGATCATACAATTTTACGTTGAGAAATATGGATGTTGAAAAACGTCGAGATAGCACTGAAAGGTCAGCTCCGGAGTCTATGAGAAATGTTAGATTGTTTTTTTTTTTTTTTTGGTTTCTGAACTCTGCAATCTGTTCTGGGGCCGAAGCTCTCCCAACTCTTTCGCAATTAATTTTTAACGTCCTACTTTACGCCGTCACCAGCCAAATTGAGGACGCACGAATACAGGTTCGATTTTAAATCCATCTGCACATTGCATTGCTCCAGCCAGCGTGCACTGACATGGACGATGGTTCGGCCCATGGATTCTGCACTCTAACAGGGGGTCATAGTTGTGTTCATCGTCATCACCGATCGAAATCAGGTGATAAAAAATCCCTTTATCAACCTTCCCCCGTTGGGATTCGAACCCGGTACCTCCCGTCCCAAACACCGCAGCTTTAACCACTGCGCCAATTGCTCGGTTAGAATGTTTTGTTTGTCATGTAAGTGAAGGCGTTGACTTACATGAGGTTTGTCCTTGTTGGTTGTTCTTGCAATTGTGCTGACTAACCGTTTTTTGGAATGCTTTTGCAAGGAGAGGATCAAGAGTATTTGCAAGGTGGTGCACAGTTGCGAAGCTTTATAATATTTTCATGATACCAGCACACACCTGGGATTATAATGGTTCCTCTTGCATTCTACCTCGAACCACTATGTGAACATGATCGTGAATGTGAACGTGAACTAGATCGTGAGAGTTGGCGACCACGTGGTGCTCTTTGACTATCCATGTTTATTCTTCTAGCATCTTTTCGACGATAGCTATTTGTGATTCTAACGACGATGAGTGAGACGGTTGGTTTCTTGCATCCTGGCTAGTACTAGGCGTATTATAGTGTATTTTGCTGCATGTATATGCAGCTGTTGCACCTTCATCGTTTCCTGCATCTTGTCTGCCATCCCAGCTAAAATCTCAAGGGATACGGTATCTGGCTGAGCGGCGAGTGCTATGCGAATTATCTCTGGCATTTTCCGTATCCACAACATTTCGAGTACACTACCCTGTAGTTCTTCTGCTGTGTCTAGATAAAAGTTAGAGTATATATGCTTTCTAATGTGCTACACTAAATTTTGGAGAGATATGACTCGAGTAATTGGAAGTAATTTTGTGCTACTAATTTGCTAATTTTAAAGATGAGTCTCTCTTGCCACAATCTCTCAAATACTGGTTCTATCTTTGCAATCACTCGATAGACTTGACATGGGACCCCGTAAACTGCACCCAGGTAGCATGCCGATATAGGTTCCAATATAAATGCAGTGTGGCGATATGATGTCGTATAGAATGTTTCCAATAAATGTAATAATAGCAATTCACACCTGTTTTCCAGAGTACTCATCTTAAAAGGTTTACAGCCAGTATGATGAGTATGATGATAGTTGTTTTACATTAAGGTAATATCATCAATCGTCTTTCCAAGGTACATAACTTACAAACATTAATTGCATACTCCAGTTAAGATTTGACGTAGGCATAATAAAGGGTCTTAACAGCTCCTATATCGTTAATACTCCTAGTCCAACGTTTAATAAAGCCAAGCATTGAGTTAGCTCTAGACACACAGTGTCTAGCTTTATGTGATTGGAGGAACTCATATTTCCATCAAAAGTAACCCCTAGGTCTTCGAATTTAGAAACAATTTGTACAAGGATTAATTTTCAGATGGGCGGACATCGCCTTACACTCTTATTGATGTTGAAATTGAACTGGTTGGACTTTTTGCAGTCTCTGAATGTCGTTGATGTTCTCCACAGTTTTGATTATTTTGATGTCATTGGTTAACATTAGAACTTTAGACCGGATTACTTCATTGATTCCGTTAATAAAAATAATAAAAATCCATTAACCAGTATGGGACTCTTGAGGTACACCGGAGGTGACCGCAATTGATTCTGATCTTTTGTTGCTTTTTTCGATTACAACCAGGTTAAAAATGGTTGCAAAATTTATGTTTCTACAAGCACTCAAGACCTTCACAATGACTGACCGAGTCGAGGGCTTTGGTCAAGTCAATGTGTACAATATCTACCTGATTGTAATTTTCAATGACTTTAATCGTGCTGCTAGTCAACTCCGTAAAATTATTTGTAGTAGACCTTTTTGGCATAAAACCGTGTCAACATAGTGCTATGTATCGAGACACCACGGTCCGGAAGGAATTGCATATTTGTGATCGTATCGCAGTTTGCAGTTTACCATGATAAGGGTGAGTCTTGAAAAATATACAACGTACAAGAATATTGTATTTTTGTTGATTGCTTTAACACATCCTTGTAAAAGTGGACAAGTTGGACAGATTAATCTATACACTTGATATTGATTTATTAATAGCTATAAGTACTCCACCACCAGTTTTTTGAGTTTTGCTCGTTAGAGGCGAGCAATCACATCTATAGGGTTTTCCAATAACAGGTTTCATTTTGTTATTAAAAAAAGGAGTATTTTTAAGAGAAATCCATGAATGTTTATTGCATTTCCATGACCAAGTCGCACATTTGCGGCTGTATGTGCTCAATAACTTCACGAATTTCATTTTTAAGGTATTGAATCGATTGTAGAGCATTGGCATAGACCTTATGTCAATGCTCTACGTGGCCTCAAAGAAAGTCTAAAGGTGCTAAATAACAAGATTCCGGTGGCCAATTGTGATCACTTTATCGAGAAATACCACGGTCCGGAAGCTTTTCTTGCAAAATTGCGATTGGTTCGTTGTTTGTGTGGCACGTAGCGCCGCCTTACTGAACATAAACGTCGTCCACATATCCACATAAATTTTCCAATTACGGCCATAAACAATCATTAATCATAGCTCGGTAGCGCAATCACATCGCCAGCCCAAAAACCGCACCAAACAGTGACACGTTGAGGATCGAGAGGCTTTTCAACAATCATTCTTGAATTTTCTGAGCCCCAAATACGATAATTCTGCTTATAAACGTAGCCTCCGGTGAAAATGGGCCTGGTCACTGAAGATGATTTTTCGATGAAGACCCAAATCATTTTGATGCATTTGAAGGACCCAATCAGCGAAGATACAACGTTTATGGTGATCGACCGGCTTGAGTTCGTGTGTTAACTGAACTTTAAAAGCATTACGACCTAAGTTTTTATGCAAAATACGGTGTAATATCGTTTGCGGAATGTCTAATTCCAAAGATCGATGAGGAATCGACAAACCTAGGTTTTCTTCAAAGCTACGGGCTACAACAGCAATATTCTCAGTTGTTCTTGAGCGATGCGCACTGTTTCGATTATTCACATCAGTAACTTGTCCTAACAGCACAAATTTTTGGAACCAGTTTCACTATTACTGGCCGAGAAGGTGCTTCACGACAGCCAAAAAGTGCGTTAGTTTTGCGAACTGTGACTGCAAAATTTCCACCATTTTTGTAGTGAATTTTAAAAATTTCAATGCGTTGTTGAAGCATGTATCGTACCATTTTTAGTAATGGCGTAGGTTTTACTTGTCAAATGTCAAAAGATGGCAGCTTCAAAATTGACAACTGCCCAAATAGCAGGCTATTCAAAATGAAACTTCTTATTGGGTAACCCTTTATATACCACGTATTGCAGTGGAAAAATATTCAGAACTTTGAATCTTTTTGTTAAGGGGCGTCGCACATAATATGTAAGCAGGAAACAACGGTTTTGAGTTATGCTGCTTTTGATGACATTTTATTTACATTTTGGAAGTAAATAAAGAGATTTTTATCATTTTCAAGTTAATAGTTGCTGGATTTTATCGAAATAGGTGGTTTAACCGATGTTTCAAAATCGCCTTCTTCTGACTCCACTCAAAAGAACCAGCAGGCTAGAATTCTAGTTTACTGCATGTTTAAAAGAATCCTCTGTAATATTTATTTTATACAAAACATAACTTTTAAAAGTCATATCTGAAACTGAGCTATGGATGGGACAGACCATCTTCTTGGTACTACACGTATATTGTAATCTCCAATTCAGGTATTGTTGATTAGAGGAAATTTCTGCTGTGCGTTTCAGTGAAAGAAGTAGTCGATTCTGATTCCGACAACTGACTAACTCGGGTAAGCCTATCACATTTAGACTTTTCTAATATTGATTGATTTTTATTCATTGTTGAATTTATTGCCATTACTGTGGTTCTATAGTGATGGTTTTTTATTTTCAACTGCAACTGTGGTATCGATATTTGTGGAATTATATTTGACTGTTGTGGAATTATATTTGACAAAGTTTTTGGAATGAGACTCCAATTGATAGCTCAGTCCTTAATGCTGATGTTGATGCATTGAGTCAACTTGAACACTTGTTTATGTTTTTCGAGTAATACTGCTGTGGCATATTTAACTGCCTCACGCATAGAGTTGATGCAATTGTCAGCAAAGAATTTGAAGTTCTTTTTTAGTTTTAAGAGTAAGTTTTAGCTGAACTAGGATGTCAAGTATCCCTCTACATAATTCCTAATCAGTAAATTTGTTGGTAAAGTTAAATTTCTTTTTCTGTTTAATGACTATAATGTACATAAAAACCGTTGTCTAATCGAAAGTAAGGTCTTCAATAACCAGTACCTTCGATTTTAATGACATTTGAGACTATTTTTTTCAAAATGTAGATGTCGATGAAATCAGGAATTTGGTTGATTCGTCCGTAGACCAACAGTTTGGTTTACGCGATGCCGATGAGTGATTTTCACATCCTGATAATTTTTTAGACATTAGGATTTCTTTTTGCCTTTTCCTAGAGTCGAGATCCTCAAGCCCTATGTTTCACGTTGCAGTCATACTTATAATAAACCTTGGTCCAACTTTATTTAAAATGTTGACACATCGATTTCATACAATGTTATGTCGTAGTGAGCAGTAAATCGCCTCTAAACTTAATTCAGCACTACCGGTGGCTTATTGTTTTTATGGTAGATTGCATGAATGGCGCTATCTATAATTTCCTCTTGTTAAAAAATATATGGTATGTGGTTTGATTACGATTGCTGGTCCTCCTCGAGCATAACCGCTAGGATGCAACGTCCAATAGGCACTATCTTCTTTAATAACATTTTTCTCTGAAAAATGTGTTCTGTTATTATGGCTAAGTCAATTAATGTAAGTAGTAAGTAGTAATGTAAGTATTAATGTAATCTACTTCCTCGCATTAAGCTCGATAGCGTTCTAGGCTATTAGATGTAGGAACGTTACCATAATTAATATTTTTAATTTTTTGTAATTGGTGGTTTGGAACTATCTTTCCTTTTTTCCACTCTGTTTAAATCTACCTGATATTTAACCTCATTTCAATATCTCAATATCGGCATAATGTAGGCTGCTGTGATTTTGGGGATGGTGTTGAATCGAGATGACTTTTTTATTTACTTTATTTTGCCTTGGCTAAGAAATTTCTTTTTTAAGTTCCTTTCCATCTATAGCGTATTGTTTGTTTAGATTTAGTAAATTCTGGTTTCTAATTTTAGTAGACGTAGAAGGATTCGTTAGTTATGATGTGTGCCTTAATCGACTTTTAAACTAAATTTTTCAAATTGTTGAAGCTTCCGCTATTGCTTCATAGGTGGTAGCTAAAAAGTATTTTTCCGATGTAACTTTTTGGTGACTTCTCACATAAAGTATAAAATAACTATAATAATTTTAAACTATAAATAAACTATAATACTTTTTGGTTTAGTTTAGTTTCAAGTTAAGGCACAGTAATTCTGTGTGCCTTAATCGACTAAGCTAACTAAAATACATTATAACGAGTTAGTTCATGCTATTTCTAGATAGATGGAACTACACAAAAGTAGACAAAAGTCGCGATTATGAAACTAAACTAAACAAAAAGTATTATAGTTTATTTACAGTTTAAAATTATTATAGTTATTTTATACTTTTTGTGAGAAGTCACTTTTCAGCTACCACCTATTAGGCAATAGCGGAAGCTTCAACAATTTGAAAAGTTTTGTTTAAAAGTCGATTAAGGCACACAGCTTCGACTAAACTAGACACACAGCATAAGGCATACAGCATTATGTTACAAAGAGGCTTATAAACTTATATCTGGGTTAGCAGTTGAACTCCCCATTAATTAAACATTGCGGTCGATGGATAACGATGGCTGGAAGTCAGCATCCCTGCACCGTAGTATAATTCTTCTCTAGATTTTGCATTTTTTATTTATTATTCGGGGTTCCTTCCTCAAGCTAATATTAGTCTACGGATATTTTTTCATTTCCCACCTATACCTACATCCTTATAGCCTAATGGTAATTTACATCTCCACTCATGCGTCTTTAGTTATATCATTTTAAAACTCATTTAAAATTAAAGCCTTTTAGGTTAAAGTTCAAAAAATAAAAAAATTGAGGTTAAATGTCTGGTTATAACCCGTTTTTGTAATTTTAAGTATCAATCACTGTCAAACTGAAGTGTTATATTTCTAATATTATAGGACTGATATTAGACAATTGTTAAATTCATTGTATTGAAAGATTTACAATCAAAATGGGGTTATGCACAATTTTATCAGTTCGAGAAATATATATTTTTGAAATATCCGTCCACATTCTAATAATCTTTGTTTCTAAGACCTATCATACTTTAGGTGTAATAAATTAAATTTAATACTCAATTAACTCTTTATTTATTTAATGATTTATCCTTCACCAGATGGCATAGCTAAGAATAAAATGTAATGGTCTATAAAATGTTTCTCACACTATGTAAGATGTAAGAAAATAAATGGCATAGACATTTACAGTATGGGTACTCCAAATGGTAAAAGCACAATGTTTAATCAATCTTATCACTGTATGTTTAATACCAGCAGCTTGAAAAACTCTAATAGAAGTAGTCTATATCCAGACTGCAACTGAATTTTTTTTTTGTATTTTTAAGGACTTTCCTTTTTTTCTTGATTAACTGACCACATCATGGTTCAACCAGTTACTGGTTGTTTGCCGTAAACTATATATACCTAATCTTATCTTCTTCTATCGAAACGACTTGTGCATTACTTCTCAATTAAGGCTCATCCATTTGTTGTTTTTCATGGCGTTCATGTATGTGTGTATTATAATTTAAAAAAATCTGCATGAGCCTTACCGTACAAAGTAATGATTTTTATCAATACACTCCACATACATAAATCCAACAATGGTAGCATCTGCATGTGTTTGCGGTAAAATATTTTAAAATCGAATTGAATTACATCTCGAACATAAACAGAATACCACAAGGAATCGAATTGAAAATTTGTATTACATACCAGATATCCGATAAACAATAACACTGTGCATAACAAGACATACAAATAATGGATTTCCATACACAAAAAAAATATTTCCGCATGGTATAATTATAACAATGAAAAGTTTTGAAAGGCCATTGCTGGCCTGTATCATTTCTATTGTTATATTTTCTATCCTGAGTCAGCACTTTGTTTTGTATTAGAATGGTGAATGGCTTTTGTTACCATACAGATGAATAATGTTATATACCCTTTAGTAAATCCGGCGCTTTGCTCCTTTTTTGATGTTAGCTGTTTTTTCCTTGCATATAGTTAATGACGCATGAAGTGAAAGTTCTTGCAGCATTTAACCTTACCCTAGGCAAATCACTCAGCGGCTGGGTCAAATTTTTTGCATTGGGCTTAAAACATGGAATTATTTATGATATTTCAGATGCTGCTCTTTCCTCCGATGAACCAAAATTACTGTCTTATCAGGTAAAACGTTAGCAATAAATCAGGATGTAGTTTTTGTACAATGTATATGGATATGTTGTATGACATGGCTACTGAATAGACGCCGTTTTGGCAGAAATATTTGATGCTTATAAAGTCATATTGGCAATCTGAATAATGCAGACTACCATCAACTCTCAAATCTCCATTTCATCTATGGATCGTGGAGTCGGTTCAGGCATAACATTTAACTGGATGCTTTATTGTTTGCTTTCTCCAATGTTAGTAGCTTGGTTAGCAAGTGTATCCTAGATAATTTAAATCTTGGTTTTGAACCACCACCTTGGTTTTGAATGCCATTTAGTTCGGAGAGTTTTTGTGGATAGCATCCGAAAATCCATTTAACTCAACGTCACCTTGATGAAGAATTTAAAGAGTTACAGCTTTTATTCACTTCAAATCTTCGTACAGATGCTTGAGATATGATGCGGTAATTTATCATCCCAATTTAGCTTCATTAACCAAATAAGTTTTGGAAAATTATTATTATTCAAATAATCAAAGGAGCGGATCACAAACCCTTTAATGTTCTGAGGTGGCTTGCCGCATTGATGGTACTGGGCTTCCCTCTGGAAATATATTCAAAGCAAATACATCATCAACAGAATTCCACTGAAGAAATAATATTTTTGCTTCGGTTAGGGAATTGTGAAAAATCGAGATTGGTTTCGAGTCTTCTTTTATAGTGATATTTGGTACATTAGACTTTCACTTTCCTAGTATAAAACAAGTTTCTGATCGATAAAATTTATGACAACCCAAAAGTAACTATATTCAGCTAGTAATGTATGATACTTTGTAATTGAGTATTCTATGATCGAACTAGAACGTGATTGCATATTTTCTCCTTGTTACCTGTCAACGCAATTGTATGTTTCCGAAATCTCTTTACAATCTACCATATAATATTAGTTGAATCGTTGGTCCTACTCACATTGTTTCATTGAGCCCAAATCTAGATAAGAGGTCATGTGGGAACTACCGTAGGCTGAACACAGTTTTGATACCTGACAGGTGTTGATTTCCTAACATACATTTTTTTCTATACATTTGCAGGACAGCACAATTTTCTCCAAAATAAATCTATAGTCAGAGAAGACCATGCACAAACTGCTTTACCGATAAACTTTTTGCAAAGTTGGCAAAGTTCGACGTATTAATCAAGAGCTCGAAATGCGCATTTGGCGTAAGCATTCTTGACTTCCTCAGCAATAAGGTAACTTCGAACAGCATTTTGCCCTCCTTAAAGAGAATTCATCCCATTACGGAAATCCAATATCACTTAAGCGCATTCACCAGTTTATCGGGATGGTACACTATTACCATCGATTTATTTTAAATATTCTCTTTGGCTCCGATTCATTCACCCTTGGTCATTTTACTAAGGAATACAAAAACGCCAAAAACTTTGCTTGGCCGAAAAATGCTTGGCCTGCCAACACTGTTGGAGCCGCTGCGCACCTTTTCGAAGTAACTGTCAGATGCTAAAAATAAATATTAAGCATTTCAGGAATTACTTGAAATTTATCTATCCATTAAGCATTTCAGATATTTTGTCGAAGATCGGGACTGTACAATTATACTGATCATAAGCCTATATGACCCGAGCAATACAGTTGAAAACTGTAAGAAATTCGAAACAATCTCGACATTTAGATTTTATTAGTCCATTTAGCATGGGCATCCAACAAATTCTAGGAAAATTTAATATGGTTGCAGACGCGTTGACTTTTTTTGTCAAAACAGTCGAATTGAACGATATCATTTCAGCCACTATTGTCACGACTTTTGTAGATAATTACGTGTTGCGATTTGGTGTTTCGAGTAACATTACCACCGATCAAGGATAACAGTTGTCAAAACTAGAAAAAAAGAAGATTTGAAGTGCTCACTAGCTGAACTAGTTTGTGGACCAACCATTAAACTATACCTGGGGAGTTATTCATTAATAATCCTTTTACACCTTTGCCTACACTTATGACGCCTTTATCGAATACAAAACCACAACCAACTACACAGCAGAATACAAAATCTTATCCCGACAACACTTCGTCAAACGAAACAAGGCGACATATTTCTATGATTTTTTTTTTGATTTTTTTTTTGGCCCATGGCTTTCAACTGCCATATATGAAGGCCCATACAGAGTAATCTGCAAGCTATGAAAAATTTGTGTAGTCCAAATCAAAGGAAAACAACAAAGGATTTACTAACCTTAGTTCGTAAGCACTTGATCCACGTCACAGTGACGGACACTCACAAACACTATTTTGAAAAGGCAATCTACGTGGCTTCGTACTTCTTCAACTGTATCTGTTTTTGAGGATTTATGAGACTATGTTGGGAAATTCTTGTTCTTGGAGAAGCAAAATATTAAATGAGATCAAACTTTGGCGAGCAGAAATTTGCATTAGATAGCTTAAGATAACGACCTTAAGCTATCTAATGCAAACTTCTGCTCGCCAAGGTTTGATCTCATTTAATATTTTGCTTCTCCATAGGATTCTCTGAAATGCATATATTTGCCTTTGATCGGGGCAAGTTTAGTTGCTGCATACATCTTTCCATTATGAAGGAAGCATGCATTCCAGAATTAAGTAGCACTCTGCCACATCGATACAGTAAAATACATATAGACAGTAAAATATTTACCTTAAACAAATTCCGAGAGTTCTTATAATCAATCTTGAGATTAGAGAATGGAACTTTTAAGCATAACCTCAAAAACGAATCCCTGAATTGGAGGGCACATCGTAATCGCAAAGCACCATTGTCTCTCTATTATGGGTTGTTGTTAGTGTCGATGTCCAAACTCCAAACGTATTTTTTTTTAGTCGGTTTGATGTTAAGTCAGCTCTTTCGTTAGATAGTAAAGCTTTAGGATCCATGGTTTAAGCTTTTTTCTTGTTGATATTTTCGATGTTTAAGTATGCAGGCGAACTGCAAATTAACATTGTGTAATTCATATAAATACCCTCAACCACATCAAGCTTTCTTTTTGTATATATACAAAATTTTGGTTTACCAATAAACTGGCTGTACACAATAGAAAACAGTCGACAGTGAAAATACCAAAATGGTTATCTAGACAAAATTCTTATAAATTTATAAATAAAAATAAAATAAAAATTAAAAAAAGAATTTATCATTTTTATCGTTACCGCGCACGATACAACCGAAAAGTCATATACACACTTGTAACACATCTATACGTTTTTTTTTTTTTATAAAGATAAAAACCTTGAATTTTCATTTTTCATTTTGAAAATCACAAAAAAAAATGTGTTAAGTTTATAAATAATTTTTTTTTGATATTAAGAAACCAACACACAATAAATAAATAAAAAAAAAATTAAAGTTTGCCTTTTAGACAATATTATGTGCGATATACACGAAACAAATGACACAAAGCTAAAATGTCATAAGTAGGAAAATCATTAGGAAAATACAAGAAATTTAACTCAAGGTTGATTGTTATACCAATTTCTTTTATTTATCTTTCTTATACGGCAACTAAAATTAATTATAAGATGTTTGTAATATTTTTGGTGAAATGCTATCCGGACGTAGCGAAAACTAATTAAATTCGATTTCGTTTGAGTTGGCATCAAATTAGAATTTGATTGAGTTGATTTTTACTCATTAAATTGGGATTAGGTACATAGATGGTATAGTTTTTGGAATTTGTCGTTTTGCACGAGTAGAATTTTTTTTTCGCCGAAAATTGAAGGGACATTTAGTATTTCTTGGTTAGAGTACTAATAAGCCGTAAGTGGGCAGTGGTGGTTATAATACTTGCTCAACAGCCCGCGGTCTTGAGTTCG
Source organism: Tipula confusa (assembly GCA_963556175.1). NCBI lineage: Eukaryota > Metazoa > Arthropoda > Insecta > Diptera > Tipulidae > Tipula > Tipula confusa. Next base: position 202,411,480 of record OY744476.1, on the reverse strand, counting down.
ATGCTCGCAATTGACCAAAAAATTAATAAGTATAAATGTTGCTGGAGTCTTTCTTCGTGTTTCCTTCCATTTTTTTTAATTTAAATTGAAACGGGATCCATTTTAGGGTCTCTATGTTAATCACTATTCCTGCTGTACCTTGGCGCATCGATAATCCATCAGCTCCATGGTTTTTACAGCTACAATTCTCCCCATCTGCCACATCATGGGAGGAAGGTTGTCATCCTTGACAAGAACAATTTGCCCAATTTTTATGTTTGGTTGCTGATCTTTCCATTTTCACCGATGCTGAAATTCTCGTAGATAATCCTTGGACCACCTGGTCCAAAACTGCTGAGTTAGTTGCTGAATGAGGCATCATCGTTTATTGTAACCAATTGACTCATCGGTGATGTTAGGTTCTGGTATCGCAGTGAGTGGTCGGCCGATTAAGAAATGTGCTGGTGTGAGAATAGCTGTACCATCAGGAACTGACGTGAGTGGTGTGATGGGCCGGGAATTTAAAATGACTTCCACTTATTTGCATAACATGTTTAATTCTTCATAAGTAAAGACTTCGTTCCCCATAACGGCCGCTTCATAAAGTCCACCGAAACGCGGAGACCGTGGTGGTGCGAAAGTCCATTGAATTTTGTCGTCTTGACACATATCCTGTATGCCTTGCTGTAAGTTGGAGTCTTTAAGAAGTTGGTACAACTGGTTTAGCTCAGAATTTGCTCCTACAAAGTTTGCCCCATTGTCAGATACACAAACCTCTCGTAGCAGTAAAACGTATGAATGTACCCAGGAAGGTTGCTGATGACAGATCTGCAGCAAGTTTCAAGTAAACGGCTTTTTTTGAGAAATAGACGAAGATGAAAAGGTATGTTTTGATCGGTGCTCGACTACGAATTCTATGCGTAATGTAGAATGGACCAAATGGCGTTGCTTCAACTCGCTCCTTCGGTAAGCTTCCCATTTGTTGTACTATTGAAACTGCATGGACTCGGCGACATCAGATACACTCTCGAAACATCTGAGTTGCTACTTTTCTGCCATGGATTAGCCAAAACTGCTCTATTTATGTATTTCATTCTTGAGAAGAAGTTATCTCCGCTTGTAGATACAGTTGTCAAAACTTTATATTCGTGACCGCTTTATATTCGCAGTCTTTATAGTCAGCATCAAAGGACGTCCACGTAGTCAGCCACGGAGCCTTTAGAAAATGTACCATTTGTGGTTCATTAAACCACAACTCGCATCTTATTAAATCAGTTGCCAGTTTTCCTCGAGAAACGACATCAGTTGGGTTTTGTGTTGATTCTATATGATACCATTGTTGAGGATTCGTTTCTTCTTGTATTTGTGCAACACCGTTTACCACAAAGGTTTTAAAGTGCGATGGCGACGCTTTAAGCCAATAGAGGACAATTGTTGAGTCCGTGCAATATATGATATCCCTGACAGAAAAATTCACAATGTCCCTAACTTGAGACATTAGTTGATCCAATACCGCTGATAACTCCAATCGTGGTCTCGTAGATTTATGTAGTGGTGCTATTGTAGACTTAGAGCATAAAAGTTGCACAAAGAACCGTCCATTTGGTTGTGCACATCTTGTGTAGATTGCTGAACCATAACCTGTTTCACTTGCATCAGCGAGCCCATGAAGTTCAACACCGCCACTCGGAATACTATCGTCAAACAGAAATCGTGGAATGGATAATTGATTCAAATCACATAGATTTGTTTGGAATGTCTGCCAATATGTATGGTATTGCATTGGCAGACTCTCGTCCCAATCCAACTTAACTGCCACAACTTCTTCATAAATATTTTACCGAAGACTACGCCGGGAGATACTAATCCCAAAGGATCAAATAGCCGTGCGATTTCGGAAATGACAACCCGTTTTGTCACCTTGATTATTGACATTGATCACCTCTGGTTTGAAACGTCATTGACGTTTAAAACGTCATTGACAATTGACGTTTTAACTTCATTGGCTGATTTTAAGGAGTTAGCCTCGGTTAATAGATCGTCGACATACACGTCGTGACGAATTGCATCGCTAGCAGCAAGAAATTTCTGTTGGCTGTCCATTGCACATTGTAAGAGACAACGAGTGACAAAAAACGGGGCTGACTATGTAACTTTGAAGTGGCTCACTTGTTTTATTTCACCAAGAGATCATCTGATAGTTGCAGTCTTGTTGATTTACTGGCGGTACATCTTCGAAACATCTGCACTAAATGCATATTTGTGTGACCTAAAACAACATAGCACAAGTACTAATTCATTTTGGACCACTGGTCCGACCATCAAAATATCGCTTAACGAATAACCACTGCTCGACTTTGCTGATCCGTCAAATACAACTTGCAACTTTGTCGTTGAACTATCTGGTTTGATTACGCAGTGATGAGGAAGATAGTTAATTTTTTCTTCTAAGTACTGCCTAAAGTATTCCCAAGTGTTTTTATTTATTAGGCTTCTAATAATCTTCAACGACTGGATGGACTACAATAAGTAGGGAATCCTTTTTCTGGAAACTCATTTTCCAAATTGTTCCAATTCTCCTCCTATTTTGCCAAAGGTAAATAACGCTACTGGCCTTTCAGGAAAAATTGTCAATAGGAGAACTATCTTGTTGGCAGTAAACAGTTTCAAGCCTTTAAAGTCTGCTGACCTGGACGGCATTATTCCTGCCAATATTCAGAAAATCACTGACTTAACTGTTCCCTGGCTTGAGGTAATTTTCAAAAGTAGCCTCGAACTATGTCACATTCCAAAGAAATGTACTGAAGTAAATGTAATTTTGATACCAAAGGCGGGAAAATGATCTCATTGCAATCCCAAAGACCTCAGGCCTATTAGCTTATCTTCTTATTTCTTGAAAATTCTAGAAAGACAGATAGAGGCTTACCTCAAAGTCCTATAGAGAAGATGGTGTATTATCCCCCTTTGGAATTTGGTCATAAATGACCTGTTACTCCAGTAAGTACAAACTTCCTCGCTTTGACCCTCCAGCTCTCAATGGAATTGATTTGAACATCGCAGATAAAGTGAAACTCTTGGGTCTCATTTTGGAGTTACAGTTTGGTAGCCCGCTCTAAATACAGTGGCGAACCAAAAGTCGCTGATGAAAGTGTAAAGAACTGCTACTAAGCACTTCTACATCATCTCGACATCATACCTCGAAGTTAAATTTATAACTGATTTTCCTTCCAGAGAGGACTGGGTGAATGAAACAGTTTTAAAGTCAGGGTTTATTAACTTTTTTACAGATGGCTCGAAAACTGATGGAAAAGTTGGCGGAGAGGTTTTCTGCGAAGAACTAAATGTAAATCTTTCTTTTCGCATCCCTAATCATTGCAGAATTTTTCAGGCAGAGCTTATAGCAATCAAGGAAGCCATACACTGGATGAAGTATCATGTAATATCTGTCAGAGATATTGGCATTTTTATTGACAGTCAGGCTGCTATTAAAGTTTTACAATTAGGCTTTATCACGTCGAAAGTAGCCCAGAGTTGCCTTCTATCTCTTAACGAGATGGCTGAACAGTTCAATATCCATCTTATATGGGTGCCAGGGCATTTTAATATTACGGGGACTATGAAAGCCGATGAACTCATAAAATTACAAACAATAGATGGGCAAATTATACGTCATGTGTAATTACTAGGCAGATTTGGCTTTTATTTGAACTAAGGTCTAATCAGCTAATATCTATGCAACGGCATAATATTAGCACGGTAGTGGGTGTCATTACTGGACACTGTCTTATTGGAAAGCATGCCAGTAAACTTGGTGCTTTCATTCATGATTATTGCCGAAACTGTAACGACGTAGAAGAGGAGGAAACAATAATTCATTTGTTGTGCACCTGTCCTAGTCTGTCTCAAAACAGACTCAAGTTTTTGGGAGCTCACCTCCTTTGCGATCTAACGGATCTCAGTAAATTGAGCATTAGAGATATCTACTGCTTCGTGAGAAGCTCAAATTGGTAACAGTAGGGTAGTGCGGAGAAGCAATTTCTGTGGTAAGGCTATGGCCCATATATGTCTATGCCTCGTCCTTTTGTTGGACGGCCACCTAAAACTAACTAACTAACTTTTAAAATGTTAAATTTATATACTGTTTACTACATAAAAGGTCAGTTCGTTCATTTTAAAAAATTTACTAATTTCAAAACTAAATCTGACTAAATTAAAATTGACGGCTTAAAATATAAAAAATTCTATGTTGACGTATAAGAAAAATTGAAATTTTCCAATTTGTTTAACAATTCCTATTAAAATCGACAAAGTGATTTGAAAATTTAGTTATATTTACATGAAACCCTTATTATAAGACGTTAGTCTTGACATTTTCCTTATGAACTTTTCGGTTTCATTTGAAATACTAAACCTAAAGTTAATATATAAAAACTTCAAACTTTTGATCCCATCGTGTACAGACATACAGACATACAATAAATTGAATATGATTAAATTAAAACAGAAAGATGTTGTTGAAACTTTCAATCGAATTATATCAAGATTCAACCTCAAAACAAATCAAATTGAAGAACAAAAACAAAAGACATGGTATACTCAAATTACTAGATGATGTATGATGTACCAACCGAAGAATTTTACTTTCTTGAAGATAATAAAGCTGAAATTCTAGTATATTGTTCATTCGGATTATTTTTGTATGAACCTGTTAATGTTTTATGTGGGATATTAATAGTCAAAATTAACCTGATGATGATGGTGTTGACACGGGCAAAATGTTTAAAGAATCAGAGTACTCCTGTAAAATTCCCTGATCATGTCACATCGCGTGACATACAAAAAAATAAAAATAAATCATAATAAATTTCAGGTTTTTGATTAAAAATTGGTTTCTTATTTTATTCGAAAGAAATCTATATATTTATAACCTAAGGCAAAATAATTGATTGATTGGTTATCCTTATTAAAAAAAAAAATAACAACAACAATACCAAAATGGAGCAGAAGTACCCAACAGATAATCTGATAAATATGTTACGGTTTTGGATAACATTAATAATGAAAATTGGCGGGAGTAGTATTGTAGGTTTTGTAAACCGAACTAATTAAAATTAAATAATGCCGCGAGTGTTATTAATAGTAATTATCAGTGGTATATTTTTTTATTATAAAAATATGTCTAGGACATATATTTTCATGATGTAATTAGAGTTTGACAGCTTTAATTTCACCACAAAAATGATTAATTAATTTATTTATCGACGCGTTATGTTAAAGTGGAAATGGACGTATTCTAAATTAAAATTTATACTGTACCCATGTCAAATTTTAAAATTTACATTTTTTTTCAGGACATGTTTTTCAGAACTTTTTTAAATGTTTTAAGTAAATGTCAAAATACATTTATGGCAATCACTTGCGGTCAAGCACAATTAAAACCTTAACACAAAGAAAAGATAATACACAAACAAGAAATCACACTAGATGAGGTCGAGCTCTTGCTTAAGAGCAGTTTAGGATAATTTCATTCATATCACAAAGAATAATAAAGACGCTATGATTATACCCAGTTTTCTAAAAATAAAATTGCCTTCAAAAAAAAATTCCAAATACTATTTTCGGAAGCAAAAATCTTATACAAATTTCACTTCGAGATCCTTTCATCGTCAGGCAACTGTTACTATTTTGAGCTACAAGGAAACTCAAGATTTCAAAAGATTATCAGTTTATGTGGACCATAGATTGAGAGAAACCTTTGTATTTGTTTGAAAATGGAAATTTGTAATAAAAACAGCTGGTAGCATGCTGTCAAATAATGTCAAATTTAATATAAATAATTGTAGAACCAAAGAAGAGGTAGCACTAGCCATTAAAAATCTGAAATCAACCGCTATTTCCTCGTAGGCCTTATAGCCTCGGCCTCTTTTTGTTGTTATTGTAGTTTTGATGACAGTAGTTGAGGGTTCCTCTATTTGTATAACTTGTTGCAATGAACCTTCGGTTTGAGCTAAACTTGGAGTACCTTGATGTTTAATTTGTTCTATTTCCTGAATAATCGAAGCTTTAACATCAACAACCTCTTCAACAACTTGTTCAACGCCGTCAACGATTATTACTTTTTTAATTGTGCTGATCTAGTGAAGCTATAGATTCAGTTTCACGAATTTCCTTGATGTCTTCGGCAACCGATTGTTCTTTAGGTTTCTTTTCATCAAGAAATTTTGGAATGTCCTTAACCGTTTCTTGAAAAAGCTCCTTAACCTTATCCTTTTCCTCTGTGCGGCTTTGTTCTTCAGGGATGTTGTCTTGTGCCAAGGACAATCTCAGTTGTTCTTCGATTGTCTTAGTTGACACCATGGTTGTCCTATTTTGGCTTTCTAGATACCCATGTTGCCTTTTATGATTCATCCGAACTCTGTATGTTGGGCCATAGGCTCCTGGCATCCGCCTTTTATCATGCTATTTTTTAATATTGATGTATAGTAGTCTGCGGCTGCGCTTAGTACCAGGTATTGATTGAACTTGGTAGTAATATGGATCTGCTAGTTATATATTCTGCAGATAAGCCAATTTGATTGTATCGACATTTGTCTCGAGTAATTGTTGGGTTAATTTGTCAAATATTAAGGCTTCAAACTCTAACGAAACTCTCCCTCGAATCATGGTGCTAGTTTTAGGTTGATTACATGCTTACAAGCTCCAGCCTTGTTTCCTCCTATGCCTGAGATATTATCATGAACATTCTTCTTTTTGATGTTTAGTAAGTTGGCGGCCCTTGCAGAGATCAATGTTGCCTGTGAGCCTGAATCTATTAGTGTTCTCAATGTGGTGAATTTCCCATTTCCTGTTTCCGTTGTAATTATTGCACTTGGCAATAACACTGGACCTTGCTGGTTTACCGTAAAGGTTTGTGCTATACCAGTAGTTGTTGATAGTTGCTCCGCTTACCAATTTTTTTCATATTCAGTGTT